>CM043117.1:26906432-27506432 GCA_023701765.1 Hylyphantes graminicola
GAATTAAACTTTCATTCACAAGTTCATTCTGCATGTCATGAGTCTTATATCAAGTGATAAGAATGAAATAATTGAATAAGGAATGATTATTGTAACGTCGAATGGGATACCTATGGCCCTGAAGGGTAACTTTATCCCAAGCATAATACCGTAGTACTGAAAAATTAAAATATTTTTTACTCATATAGGTCAAGGTAGAATTTCCACTAATTGAAAAACGCAAGCACATTTTTAAAGAGTGCATTTAACGTTATTAGCTTGAAACACTTGGGCTATAGTTACCCCATTCGATAGTAATAAAAAGTTTAAACTAATAAAAATTACCCAGAATAACGAAAAATAGCACATAGGTCATCCAAGGAACGATATGTACATTCTCCTATTGCTTTAGCTAATAAATCCTCAAGATGATTTAATAAATTTTCAGCTTCCCGTTGCAATTCTAATTTCTCTTCAGGTTCAATGCCTAAAAATATTTTGAAGTTGTCTTATAAAATCAGAATTAATTAATCATGTTAAAGCTAAAAATCAAAGCTCATTTTTGAGCGTATTAATTTAGTGCATTTTCCTAGAAATTTTTGTAATTGTCAACATAAGCTTCAAGATATTACTAAGTTAAATCAAATACAGAAGGTTTTTTAAAAATAATTCATTTGCAGATTCGAAGTTAAATTGCGGAATATTTGACAACAAGCTCTCATTAAAATTTCTACAACAAAACAATTAATTTGAAGCATATGGTTTGGTTTGGTTTGAATTATCGTCGCACTAGAGCTACACGAGGGCTATTGGCGACTTGAAGCATATGAATGAAAAATAGAATAAATTTGAAAAAAAAATTAAATTTAAAAAAGGCAGTTTCATACTTATGTATAAAAATGTATTTTATGTAATTTTTACTTTTCAGTTGGACACTTAGGTGGATTTCAATCTGATTTCTTAACCAAAAATATAAATATAAATAACAAAATTATACAAACATAGATAAGATTCCTTTTCCACGCCTCCAAACAAATCAATATTTTTACTTTCTTCAATGGACTTTTCACCTTTTTCAGTGAGAAATGACAATGATTCTTTAAGAACTAGATCATAACAAACGCAGATGTGAAGCAATGAGTCTTCACTAGTTTTGCAGATACCCTATATAATAATAAAAAAATATATATAACACCTACACTACTTTCAGTTACCTCTTAATAAATCAATGCACACATTTAATGGAAATTATATACCTTATAAGGAAATTTCAATAAATTTAAAACCTTAAAAGTCTTATGGCAGCCACTTCTTGAGCATGCGCAATTTCCTCAAAAACCTTATTATTACATCCGACAGGTACTGGGTACACGTGTAAAAATATGAATTCTGTACCACTTTTGTTTTTCAGCAGTACCTTTAAAACCAAAAAAGTTCTATGGCAGTCCCTTGGGTATGAGCAATTTTCAAGAAAACTTTATTTTGATGTCCTACAGGTAATGGAAACTCGTGTACCAAGTTTCGTACGTCTTTTAGTTCGAGCTGCAGTGGGATTTCAGACAGATGGACAAATGTTCAAAAACTACATTTTTGGAATCAGCACCCTTCAAAACGGATAAAAACACAAAATCTCTCTTTCGTATTTTCGACCCGATCGCAATACTCTGATTGCCTTACATTTCATATTGGGTAATTGAAAGTAATATACTTAAATAAAAAAAAAATAATAAACTGATTTCAATACAACTTATGTCTAACAATATCATGCTTAACCTGTCTCTAATTACAAGTTGTCTACACTTTGCAAAAAATATTAAGGTCATTACGATAATTTTATGGACGAGTTTAACAGCAATAATATGGACGAGTTTAACAGCAATAATATGGACGAGTTTAACAGCAATAATATGGACGAGTTTAACAGCAATAATATGGACGAGTTTAACAGCAATAATGCATGCATCCTGGTTACAGTCGTATTTAACTGTAAACAATCAAACATACCTCAATGTATTTTGGAAAATTTTCCGGAATAGAGGGCTGTGTTGGAAAACTGAAGAGGGAAATTTTGGTGATTTCTCTCAAAAAGTTCTCGATTCTTCCAGACCTGGTATCAGTTGCCTAAACAAGATGTACATTTTAATTTCCCGGTGTTAATTTTATTCCCTATATAATTTCCAAAATTTTATAATTTTTCGACAAATATACTATTTATTACTATTTGGTATTTAAGGTAGGCGAATATCCAAAATTCCCCAAAATTCTAAAATTTTTACTATTGCTTTAATATTTTCCAAATTTGGTATACAGATTTCAAATATAATGAATAATACTATTTAGGCATTTTTTTAAATTTAAATATAATTTATTTATTTTAAACGGTGTTTTTCTACTAAAAAAGGAGGTTTACGCTAACAAGTCTACCACATTGAATTTTCATCCTATAAACATTAATTATGTGTTAAATTCTTCGTTTTGAACTGATGCATGCAATGACCCTCTAGAATTGCATACAAGTTACAAGAAAAGAAGTTATTAAGAAAAATGTTATAAATTAACCACACACAAAAATTCGTTTAACTTACACTTGGACATTTTTAAAAAAAAAACTTATACATTTACACCGGATGTTAGAGGTTCATGGCACATATATCTATTGAAATAGCATCTGTAAAAAATTTCAGGTAAATTAATGTAAAACTTTTTGTACTAGAAGTGTTGGCGCAAATCCCTTTTTTTAGGTGGAAAACACCGTTTAAAGTAAATCAATTATATTTAAATAAAAAAAAAATCCCTAAAAAGCATTGCTCATTATATTTGAAATCACTATGCCAAATTTGGAAAAGATTAAAGTAATACTAGTAAAAATTATAGAATTTTGGGTATTCGCCTACCTTAAGAATTTTATTTAAAAAGTCGAACGGAAATTTAACACGAATACAAATTTCGTAAATAAGCATGAATATTTTTATTTATATAAATATTAGTTATTAGTTTTAGTTACTTGCAATTTTTTCTGATTCTTTAATCTTGAACTGCGGATAAAGCAGTTTTAGCTGTCAAATTCAGATCAATTTTTTCTGTAAACATTTGCGTGTCTCGGATGTAACAAATTATATACGTTTTCAAGTAAAAAATACAATTACTTTATTGACAAAAATAATAATGTCGAATTTTTGAAAGTACCTCGGTAGTGAAGAAGAAAAAAATAATAACATGGTAATTTAACAATATAACAAATAAAAACATCAGCTATTACCTTCCAAACAACAAACTTAAGATTTTCTAAAGCTTTCTTTACATTTGATATGTATGTATCTATATTCGTAGACAACCATTGCAGATAAGTTACACCTGGCCTTAAAGAAGCTTCAACCTGGAACAAAATATAACACAATTAATGACAGATTCATATTTCAATAGCTTGAAATGGAGATTTATGTTAAACTTACCCTCTTAACAACGGGAAGAATCAGAGGCTCGAAAATAGGAGGTATTCTTTTCTTTAGAGTTTTAAAATTATAAGTCAATTCCTAAAATAGATTGATGTTATTCAATGCTTAAAGTGTCGATTAAATTATTTTTATATTTAAGTAGTAGTAAAATATTAAAAATTAAGCAATACCTATAGTATTTAAGTATGATATGTAATAAGGTCATGAGTAGAAGTAAAATGTTTTAGTATTTGTTAAAAGATTTAAGTTTTTACAACGCAAATAACTACTCAGGCAGATATCGAGTGCGAACGCATCAACAAATATACCGTAAAAAACTTATGTACCTTCTCAAACATAAAAACTGGGGGGAGGGGACACCGCACGACTTTAAAGTACCACTCAATAAATCAATGCATTTTAAGAAAATTTTAAACCCTCAAAGGTTATTTCAATACTTTTAAAACTTAAAAAAGTTCTATAGCAGCTTCTTTACGTACTATTGTCTCGAAAACCCTATTATGACGTCCGACTAGCACTAAGAACCACTTCCTTAGAATCAGCACCCTTCAAAACGTGTAGAAAACACAAAATATCCATTTCGGATTTTCAGCCTCAGCACAATACTTTCATTACATTAGATTTCATGCTAGTTAATTGAAAGAAAAAGCATCCAAATTTCCTACTGTCCAAAACTCTTTAATTTCAAATTACTCAACGAAATATAAGAGTGTTATTTTTTTTACAAATGACTGTAATAACAGTAATGAATAAATGTTATAGGCTAAACTGACTTGTATTTTTTTTTCACTTAAATATGGAAACTATATTTCTCGCTAACCTTTTAGTATTAAAAACCTTAGAAATATTTAAATGAAATTAAATCTTTAAAAAAATTATCTACCTGCATTCTTACACTCGAGCGTAATAGTTTTTCAGAGTTGGTGATTAAAAACTTTCCTTTCTCAGGCAAATTTAACCCTAGTTGAACAATGTCTCTTGAATCAGTAATCATCATGTACAAAGTATCAGTAAAATTAACTTCCCATTCTTCCGAGCCATTCTCTCCTCTTTTCGATGAGATTAAGATACTTTTTTGCAGTTCTGAAAATTGAAAACAATTTGTTCTACAATGTGAAATCAAAATATGTTATACTAGAATAAATGGCATTACGTGAAATTTATAAAATGCAGGCTGCATTCATGTAAGGCTACTGTTATAAGAGATTGTATAAGCATATATATTTTTATGAAACTAAACTAGTACCTTAGGTTTTTAACTGTTATAGAATACCATACCTTTAATACCACTTTCTATTTTTCTACAATAAGCATTATGTTGAAGAATCATGTACTCTGTCAATATTTCTGCTAGTTTGTTATAAGTTTTAACAACTCTGTCCTTGTCTGGTTTTGCCAATTTATCTAAATGATCCTGAAAACAGAAGTAATAAGTGAGGAGTAAAAGTGAAGGAGTAAAAATGAAAATTGAACTAATAAATTAAGAATAAAAATATAAAGAAATGAAGGAGTGCAGATAGAAAAAGCAATTTTACACATGTATTTTTTTTTTTGGTAGCCAGTTAAAATACCCGAAAAAATTGCTCTAATGTTGTAAAGGCTATGACATTCTATGATAGATCGATATTTAAAACCCATACGAAATATTAAATCCTTTCAAATGTTATTGAAAATAAAACAGAAAAAGGCACTTAAACATTCATAAAGTGTCTGAACCAAACCCTTTTCACCCAGCAGTTCAAAGTTTTCGCTTTAATTAGAAACTATTGGTAAGTAACTGATTTTTTGTTCCATTCTAAGCAAATTTTTCACCTACAAATACCTTACGGACCTTATTGAACTAAATATTTTAGTTAGATCCAGTACAAGTAACGCTCGTTTTTATAGAGTTTTGGGGAAAACATAAAAAGCACTAATCGGTTTTCAACTTTGAAACTAAAAAAAGAATTTTAAATGGGTACAAGATTAAAAACAGTTTTATTTTAAAATTTATATCCAGTTTATCTTATATAAAGACAGACCATCAAGTTAAATTTTAATTTTCTTGATATTTGTACCCGTCGAAACATCTACATAAAAATATTTGAACGCATGTTCATGGCATGTATCCCAAAAAAATTAATTTTAAGGATAGTTTTAAAAAAAATTTCCTGTTATTGAAACTTTTCTCTAAAATTAGGCGAATAAAAATACTTTTTTATAGTTTTTCAGGAGCTACTGAAAGAATGCATGTCATTTCTATATTTCACTCGCCTGCAAATTTATTTAAAAAATGGCTACTTATTTACCTTCAGTAATTCCATTGGGTTTTCGATTCTTTTAAATAATGCTCTGGCAAAAGATATTTTTTCACCAAATGGCGGTATCAGTCTAGGCTCAAGTTGCTGCTTGTTATTGTACATCTAAAAATATTTTTAAATATGGATTAAAATGCACTAACTGATCAAAAATAGATTATTCGTTTGATTTTTTTGTTAAAAAAAATATATATTGAAAAGTTTTGGTCTTAAAAAACCAGATAAATGCACAAATTTTTTTAAGGAAATAAAATATATTACCTTTTTAATCGTATCCATTTCTTGTTCAAAAAATTTAAAAAGTTGTATATACTGGCTGTAAGTATCCATCCCCGAAATTTTTAGGTTTTGAAATCTAAAAAATATATATATATTTGCATAGCATAACAAAAACAAAATACCGTATAAGAAAAAAAAAGAAAATGCAAGAGCAACACTCTGATTTGTAAGGTGTTAAACCTGATTGCTTCTTTGTCTGCATTAGTCATGTCCAACAATTTATATTAAATTCAAGACTAACAAGGACTTTAAACTTTTTCATATGAACGCAACGGCATATTATATATATTTAAACTTTTTGATACAATTAAGAGTAAATGGCTACTTTTCACAAACTTTTTAGATGTTCACAGAGAGAACCATGTAACATTTTAATTGTACAAAAGATATACTACGAAACAGCTTGAAGAAATTTCTAAAAACGAACATACCATATTTAATTTTTTTATTCAAAAAGGAACAAAAAAAATGAAGAATTAGTTTTTTTTATAGTTTTATAACTTCAATAATTTCATGTTATTTATTAACTATTTATAAAGTGCACGAAAGAGTGGTACTTACCGCTTGAGTAATAGTATTGATCGATATACTTTTCCATTTTTAATAATTTTAAAATGGCCATTTATGAACAGCTGTAGGTCTCCCTAAGAAAGCAATTAAATGAAATATAAGTTTCTAAATCTAGAAGTTTAAAAGAATAATAGGTTTATAAATTCGTAAAGTTACTTGACATTAAAAACAGAAAAATTAATATCAAATATAAAAATTCATGTAATAAATGTTTTATAAGATCTATATATTTTAGCATCTTACTTTAAGTTCGTCTATTTGTTTCAGAAACTCTTTATAATCCTCAGCAAAATCCAGCTTTCTGTGATCCAGAAGGTCATAACTTTTGGATTTTATTGTATTCACAATCGATTTGAGTTTAGCCGAAAAGAATTCAATTCCTTCAATGTGACAGAAATTTAGAACAGAAACTTCTTCAATAGTATTAAAAAGTTGGGATATCTGAAATGGAAATGTATTTAGTTTTAGTTTTAAAATTTGAAATTTTTCACGTTTACTTTTTGTACGAAAATTATAAGTAAATAAGGAGACCATTTGTGAATGTCATTAACATCTTCCTTAACGAATAAAAACTTTAAGTTTAAATTTAATTTTTTCTTAATTTTCTCTAACTTAATTTGTCTTTCATAAATTGTCCATTACTGTGTTCTTTATTTATCTAATATATTCTTAATTTAGATAAACTTAAACAGAAAGCTTTTTTTTTTTTGCATGACATATTTTCGTGTCAATCGTCTTCAATGGGCAAAACAAAAAGGCTAATAACTTAGTATCAAATACTTGTATTAATTTAATTTAAAACACTTGTAAATAATAATTTTAACTATATTATCATTTTTATTCGCTGATTTCATAAATTATGTACGTTATTTTTATCTTAATTTTCTTAACAGTCATAATATTCTGGTTATTTTTGTTATTACAAAGGTACGGATAATAGTAGTTAATGATATAATACTACTTCTCTTTGGTAATTTATATTGATTTTCAAAATAGTTGCTTAAAATTGGCAATTTATTTGTTTCGACAAAATCATTTTAATTATTTAGATTTTAAAAGCTAAAAATTCTACGATGCTGATAAGTAAAGCATAATAAATTATGCGCTTCAATGAAATGTACAGATAATAAATAAAATAATATTTTACAGTTATCATTATTATGATTTATTTAATAAATTTGACTTATTTAAATATGCTTTAATATAATCTGAGCATGATATAAATAGCATAACGTTACTGAGAGCTTTATTATAAAACTATTCAAAGTTGTCATTAATTTTAAAAATCAAATTAACTCATAACTTACTGTCACAAGTCTCTGGCGAAATGAATGAAACGTTTCTAATACTGGTACCAGAAAGAATTCAAACTTTTTCTCGCCACTATGGGTGAGAACATTTTTCTTTTCATCCTCAAGTTCTTTCTTATATTCCCGGTAAAGATCTATGCATATCTGCATTTTGTTTATAGCTTGCTCATGAGACATGCTCCACAGGTTAAGTTTGCCGGAGTCTGTTATGTAGTTTTTACAAACAATTACAATCTGATTAGTAACCTGAGAAAGAACGTAGGAAATAATTTTTATTTTAAAAAAATGTGATTTTAAAATTTGCAATTAGAAAGTTAATTAGTATATTTTTACCATAGAGAAGAAATAAGATTTTTAAAAAAATTAAAAATCTAATAATGAAATTTGCACTCTTCAAAAAACATTTTTTAACCCTTCTCCATTTACAAATTTCAAGCAAACAAAGTTGCTAATGACTACCATCGTTTCCCCATTTAAAGTTTGAAAAAATCATTTTAGTTATTTTTTCCTCAATTTTATTAATTTTTATAATTGAAATTTAATCAAAAGATTGCTCTTAATTTACATTTCTTGCCTATTTCTAAAATACAAATACGACTGCAAATTATAAGATAAGCTAGTCATACAACATTGAAACAGATGAACACGTTCGTGTACTCAAAGACTCGTATATTTAATGAAAAAATTAGGCTTCATTAAGAAATTAATACTCTAAACAAAATATTGCTCTTACTTTTTTAAAGAAGGATGTGATGTGCTCAGGAGTATCGTAATACCTTGAAACTAAATGGATTAATCGAATTTGTGATATCAAAAGTGGAATCGACTCTTTAACCAAATCCTATAAAAGAAAACATAATAAACATTTCCTTTTCCAGAGAAGAACCAATATTTTTAACTTATCATAACTGTTAATACTGTTGCCAGCTACCTAGACATTTAATAAAACCAAAAAGTTAACGAGTTGTAGAATTATTTTCTTACCAAATTGTTTTCATAAAATTTTGCACAAAGGCTTTCAACTCTGTACAGATACTTTACAATATCATGGGCTTCATTTTTTGTATCCTTCAGTTTTCTTTCTTGTTCCTTGAAGTTCTATTGAAAAAACAATGTGTTTGACATTTTTTTTATTTAGAGATATTATTTTTTCGCTATTTGATTTCATAGATCAATAAAAAAAATTTTAAATTATGTTTCATAACCCGAAATACTGAATGGAATTAGTTGCATTTTGCCATTCTATTGTAGAGGAAATTTTTCAGCAAAACAGAAGGTTTTGTGCTTTTTAATGTATAAATTATTCATTAAGGACCATATAAGTAATTTTCAGAATTAAAAATAAAATTCTTATACCACTGCAGCGTATTGCTATTTTTTGCAAGCTATATTTTTGAAAAAAATATATGCTCTATACTAAATAGTTCATAGATGTGCGTATTTTTATTTCATTTTCAAGGTTTAAATTTGAAGCGTATTCTTATTTTAGAATGTATGTAATGCCCCTGTTAATAAAAATATAATAGTGAAATGCTCTTACTTTAAGAATCCTAGAATGTGCTGTTTCTAGTATTCTAATGGCAGTTTGGACCTTGTTAGTTGCCACAAATTCGGCGACTGAACTTAATTTGCACAAAATATATCTCCAATAACGAAGTTCGTTTAAAGGACCCACGTCGTCAGTTTCTACTCGAATCAGACCACTTTCAGCTACAACCTGCATTATAGTTTAACATTTTAAAATTCGTAAACGGTACGAAGCTATTATAATTAAGATTTTTATTTAAAATAATTGCAATTTGAGGGGAAAATTGTCATATAACGGAAATTTTGGCCTGATAATTATCAAGTCAAAGAAAATATATCAATAGGACTTCAGCTTTGTTTTGATGCTCCATCGCCTCTAATTCCATTGCTTTATTAATCTCCATCAAAATGGGTTAAAAAGGAGTAATTTTAAAGTACTAATTTAATTAACAGAATTTTTTGTGCTAATTAAGAAATTTAATATTAAATCTTCTATTAAAAAAATTCAATAAACATTAAAATGTGAATTTTAACTAAAGGTCTTCAACAACAACAAAATTGATCTCTACACAAAAAACCTAGTCCTGCATACCATCGTAAGATATAATTCTGTAATTCTTTTAACATTAAGGAGAGGATAAGACAGCATCATGACAGCTACTAGGGATTTTTACAAATGCAAATGAATTTTTCATTCGGTAACGTTTAATTTAATTCGTAAATCCAATGTACCTCTTGAATTTTTTGAATCCATTCCATCATCATTTCTTCTACAAGTCGAACTTTATCATCAAACAAAACGAACTTATGCAGATCATAAGAAGTTTTAACAACCGATAAATCAATTTTATCTTTGCTTTTAAATCTCACTATATGCTGGTAGTTTTCTTCAATGGCTGTAAAAATGTATGAGTATAATTCGTTGAATTTTACTTTGTACTTAAATTCATTTTGTTATCCAAATTTAGTTGCAGGTTAGAAAAACATATGGTTAACAATTGGATGAAAAAATTATAATTCGTTTTATTTCCCGAAACAAAAAAAAGTAATTAAAAAGTATTACTTTACCATTTTACAGTTCAAATAGATGTTTGAAATAATTAGCTTTTTAAAATTTCGCCCGTAAAATAGACTTCTGCACTTTTCACTGTTACTCTTAATAATTATTCCTTTAATTATGATAATAATACGTTAATGATAATAATAACTATGGCAATGCTTTTGAAAGGCGAAACTCTAGTTTGGGGAAGATTTATTACAGAGAATACAGCAGTTCTTAAAACGTTTAATTTTCTTTAGAAGGAGCTAAGACTTGCATTATTATATCTTGAAAAATTTTGCTTAGAACGTTTAGTAAATTGCCAAATACAAATACTTTAAAATTAAGATTTAGAATAAAAAACAACGATACCAGAAATAAATACTTACAGTCAATATAATTGGCGAAACGTTGGCATGAATTGAGACAAGCATTTATCTTTTCTTGAGTATTAAATTTATTTTTTTCCCAATCTAAACCCAATGGAAAACAAGGCATGTAAATGTTCTCTAATGGACTTTTTATAACTCTCCTCATTGAATCTTCTTCGGCACAATTTGCATGAAAACGACCCATAATTAATTTCTGTAAGTAAGAGAAAAATGAGACCGGACTTTAAAAAAAAAAAACTTTTTTACTTGTATATAAAAGTACATATAAAGAGTCATTTTGTCCCTCAAAAAACAATTAGCATGTCGTATTATCAAAATATTTAAACTGACATTAACAAACGCATTTGAAACTTTTCATTGAGAATTTAAAAAAAAAAACGTCAACATATCAAAATAGAAAAGATGTGAAATCGTCAACAAAAGTTTAAAAGATCTAGCGCAAATTCATCAAAAGGAAGAAAATCCGCAAACTAACATTTTTGTTAAACAATCAATATATCCAACGATACACCTCATTAAAATGTAAAAAAAAACATGGTACATAATTATGCTTTTGTTTCGACACAAAAAGACTAAATTTTGCTTACATCAGTCTTCTCACTTCTCATAAAGTAGAAGCAATCTCCATTAATTCCTTGATCTTTCCCATCAGTTAGAATTAAAGGAAGGTTTACCTTTTGTCCGTGGCTTTCTGAGAATATAATTTAACATATTTACAAACTTCAATGGCTATGAACTTCAAAGGTTATTACAAGTTATGTTGATAAACTTCAATATGCAAAATGCATTTAGCTTTAACTAATCACTGTAATTAAATAAATTCGTTACATACCTACTGTAAAAGGTTTTTCTTTTTGATAGAAAAATAATAATTCTGAATCAATAGATGAATCAAATTTCTGTAACAATTCAGGACCCTGAAAATGTGGTATTTTAATTATTGTAAAAAACGATCAATCACCATAATTAACTAAGTGGAAGTTCGTCATTACTACAAAACAAGAAAAATAAAATTAAATGTATTTTAAATTTGAAAAAAAGCATTGATAAGTTTAAATCGTTTACTTTAATTAGATGCATATTCAACAAAAAAAATGAATATACAATTTCAACTACTATAATGTATTTTAAGAAGCACTAAATTGTATAAAATAACTGGGTATAAAAAAAAATACAAGATGTGTACCAGGTATAACTCTTACTTTTGGACTTATAAGAACAAACTTTTCTACTTCATCTTCAGGTAAATCAAATTGGTAAGACAATATGCGGAACATTTTCCTGTGTTCTTCAGTGACAATATCATGCTTGAGGTCGGGAAAAGCCTATAATAAGAAACATAAACATACGAGTAATATTAAATACAAAGCTATATGTCTAAAGATAATTACATTTCCTGGGCGAAAATGTAAATAATTGGTCATATTATTTTATCAGGGATATGCCCTTCTTTTAAGGGAACTATAGTAATCATAGTCCATTCGATTACAACGCAAGCTTCGGAAGCGCTTTCTTCACCTTCCCCTTCAAGTGGTTTTCCAGGAAACGGCGGGTTCTAAACCTAAATTTTTAGAGGCTCTTTGGTGAGGCAGTGACGCTCACGCCGTTTCCTGAAAAACCGCAAAGAGGAAAGGGGAAGCAAGTGCTTTCGAAGCTTGCGTTGTAATCGGATGGACTAAAGGTGTAGCCCTAATACCAGGGCAAATCATGATTGTATATAGCTGGACCAAGGATTTCTATAGGAAGGCATTAAAAAGAAAATTAATATGAATCAACATGGATGGATAATATTTTTTAACTAAGTAAGAACGGGCAATTATTATTATTATGCCAAGAGCGTATAGCCGATTCCAAACATCTAAAAATATTTATAGTTGGCTCGATCTTTTTCCAAGCCCATTAAAAATGAAGTGAAAGAGATAGTAGGGTTTTGTTATTCACATCTCTTCCCATTAACCTTTTTTCTACTACGGGGTTTATATGTATATAATCTATAATAATAAAAATGAAGTTTTGTATGTATATATGTATGTATCTCTGAAACTCACAAACTAGACATTTGTTTGACTCGTAACTTGGCACAAATGCGTAGTTCCTACTTGAGTTACAAAATAAGAACTTTCAGAGCTCAAAGTGTTCTATTTTTAGAGTAAATTCGAATTTTCTGGGAAAACTACACCACTTTGGCTCAAATCCGACGATTTCTTTACTTTCCTGATGCCATCGGAAGAAACAATTAAATAAAACTTTCAACGAAAATAAGTAAAATTGAAAATGTTTATTTTATTGTGTTGCCATAACTTTCAGAAACTAAATTCATTATTTGAAAATAATTGATATGTTTCAAGTGACGTATTTCCGACAAGTCTTGATTCCAGGATTTGTTATGGGTTTAGTTGATGATTTCGTCAATGATGGTTCTGTTGATTACAAATATGCATGTTCAGGCAATAAATGTGTAGTTAACCTATAAGTTCTAGAGCTGCCGTTAGGTCTTTATTTTCTCGCCAAATACGTTGCCAATATCGCCAATTCATTGATTAAAACTCGCCAAATGAGCAAAATGTTTGTTAAGCTATTACTGAACTATGATGGTTTGGTTAATCAAGCCATCGCACTAGAGCTGCATATAAGGGTATTATGTATTTATTGTTTCGCCAAATATGTTGCCAATCTCGCCAAATTATTTATTAAAACTCCCCAAATGGGCAAAATGTTTTTTTTTAATAATTTATAAGCTGGTTGGATATGCTAAGGTCGTTGTGTTAGAGCTGTACAATGGGTGTGTTTGTAGCTATATCTATTTTCTCGCCAAATCATTTACCAAAACGAGCCAAAAGAGTTAAAAGGTTTTATGTATTTATGAGGGAATTGTGATGACATTTATGAGTACATTTTACAGCGTTTTTCTGATTTTAGAATATTAGGGCAATGAATTGAGATTTTTTGACTTGATAACGAGTGGGAAGAGAATAACTTAAGTTTATGATTTTATAACAGGTTATATGGTACACATACTTGGATCGATTTGATATTTATTTAATCCGTGCGAAGTACGGGTATAAATTTGCTAGTACTTAAATATAATAAGAAGACTTCCTTACTTCAGTTTTTGGTTCAGCAGGTTCATCAGATGTCTTAGTACGTTGCAACATCGCCGCCATATTAATGCTGCGGCGTCTAGAAGGTTGCCGGTCGGCACCTAAATCCATCTTTAAATAACATTATCATGAGGAACTGCTGTGATATGTTAAACGGTATCAATTTGGCGATTTTCGCTACGTTGCCAAACAACGAAAATGCCCAAATGTGGTAAAAATTGCACTTAATATTTCATGTAACTCTATATGTATAGCAACTTAACGTTAAATTTTTAGATCGCCAAATGTCGCCAATGTCCGGCCATCTGTACCTTATTTATTAACCACTGACAAAATATATTTTCTCTACTAATCAGTCAACCAAAAAAATCATGCTTGTTGAAACTTAAAATGGGCGCACATTGGTTAAAATATCGCAACTTTAAAAACAAAGTATAGTATTCTACAAACCTTTCTTTTTAATCAAGTAACATGAAAAAAAAATACTGGCGAGTGGTGAAAAAAAAAATTGTTCAATATGGCGACTATTCACTTCCATCTACAATTACGCCAATAACCTTAGGCTTTAACCATACTACGTAATACAATATCTGATCACGTTTTATTATTTTAAACCGCCGTTAATATTTAAAAATTAAAGTAAGCGGGTACATAGCCTAGAGTTCGCCCGCTCAATTTAAAAACATTTCTCTCAACAATATTGAATAATCATTTCTTCAGATAATCTGTTCGTAAAATGATTTATAAAAAATAATTCTGCTAAAAACCATAGATAAATTTATATTGGGGATTTTTATTATTATTTTTTCAACTAGATAAATAACGTATCTCTATAAATATAAAAATAACATCTTGAAAATATCCGCCTTGGAATTCGAATCGTTCGATTCGTATCTCAACAAATATTACTAATTTTTACTCTCATATTATTTTTAAGAATATAAAAATATATTTACTTTTGTTTTCAAGCTGTACTTTTCTGGTATATTTAAGAAATAAACACCAACCTTAAAACAAACTCTTCAAATACTACTCTATAAAAATAACATCTTGAAAATATTCACTATTAAGAATTCGAAACTCAACGAATTTTCGCTGGAAATTCTTTACTGTCTACTTCAGACCATGTCGTTTTAAGGAACTTAAACACAGCTAACAAACGTCTTTTATTACTTTTTTTAACTACAGCGTCTTTTGGAATTATTATAAATATAAGTACTGATCATCGGTCAATATAGCAAACTTTTTAATTGTTTTTTAAAGTTCTTTTTTTCTCTTTTATCCCCATTTTAGTTCTCAATCAAGTCCCTAAACTTTAAATTACAAAGCATTTTTAATTGTGTTAATACTATAAAACGAGTGAATAGGTTAAAAGTTGGCCTGCAACACAATTATTGAAGAAAACAAAGATAAAAATCAAACATTGGAGCTGTAAGGAGCCTAGTGGTCACGATCTTGAACTCCAGATCGGAAGGTTGAGAGTTCGAGACCCGGTGCCACTGAAGACTTACCGAGTATATGCGGAGTACGTGCTCGTAAAATCTGTTGGGTCCGAAAGTCCTGTGGTCGGTCATTGCGCAGTTCACCATGGGTACAGGTTCCTGGAGAAAATTTCCCTCCCCTTCAGGGACATGTCTAAATTGTGGAGGTGGCGACAGATAGCAACATCTGTCATATGTGTTTGTGTGTGTCTTGTGTCGTCCTACTTGACGATGGTTTATAAGCGGGTCCTTGCGACCAAGCACACAAGCCTGAAAATATATGTCAACCAATCCAATCCAAATCAAACATTGGAGACGAAGACGTAAGAAAAATGGGTGTTGTCAATAAAAAGTGGTACAAAACTCACGTGTAAATTAAAAGTATCAAATAACTTAACTTATCTAACCAATATTTATTAACTTCGAAACTATTAGACGGATTTCTCAGTGCTTAGATTAAAGCAGACTGTTAGCTAATTTTTGTTATGTGGATGCTGTTATTTCAAAAGAAAAATAATATTGTGTGCTGTCAATGAAAATGCAAACGCCTATGTTTTTTTTAACCGTTTGCTGTAAAGATAATGTTTTTTGAACTGTTTGCTGTGGTTAAAGTTGAGGGAAAACCCACCTCTACGTACTATGAAATTGTTGTTTATGTGTTGTAAGCAAAGCCACATTAAAATGACCCAATATTCAATGCAATTCAGTTTGAGTAAATTTTATTTTGAAACATTGTAAAGTTTGTAGCAGTATATTTACTATGAATAACATTTATATGATCAAACTACTCTTAGTTATATAAAGCAGCCCTAATAGCCTACTATATTGCCTCTTTTCAATGTATAAAATGCTTCTCTTGAGTTCAGTAAAAAACTTCTAAAGAGATTCTTTTTGTCAGCTGATAAGTTTTCATCTTGGATTATGGCATTTTAATATAATTTTTCACCACCAAAGTTAGCCATCACTATTATAGCTATAAACTCGTTCTTGATTTGTATGTTACCATGAATTTAGACCTTTATTTAAAAAGCATTTTCTCCTAGCAAAGGAACTTCCCTGGCATTTCATTAGGGTTTTTAGTTTAAAAGTTTCCCTTCAAGTTTCTTGCATGAATGTTGTATTGGTATACTGTGAAAAATATTTATCTTTATGTGCTATTGTTCATTTTAATACTACAATCAATACCATTTTTGAGCAATAAGAATGACATGTCATATTTTCTTGGCTTTTACTATTTTGTCATTTAAGTTCCCACGTGTGCTATTAAAGCTCTAGATTAGCGGTCGCCAGTCGCCAACTGGAGACTCTAACTTCAAAAGTGGCTACCTAAAAATCGAACCCCAGTCACCAAAAGTGGCGATCATAATTTTTAATTTTTGTTCAACAAATAATTAATACTGAAGCTGCATTTCTAAAATAGTAAAAATAATACGCTCATATTCGATTCTGTCGGGAAGCAAGACTTGATGACAGTTGTTGCTTATCGGTGAAATTTTTACCTCATCATTGGCCGGTGTTTTGTGTGACGTCACTAAGTCGACCTCCGTGTCACCTATATGGAGCTGGGCGACGAAAATCGTAAATACAAATTTCATTTTTATATCTTGCTTTAAGATCGTGACATTGTACAAGTGATTGGTTAAGAGCTGATTAAGATCTCAACTATTCCTTTAAACAATTCTGATATGAGAAAATTTCATGAACAATCGTGGCGAATCGAATTCTCCGAAACTAATAGTATATAAGTACATAAATTAATTTTCTCCTTTTAATAATGGCCAATCACATAACACTTACATATTTGGTATGATCCTTTTTTTTTTACTGTCTATCTTTTCATATATAAAAAATGTCTTTCATGAAATTTTGTTTTGTCGAAAATCGCAGTTTGTTTTTGTCGTATATATTTATAGTTGGAACTGGCTACTAAAAATTCAAATGTGGCTATTATTTTTTTTTTCACTCTGGTAGCCACTGGCTACCATCAAAAATTCCCAGTCTAGAGCATTACTTGTTGTACATCAAATCTGGTATTCAGTATATGAGTTCGCCAAAATGAGTTTTTGTGATGCAAAGGCATTGCTCTTTCATATCTAGAAATATAATCTCATCCGCTTTATCCTCTTTTGTTCCTTTCTAAACAAGTTGGTTTGTTACAGAATCTGTCACTTACACCGCTTCCACACAACATTTACTCTCAGCAGGAAACAAACCAACAACACCTCAGAAAGAAATTCGCCAAACAGGGCATTTTGATAGTTCTAATTCAACTTTTTATAAGCCAAAATTAATAATTTTCTTTAATCTTCTTTTGCAGATTTGATAAAAACAATTAGCAAACGATAAAGATTAATGAAGTTCGAAGAATAATGATGTATTTTTAAATAAATATCTTTTTGCATCCACAAGTTTACATTTCGAAAAATAAATTAGTAAAATTATTGCTTTAAAAATAAAAGCGAAACTTTACATATTCTGCAAATTTAGAATTTTTTATGCATCTTTCTTCATACATATATAATGAACCATCAAAATAACTTTATTGTGCTATTACAACAATCCAAATTGAATTATATCCATAAAAATAAATATTTTTTCAAGAGTTTTATTTTATTTTGAACTAGCAAATTTATACCCGTACTTCGCACGGATTAAAAAAAATTCAAATCGATCCAAGTATGTGTACTATATAACCTGTTTTAACCCTTTCGCTACGAAGGATATTTGCTTCCTCGTAGTATTTGAAAAGAATAACATTATCGAATCCTTAGTTGTTCGGGCGTTTTGGGGCGCTTCCCCAAGGAAAGGAATAAAATCATAAACTTAAGTTATTCTTTCCGCTCGTTTTCGAGTATGAAATCCCGTTTCATTGTTTTAAAATTCCAAAATCAAAAATACGGTGTAACATGCGCTCATAAATGGCATCACAATTCCCTCATAAATAAATATCGTCACCTGACTGTGGTTCTAAAATACGACGCCCTTCGCCAATAGCCCTCGTGCAGCTCTAGAGCGACGTTAATTCAAACCAAAACCCAAAAAAAAAAAAAACATAAATAAATAAAACCTTTTAACTCTTTTGGCGCGTTTTGGGAAATGATTTGGCGAGAAAATAGATATAGCTACAAACACACCATTATACAGCTCTAACACAATGACCTTAGCACAACCAACCAGCTTATAAATTAGTTTTAAAAAACATTTTGGCCATTGGGCGAATTTTAATACATAATTTGGTGAGATTGGCAACATATATGGCAAAAAAAATAAAGAATAAAACCCTTATATGCAGCTGTAGTGCGATGGCCTTTATTAACCATCATAGTTCAGTAATAGCTTAACAAACATTGTGTCCATTTGACGAGATTGGCAACGTATTTGGCGGAAAAAAAAGACATAAAATCCTAATATGCAGCTGTAATGCGATGGCCTTTATTAACCATCATAGTTCAGTAATAGCTTAACAAACATTTTGCCCATTTGGCGAGTTTTAATTAATAATTTGGCGAGATTGGTAACATATTTGGCGAAACAATAAAGACATAAAACGCTTATACGCAGCTCTAGTGCAATTTCGTTATTAACCATCGCATTTCTGTAATTGCTTAGCTATACATTTATTGCTGCATATTTGCAATCAACAAAACCATCAATGAAGAAATCATCAACTAAACCCACAATATATCCTCGTATGAAAACTGGTAAGAAATACGTCACTTGAAACATATCAATTATTTTCAAATGATGATTTTAGTTTCTGAAAGTAATGGCAACACAAAAATAGACATTTTAAACTTCATTTTTATTATTATAGATTAAAATATCAAGTTAAAAATTAAAAGTTGCCTTGATATAAATTAAAGAATAATATAAAATGAAAGTTTACTTAAAATGATAGTAAACTAAATCTTTAAAATGAAAATATTTGTAAGTTTTTAAGAATAAAGTATTTTCTTTTTTATATTTTAACTATTTTCGAAAAGTTTATTTTAATTTCTTCTGCTGAATGGCAACTCGAAAGAAAAATTTTCATCGGATTTGAGCCAAAGTGGTGTATTTTTTTCAGAAAATTCGAATTTTCTCTAAAAATAGAACATTTTGAGCTCTGAAAGTTCTTATTTTGCAACTCAAGTATGAACTACGTATTTCTACCAAGTTACGAGTCAAACAAATGTCTAGCTTGTGAGTTTCGGAGGGACATACATACACACACATACACACAAAACTTCATTTTTATTATTATAAACTAGCAAATTTATACCCGTACTTCGCACGGATTAAATAAATATCAAATCGATCCAAGTATGTGTACCATATAACCTGTTATAAAATCATAAACTTAAGTTATTCTCTTCCCACTCGTTATCAAGTAAAAAATCTCAATTCATTGCCCTAATATTCTAAAATCAAAAATACGCTGTAAAATGCACTCATAAATGTCATCACAATTCCCTCATAAATATATAAAACTTTTTTAACACTTTTGGCTCGTTTTGGGAAATAATTTGGCGAGAAAATAGATATAGCTACAAACACACCCATTATACAGCTCTAACACAACGACTTTATCACAACCAACCAGCTTATAAATTATTTTTAAAAACATTTTGCCCATTTGGCGAGTTTTAATAAATAATTTGGCGAGATTGGCAACATATTTGGTGAAACAATAAAGACATAATATCGTTATATGCAGCTCTAGTGAGATGGCCTTTATTAACCATCATAGTTCAGTAATAGCTTAACAAACATTTTGCTCATTTGGCGAGTTTTAATTAATGAATTGGCGAGATAAAGTTTCTCGTGCGTTTGATGTAATGGCAGCAGTAAACATATTGAATAAAAACGGAATTTGCATGTTATTTCAATGCAGATTAAATTTTTAGTTTTTAAAATTTTAAAAAAACTTCTAATTTAAATTTTTTAATGAAATTTGGAATGTAGCCTAAACTGATTTTTTGCTTCAAAATTCGAATCCCACTTGTTTGTGAGACTTGCGGTTCGTTCTGTGAAAGTGGGTGACAGACAGAGAGACAGACGGACTGCACTATTATAAAACCTTCCACTTTCTACGTTATAAACGTAGTGTGGAAGCTAAAAAAGGGTCTTTTAAAATTACACATCTTTGGTTCTAAGATGCAAAACTATTGCTTATTTTCCCACGTACGTATTCCAATGAAACCTAATATACCGAACAGAGTACCCAAAGTACATTAAATAAAGTAATACATACATAAAATAAAACCAAATACTTTATTACATTTTATATCAAATTCATGAAAGTCACAACTCTCACTGTTTGTGTTAAAAGCTCTGTTGAGAGACAAGAATTAGGCAGCAGTAAAATGTTCGAGATTTGTTGACGTATTTTACTGAGTCAAGAAATAGGCATAACTTTCAAATCACTCAACGAAAACGTTCAAGATCGCTCAGATAAAATGTCCCTATTCCTTGACGTATTTCTCGAAGGGGTCGTCGTCCACGGTGGCCAGTCGGTAGTCGGCCGCGTAGTACGACTCCCTCACCACTTCCAGCAAGTCGTCCGGGTCGTTGGTCAGGATGGCGTCCACCCCCAAGTTGAGCGACAGGCGCATGCGCAGTTTGAGGTCGATGGTCCAATGATACACCTGCAGGGATATTAAGAAGGAACATGTAGTTTTTGTGTCATAAAACTAAATTACTTGATGCACCCCTTTACTTGTTAAAACTTTGTATTTTGGCAAGAATTAATGACTACACCAAAACCGACCTTAAGTTTGCAGTATACAAATGTTCTACGAGAAAAAGGGTAAATAGTTCTCAATTTTTAGTGCGAGAATCGAATACAAAAGGTATTTCACATTCAATAAACAAATTTATTTGTTATTTCAAGACATAAATTTATAATTTTTATTCGTTTAGCTTCAGTTACAGTGTTATTTTAATTATTTTTTCCTTCGATTTTGACGTAACAGGGCGCACGAATATCATAGTACATTTCTCTGCTGCAAACTTAAGCTCGGTTTTGGTGTAAAAGGACCGTATAGTGACAACATCAATTATAAAGTACCGTCAAAGCGGGTAACTTTGGCCACGGAGGGTAACTTTGGCCACGAATCGGAAAAAGATTTGTTTCTTAATTTCTCTTCATAAAATGATCTAATCTTAAATTGTTTGACATTTTTGGAAAGGTGGAAACATCTCCTTTTATTTCATGTAAAAAAAATGCTCATTCTAATTCTGGCAATACTACAAATGCTGTTTCCATTCTTACGAGCATAAACTGACAAAAATCTATCTCTTCCAACTTTCGTCTGGAACACTGAAAAAAATTATGAAAATATTTAAATAAAACACTCTATTCGATTCTTTTATTTAAGGGGAAGAATATTACACCATTCGTTTTATTCTAAATTGAATACTTTTTATGCTGTATTTAAATATTGGTAATTGGGAAGCTTTTGCCGATGAATGCGGGTAACTTTGGCCACAGATGTAAGTATTTATTTATGGAACTTTGCACTTTAAAAATGTAAGTAAAAGTGTATTCTGTTTAACTATTTTTTAAAAATTCTTACTTTTATGATTACTCATTCTTTAGATATTTTTTTTAAAAAAATCAAACGATTTTAAACATTAAAAAGATAAAGATAGAATGCAAGAAACGTATACCACTCAAAATCGTAAATGTCGAAAGGTAAACATTTTCAGATTCCTAATTGTGACTATATTGTTTTCCCCCCTTTATAATAAAATCGTTTGCTTTTCATAAATATATTTGTTATTACATCTTGCTTCAAAAAAGTTCTTTTTACCTTATTAAAATAGAAGTTTATTTTTCTTTTAAGCGACAAACAATACTAGTATTCAATGTGTAATGCCATTACACGATGCACTGCAATGTAAATGTTAAGGTATATATATTTTTAATAACTATATGTCTTATAACTTTGTTATTTTAAGTTAAAAGTTTTAATATTGCTATTTAATTCGTTAATACAGCCTTTAAGGATGTTAAAAAGTATGTTTCTTATGTATTTCATGGGTGGCCAAAGTTACCCGCCCGGCTCCTAACAGTAAAGTAATTTTTTAAATTAATACCAATTTTTTATTAATTTATAAAATTTAACAAAAATGCTTGAAAATTATTCCTAAAAGTACAATACTTAGAATGCATAATGATTTCAAAGTGTTTAAATCGCTTTTGTAGTTAAATTTTTCATCTTTTGTAGAAAAAACTATGATTTTGGCCAAAGTTACCCGCACTGACGGTAGTCTTTAGTCTAATGTTCGTAATGCGTCCCCTCCAAACGTCATCGTCACTTAGAACACTATGCTAAAATAATGTAAACAGGACATATAATCCTTAAAAATGTGGTGCTGCCATCTATGGAACTTTTACGAAAACAATTGAGTTACTACCACCCATGGGACTTTTAAAGTAGTAATACTGTTGGTGGTGCTGCTATCTATGGGATATTCTAGTACAGTTGTCTAGTGCTGCCGTCTGTATTGGTTAGGTTGACTATCAGTTTTGTCAGTGAAATAAACTTAGCTTCTTAACCCCTTAAGACCCGAACAAAATATTACGCTTATATTTTTAATCTAAACATACTTTTCATTCAAATATATGCTAAAAGTATGCTTTGTAAAGAAATTTTAAAATAGTAATGTTTAATAGTTACTTAGGATCACGCCTTTAAACTCTAAAAATACACATTTTCCGCTATAAATGCAACAAAAAAATGTGGCACTTATTTGTGTTGTTAACAGACTATTTTAACATTGTTTTTAATGCAAAATGCATTTAAAATGAACTACTAAAAGAACTTTTCGAAAAGATTGAATTTTTTTAAATAATTGTTTCTAAGAACTAATATTGTATTGACCCTCTTTCAACTTCATTTTTTTAAAGAATATTTTTGTTCGTGTGTTGCGTCCAATAGCTATTCTCAAAAAAGCGAGAAAGTCTTATGAACTTCACCCACCTTGCCCCTGCCCCTCCTTGCATCCCGCAATGCGATGGCCCTGCGCAGACGTCCGTCCGGATAGAGGGCGCTCACGCAGTTTGTCCGTCCGTCCCCCCACAACACGTTCTTCATCCCGACGTCCAGAAGCGTACGCCGGATGTCGAACAAGTTTCCGGACCCGCCGTCGAAACCGACGTCCGCTAGGCGGCGCTCCTGCCCTCGGTCTCGGAATTCGGCGAGAAAGCCCAAGACGAAATCTGTGTCCGATGTGACGTCATCGAGGTAGATGAGGACTCGAACCTGTGGGGAAAAAGAGGCTTGTGACTTATGTATTATAGCTTTCAAAGCAGTTTGCTTACAGGCGTATCAAATTGTATGGTATGGTACATATATATTCCAGCTTGTGTGCTTGTTCAGAGAACCGCTTATAAGCTTTCGTCAAGTGGGACAGACACAGAAAGAATTTTTACAGTCACAAAGAAATGAATAACACATAGACAAATAAAAACTTTTATTGACGGTCACAAACATCCATGCCTGACCGGGATTTGAATCCGACCCCAGCAGCTCCAAAGGCTAGAGTCCCAACGATTGCGCCACCGGGGCGGCATCAAATTGTATTGCCGTAGTCTGGAAAGGAAACTAATATACAGCTTTAGTTAATCCGCACAGGTTTTCCTCACTGGTATTGTTGTAGCTTTCCAGGCTACGACAGACCGTGAGGGTGGAAGTCTGATTTCTGCTCAGACAGAGAGACACTGGGGTAGGGCTCTAGAGAGACACCATTTCAATTTAAGCATGTAGCTGGAGGGAGGAGTACTTTTCTTTAGACAACCTGGACATATGGTAACTGCAATATGACCGAGTACAGAACACTTTCGGGCCCGCAGATTTAATAACCACGTTCTCCGCATGTACTCAGGACAACACAAATATCCATGGCGTATCCGGGATTCGAACCCTATCCCACTCGCTTGACAAGCTTGGGTCGAAAACACCATAATGGCTGGGCGGCGGCATACCAACTAACACGGCTAATTGGAACCAAAGATTTTCGTTAATAATTAAAGGACTTGCCATCGATTAACGAAAAAGAAAATCCTCAATTAATTTTTATCATAACCTATAATGTTAAAAACAAAACTTTTACGTTCATTCCTTTTTAAATTGCTTTCCAAACATTAAATACTTAAACGCAAAAAAAAGTTTTTAAAAGTTAAATAAACGGTTTTGCATGTCATTTTAATAATCAAGTACTAAACAAGCGTATATATTCCAATTCCATTCAATTTAATGTATGATTTGCTATATTTATTATAAAATTAACTTATGTAATATACCATTAAAATTTGGACATTTTTTTATGGACGACGTCCTGTATATTAATGGTGATGTCTTGATGTCGTAGGCTTGGGATAGTTAAGTTCGCTCAAATGTTTATTATTTTCCATTACTGGGAGCTGTTTAATCTTACGATTTACAGCAAACAGAAACACCCCGTAGGTGTTCATACTCTGCCCCCTGACTTAATTGCATTGACAGATAGATTGTTTCGATTTTTAATATTTCATTTATGAATAGCAATCTTGACACGTTTATTTCTTCTTCTAAAAATAAATTTATAACACCAATCAAGGATTTTTCGAGGTTATCTATAATAATAAAAATGAAATGTTGTGTGTATGTGTTTCTAAAAAAAAATCTTAAACTAGGCATCTGTTTGACTCGTAACTTGGCACCAAATGCGTAGCTCATACTTAGATTACGATTTTTGAACTTTTAGGTTTCAAAATGATCTATATTTAGAGAAATTTCAAATTTTCTGAAAAAAAATGCACCGCTTCGGCTCAAATCCGATCATTTTTTTTTTACTTTCCTGATGCCATCTGCTGAAAAAAATTATATAAAAGTTTTCCCGAAAATAATGCGCAATGACCGCCGACAGGACTTTCGGATACAACATATTTAACAAGCACGTAGTCCACATATACTCGGTGGGTCTTCAGTGGTACCGTGACTCGATCCAGGGCCATCTTGAATAGGGAACGGGCCTAACTGCAGGTTGCCACCGGAGATATTGCGCAATACTAGTGGGCCCAAATAAATCGTAGCGTAGCGTGTATGATGTGGATTGTTGTGAACTTTAACGTTTCATTTTGTGTTGATAATTTTTAATTAAACAAGGAAATATCTTCAAATTAACCTACAGGTAACTTCTTGAAAGTTTTTATCTCTTCATGTTCTAATTATATGACTGTATTTATGACTTTCTTTAAGCATTGAGTGTGTGTTAGTGTTAACGTTAACGAGCTTTGTTGAACGAAGCTGGTTGATTTTGTTATAGAAACGCTTTTGTTTTGTGCTTAATTATGTTTTTTGTTCTTTTTTTATCAAGTTGGGATTTATCTTAAAATATGGCAGCATAATTTTGATTTGAAACGAGTTAGAATGCGTTTACGAAAGGGATAAAAAAAGTAAACAAACATTCATTAGTGATTATTTTATATTATATACTAACTAACCCATGAAAATAATACCGTATAATTAAATAAAAATATGTTTTCCTTGACTATTTGTCCTTAATTTTGAGGTATTGCATGTTTATTTTGCTTTTTAAGTGTTTTAAAATTTGATAGAGATTCGTGTTTACATTCATGTTCAATATATTGATATAGTAATTTAGTTGACTTGTATTTTAAAAAATATATATATCAGACACATTGGAATAGAACTTCAATATTATACTCTTTGTATTCTGCATTTAACTATTTAATACTTAACTCTTCATTCATTTAAAAATTGTGTACACTAACTGAAAGGTCGAATTGAAAGTATGCCATTATTGTTCACTATGAAACTGTTTTAAATCGTACATATTGGCTTGAAAGTGCTTTGCAGTTTTACAATATATTTTTTGCCCATTTAAATGCAAAATAAAACTAAAACATGGAACTTGTGATATCCATTTTTTATCATACAGTGTGCATAACTTATTAAAGAATTGAAGTGGAAGGCATAAATTATACAGTAAACACTCTATAACTCGAAGTCCCTGGGGATCCCCAAAAATATTCCACTTATTCAAAGTTCGAGTTACAGAAGTTACATTCTATTTCTCTCTACTGTCACTTAACACTTTACCTACGGGCGTCGACTGACCCATAGACTAAGAACACTCTAAGTTTCAAACTCTCATTGGAGAATTTCTACATTGAAATTGACATAGAAACTAGCGCGCCCCCTTTGTGTCTAAGGGAACTAATGTAATGGTTTCTGGCTGCCTATTTGCAGTCACCTTTAGGAGATTTAACAGAGCTAATGACATCTCGTAATTTGGAACCCTTATCAAGTGAAGATAGGGATCTATTTTTTACTACAACTATTTTCGACTTTATTTTTGAATATATACAGCTACTCATTGACTTTTATATCCCTCGTAGGCCCATCCTCAAGATATTTGACCTTGTGCTTCTTTTTCTCCATTAATGAACTTTCAGACTGACTACGCTTGTCATTTTAGACATGGTCCCCCAAAGATCCACAAGTGATTCGATTGAATAACTCGTCAAATATTCATCCAAATGTAACAAAAACTTAGATTTAGGGGTTTTCGAGGGTTTTTCACATTTCTAAGTAATTAAAGTTGGGTGTTGCTATTGAAAATTTTAAAGTTCGTAACATGTTTAATATTAAGACGGACCCTTATGCAAATTTTGTGCCATGCAATTAACTGAGAATGTTATTTGTTCGCATAGTCAAAAAGGTCCGATGTAAAAGGATGACTAACGGTTGAAATAATCACTAGTGGGTAATTTTTTTTAACAGAGAACATTCCGAAGAAACAGTAGCCCTACAATTGAAAGTACAATTATGCCAATCAACAAATCAACCTTTAATAGTGTTTTAGTTGCTTTCGTCACGTTAGAAGAGCTAGGCATTAGATTAAGTTGCTGGTCTAGAAGATTTTTAGTCTACGGGTCAGTCGACGCCCGTAGGTAAAGTGTTAGGATGGGCAGACATGGTTTAAGTGGTTTGATATGGGCCATAAAACTATAGCTATACACATTTCAATTATTTAATAGTCCATATAAACAACAAGTGAAGATTGGGGTCAAAAGGTTTATTAAAACTCCATGTAAATTTCATTTAAAAAAACATTTCTTGTTGAGTGTAATTGTATTTTATAAGGTTGTTGGCATTCGCAGACATGGATACAACATGCTGATTAATTTGAATTGAAATTTAATTTTTAACGGAATGTGTCTTTAACATGTGAAATCTATGACAAAAACTTTGACTTGGAAGATGTTAACTTCAAGTTATTGAGACAGTTTTTTAAAGAAAAGTATAGACATGATTCGGGACCTGATTAAAAGTTCAAGTTAGCTGATTATTTGACTTGTAAGAAGTCGAGTTATCGAGATTTGACTGTATCTGTCTGCACTTTATTGGTATTCGATATGTTTACAGTTTTCAGTGATTGCAGGGTGCGTAAGAAAGGTTTGAGCAGCTACTGCTAATTAAATTAGTAATAGTCAATATATATATCTAGTTTTTAAAGAAGTTCAAGGTAAATGCATTCTTTTTTAAATTATTAACTATTCCATTAACTGTGAATGAATCTTCCAACTGTATGCACATGATGAGTAAAACATGTTTTGGTAGTTAATGCCTAATGGCTGAGTTTCGGCGGCTGCCACTAAAGCTGCGCTGAAGTATTCTGTGAAATTATTTAACCACTCTATAACAAAATATGACATGTGGATGAAATGATGAATTCGTTAACCGTATCATTTACCATTTAATTTTGATATGTATTGTTTATGTATGACAACCGCTTCAAATAATGTGCATGTCAAAATGGGTTTTTTTATGATTAAAAGGAATACATCCCACTGACCGAACTTCTGTGATTTAACCTTATTTATAGTATAGTGGCCTATCATTGGTGTTCGGTTTTTAGGAATCCCATTATTCATGTGGCGAGTAAATAACATATCAAGCATATATTATTGATGAGGGAAATATAAATACCCAGTACATACCGATGTATAAATTTGAGAGGAATGTTGGGGCATTTTTTTTTATGTTCGACTCTATGAAATTGCATTATTGTATTGTTGCAGATTATGTGTTATGAGTAGAAAAGATGTCGTTTAAATCTGGTCATCATAACCCCATTTCTTTTTTTTAGGTTTTTGTGACTATCTGAAGCAATAATTTCAAAATATGAAGATAAATTCTTTTGAAGTATACTGATCTGAAAACAACCTTAATGTACAAAACGATGGAAAAATTATTTTTTGTAAAAGCATGACTACAATAATGTGTACAAAATGTTTGCCAGTTATTTCTAATGTTTAGCAATAATTATTGTAATGAGGAAGGGTGAAGGATGAATTTTTATTAAGAAGTTAAGGAACTAAACAAAAAAGTAAATTGTCATCTGTTTCAAATAGCGAAAAAAGATATCAAATTCTAATTGTAAATATTGATGAATAAAATGTTTGTTTCCTAAAATTGTGGTTGTTTGATTTTTGATTTCTATAAAGTTCTGTAAAAAATGATAAATATTTTTTTTTCTAATCTTTTTATGTGACTATAGTAAAAACTATATGAAAAAAAATAGTAAGCTGACTTGCTGTTGTAAAGCAAAGGAAATCCTTTTACAAAAAGAAAGAGAAAAAATCATAATTTGTCAACTATTTCAAGTAAAAAAATACATATGAATAATAAAAGAAAAAGATATAAAATTGTAAATCTCCTTTTGTAAAGTAATAAGGTTAGTGTTTATTAAGATTTAAGTTTTATTTCTGATTTTTTGTTAAAAAATCTTTTATTTTTTTGAATATGTTTCTAATAATATTTCAAAAATTATATGCTTCTTACTAATCCTTTAAAGATTAGTAAGATAATTTAATATGCAGCTTTCTTTTAAATACTGTTTTGTTTTAAATGATATTTCGATTTGCTTAACATGTGTAAAAAGGTTAACTCGTCCATTAAAAAGTTAAACGTTGACTTTGTGAGTTTATTCCTACGATTTGGACAATGAACAGTGCTATATTTGCTACAATACTTCTTTATTTTAAGTTCGTAAGTTATTAAAAACACATGTAGATTACCTAATCTTTCAGTTTAAATACACTAATATTTAGCATCTAATTAATTGAAATCAATATTTAGTCTACAATTTATTTGAATAAATTTGAAAGATCATTTTCACGATGTATAAAAAACTTTCGGTAGAAAGTAACGAAGGAAAAACGGCACTTTCCTTCACGGGAGAAAATGCTCTCTTGTGGGCCCACTATGATTGCGCAATATTTTCTGCACTCAGGCCCGTTCCCTATTCAAGATGGCCCTGCTCGATCGCGGGACATTCCAATCCGGATCAGAGTATTTGTAGTTATAATCTCTTTCCACGCCAAATTCTTACCAAAAACGCATCAAAAAAGCTAAAAGGTTTTATATGTTTATGAGGGGAATTACGAGGACTTTTATGTGTGCACTTTATAGCGTATGTTTTTAATTTGGATTTGTAAGGTAATGTAAGTTACAGTATTTTATACTTTATAACGAGCGGGAATAATAACATAAGTTTATTATCCCATAATGAATTAAATTGTGCATATACTTGAGTCAATTACAACCTTTTTTTTAGTTCGTGCGAAGAACGGGTATTCATTTCCTAGTTTCAGTCATTTAAATTGAAATACAACAATGCCTATATGAAAATAACCATTCCATTCAAAGAAAATAATTTACACTGTTTAAAATGAATTGATTTGTAACAATGAATCCAAATTATATTAAACAATATTTTTTTCTATTACCTTCATTCCAACTTCAGATTTTACACTCTAAGTTGCGTTTTAGCGTTTTTCTTTTTAAAAAATATTGAGTTTTGGTGGAGATGATATTCTTCCTAATTTTTGTTGTAGAATAAACGTCGTACTAGAGCCTTGGATACGAGTATTTTCATTTTTGGCAATGGTAAGCATGTTAAAATTTCTTGATATTTCTTGCTAAAATATTAAGTGCGGTAATTATAATTTCAAAAGCTTTCACTTAAGTAATCACTTAATATTCTAAATTTTATGCAAACTGTTGTAATTGTTCTTTTGATAGATATATTTTGAAATTCCTCCTTTTTTTTAAATGCCAAAGTAGCTGTTGAATAATATAAATTTTAAATTTGAAATCTATCATAAATGTGCTAAGCAATGGTTAATCATAAAGACGCGTTTAAGAAATGTTTTTTTTTTAAATCTTCAAAAATTAACATTAAGCATGAAAAAAGGCTGATGCAAAGCCATATATTGTATTTGTGCACTATTTATTTAGATTTAAAGGTCATACTAAAGAATCGTGGCAGACAATTTTACGCCAGATCTGGTAACCCGAAAATTAGTAATATGGCAACCTTTGGCGAAATTAGCACTTGCATTGACAATTTCTAATTGTTAATCTACTTAAATCTAAAATGCATATAATTTATTCTGAAGTTGTCTTGCATTAATATTTTATTAATTATATGTTTAATGATTTTAAATAATTATTTACTTTTTTTAAAAGCAATTTTCTTTATTTTAACGTTCCACTTTTTTTAAATCTGGTTTGAAATTTAATGAATTTTTCCGTTGTTTTAAGTCGGCCATTTTGAAATTTGCTAGTATTTTTAGTCATTCCGAGATGGCGACATTTTTGAAAAGTCGCCAAATCCGGCCATGATTCTTTGGTTTAACCGATTTAAATTCCTCTTCACATTAATAGTTTGTACGCTTAAAGTTGAATTATGTATATAGATGTGCATTTAAAACAATGTTTTTTTAATTATGACAATGAAGTCACCAAATGCATTTTAACAATAGTATTTATGAAATACATTGAATTGTAAAATTTTATTTCTTCGCCATTTAAAGAAAAGTGTAGACGCATTTTTGAAACTGAATAAAAAATCTCTTTATATGTAAGGAAAGCCACCACTCGATTAAGGTAAACATTCTTTTATGTAATATTAAGACATTCAAATTGTTTCAAAGTGTTAATGTGTAAATTTATAGTTAATTGATTTATTTCTGTTGAAAATTGCAATTTCGCTATAGTAATTGAATTAAGCTAACATTTACAACATGTAATTGTTATTTTTCAATGCCAAATAACCAATACTTCAAAAAACAAATACTTAAACTTTTGAATTTATTTAAATTTTGAGGTTAAAATCAAAACATTTCGTTATTCAAGATTAAAAATAAAATAAATGCTTGTAAAATTTTGACTTTTATTTAAAATAGGACTCATCAAATATCTCAGAATTAGCGGAGTGAACATCTTTAAGAAGGTTCTTTTTGAATTTTTCATCATCATTTCATCAACGGAGAACACAAATTCTTTAAAGATATCAGCAAACAGGAGGTAAGTTCGAACCATACCTGCCAACATTACCAAATTGACTGTACCAAATAATGTAATAGACACTACCAAATATTATTGCATTAAAACACACATTATTATTATTTATTATTAATATTATTATTACATTGTTATTACATTACAAATAACATGACCAAATATAACTACCAAAATAACAATGTGCAAGATTGACTGTAAGTTTTTAAAAATTAGTGCACAAACGACACACTTTAACTTTAAGTAGGCGATTCTCAAAAAAATTTGCATTTTTAAGTCTGTGTGCAAAGAAATTAAGAAAATATTTCAACTTAAGCCTCAAAATATAGAATGTTATGCATGTTTTAAGTATTAATATTTCTTGCTATATTTTAGCAAAGCATCATGACATTTGTTAGCATAATAAATTTAATTGTTTGCTTGTTATCTTTATATAATAGCAGTTATATAAATTGATGAGCCAAATTTGTTACTCAAATTAGTTAGTTTGTGAATAAGAATTCATCAAGTACATTTTAACCAATATGTTTTTAAAGCTATTATTAGCAAATATTAATCGAAACTGAACATTACAATTATTTTTATTTTTAATCAATTACAAAATATAGTGCAATTAATTCAAATAATTAAAGGTAATTGGATTTTTAAAAATGAGTCACCGAATCAAAATAACTCCCGAATTTAGTGAACAGCTATCCATAAACTATATTTTAACTAACAACTAGCCTAACTAAAGTAACTTAAACAAAACTAAAGAAGTAAAGAAAGTCACTCAATCTCTATTTGTATGAACTAATACTTACAAAATACGTCCACCGGAAAAGTCGCAGTTTTAGAGAGTGATGTAACACATCCCTTCACCACCCGCGATAATTTAGTATCCTCGACACTAATCGTGTTCTAATATACGGTCACCAGGCACTAGAACTTTCGTGAATGACATTAGCTTTTTAGCTAAGGTTATCACGACCCTGACTAAGTTAGTAGAGCCGATACCTAGGGATTGTAGCTTTAGTCGTAGGCAGGTATGGTTGTTTCAGAAAATCTTCAATTCTACATCATCACCACTTTCAACTTCTTCGCTTTGAGTCCTGCACTTCGAAAGGGTAAGTGAACTATTTTCACTATTTTTATACTTGTAAGACCGTTCTTATTAGTTTGCGTTAACGTCGAAGTAGAGATGCACGAGTCTTGTAGTCTGCCCTCATTAACATGAACTCAAAGGGTTAAGACGAATATCGTTGCACCAGAGCTACACGGTAAATATGGGATACAGATTTCATAATTTAAAACGACAGTGAATTGAAAAGCTGACAAATGTCTAGGCACCTAACGAAAGTTTTAGGAACGACATCGTAAGCAGCGAAACGGTAACACAAGTTTATATATGTCTTAACTGTGCAGGCAAAAGCCTGCACAGTTCGTTCATTTGTCGGCATTTGGGCAAATTCCGGTCCCGAATCTGGGAGACCATTTGCACACAAGACAATGAACTCGCAGGGTGCTTCGAAATAGTTACCGTCGCGAAAATGGTTGAGTTTGGTTATCCGCCTCTGTACTTGGGTGTTATAAGAAACCCACCCTGGTGTTATATGAAACCTCAGCATTATTAAATATTCCAGGGCATAGAGTTAGGAAAGAAAATAGAACGGCCTTTGTATGCGCGCAGTAACGCACAAAAGAAGCAGGCTAGAGAGATGCATCTTGGGATACCTCAGATGCGCAGTAGCTTGAAAAACCTGACAGTCCTGCCTCAAACCATTTGAACTGATAGACCCCTCTACTTCTCCTTCCTAACTCTATGTTCCAGGGTGTTAGGGGATTTTTCGACGTCTTACCCAAGTAAAACCCACCAATTATGGCAGGTATAAACGCGGCCTTAACGGTCGTAGGTTGGTAAATGAGTTTTTCCGCCTGTGTGCTTGATCAGAGACCCGCCTATAAACTTTTGTCAATTAAGACAGACCCAGACAGAATTTTTTAATGACACGCAGAGAGAAAGTACAACCAAGGCAAAGGCGGGAATCGAATCTGCACCCGGAACAGTGCGCAAACTGTTATTATGGGCTGCGATCGAGCCCACTAGGCTACCCGGAAATGGTAGTTTCATGCGGGACGATGCGTGGTTTTGTTTGTTGGCTCGAATACAATGTTTGACGTAGCCGTGACATCATTGTAAGTGCAATTTGATATAACTCCGAGTAATGTGACGTCACCTGAGGCGTTACAGTCGTACATTATTGAATGGTATGGTAGGTACATATTCCAGCTTGTGTGCTTGTTCAGAGAACCGTTTATAAGCTTTCGTCAAGTGGGACAGACACAGAAAGAGTTTTTACAAGCACAAGAGACACACAAAGAAAGGCGATATCCCTTCATGACTGGATGGTAGGCGGCGTGCATCAATGGATATCACTCCGCTTCCCCCAAGGAAGGACACAGACCACCGGGACGAAGGAGCGATATCCCTTCATGACTGGATGGTAGGCGGCGTGCATCAATGGATATCACTCCGCTTCCCCCAAGGAAGGACACAGACCACCGGGACGAAGGAGCGATATCCCTTCATGACTGGATGGTAGGCGGCGTGCATTAATGGATATCACTCCGCTTCCCCCAAGGAAGGACACAGACCACCGAGACGAAGGAGCGATATCCCTTCATGACTGAATGGTAGGCGGCGTGCATCAATGGATATCACTCCGCTTCCCCCAAGGAAACACACAGACCACCGGGACGAAGGAGCGATATCCCTTCATGACTGGATGGTAGGCGGCGTGCATCAATGGATATCACTCCGGTTCCCCCAAGGAAGGACACAGACCACCGGGACGAAGGAGCGATAGCCCTTCATGACTGGATGGTAGGCGGCGTGCATCAATGGATATCGCTCCGCTTCCCCCAAGGAAGGACACAGACCACCGGGACGAAGGAGCGATATCCCTTCATGACTGGATGGTAGGCGGCGTGCATCAATGGATATCCCTCCGCTTCCCCCAAGGAAGGACACATACCACCGGGACGAAGGAGCGATATCCCTTCATGACTGGATGGTAGGCGGCGTGCATCAATGGATATCACTCCGCTTCCCCCAAGGAAGGACACAGACCACCGGGACGAAGGAGCGATATCCCTTCATGACTGGATGGTAGGCGGCGTGCATCAATGGATATCACTCCGCTTCCCCCAAGGAAGGACACAGACCACCGGGACGAAGGAGCGATATCCCTTCATGACTGGATGGTAGGCGGCGTGCATCAATGAATATCACTCCGCTTCCCCCAAGGAAGGACACAGACCACCGGGACGAAGGAGCGATATCCCTTCATGACTGGATGGTAGGCGGCGTGCATCAATGGATATCACTCCGCTTCCCCCAAGGAAGGACACAGACCACCGGGACGAAGGAGCGATATCCCTTCATGACTGGATGGTAGGCGGCGTGCATCAATGGATATCACTCCGCTTCCCCCAAGGAAGGACACAGACCACCGGGACGAAGGAGCGATATCCCTTCATGACTGGATGGTAGGCGGCGTGCATCAATGGATATCGCTCCGCTTCCCCCAAGGAAGGACACAGACCACCGGGACGAAGGAGCGATATCCCTTCATGACTGGATGGTAGGCGGCGTGCATCAATGGATATCACTCCGCTTCCCCCAAGGAAGGACACAGACCACCGGGACGAAGGAGCGATATTCCTTCATGACTGGATGGTAGGCGGTGTGCATCAATGGATATCACTCCGCTTCCCCCAAGGAAGGACACAGACCACCGGGACGAAAGAGCGATATCCCTTCATGACTGGATGGTAGACGGCGTGCATCAATGGATATCCCTCCACTTCCCCCAAGGAAGGACACATACCACCGGGACGAAGGAGCGATATCCCTTCATGACTGGATGGTAGGCGGCGTGCATCAATGGATATCACTCCGCTTCCCCCAAGGAAGGACACAGACCACCGGGACGAAGGAGCGATATCCCTTCATGACTGGATGGTAGGCGGCGTGCATCAATGGATATCACTCCGCTTCCCCCAAGGAAGGCCACAGACCACCTTGACGAAGGAGCGATATCCCTTCATGACTCTATGGTAGGCGGCGTGCATCAATGGATATCACTCCGCTTCCCCCAAGGAAGGACACAGACCACCGGGACGAAGGAGCGATATCCCTTCATGACTGGATGGTAGGCGGCGTGCATCAATGGATATCACTCCGCTTCCCCCAAGGAAGGACACAGACCACCGGGACGAAGGAGCGATATCCCTTCATGACTGGATGGTAGGCGGCGTGCATCAATGGATATCACTCCGCTTCCCCCAAGGAAGGACACAGACCACCGGGACGAAGGAGCGATATCCCTTCATGACTGAATGGTAGGCGGCGTGCATCAATGGATATCACTCCGCTTCCCCCAAGGAAGGACACAGACCACCGGGACGAAGGAGCGATATTCCTTCATGACTGGATGGTAGGCGGTGTGCATCAATGGATATCACTCCGCTTCCCCCAAGGAAGGACACAGACCACCGGGACGAAAGAGCGATATCCCTTCATGACTGGATGGTAGACGGCGTGCATCAATGGATATCCCTCCGCTTCCCCCAAGGAAGGACACATACCACCGGGACGAAGGAGCGATATCCCTTCATGACTGGATGGTAGGCGGCGTGCATCAATGGATATCACTCCGCTTCCCCCAAGGAAGGACACAGACCACCGGGACGAAGGAGCGATATCCCTTCATGACTGGATGGTAGGCGGCGTGCATCAATGGATATCACTCCGCTTCCCCCAAGGAAGGACACAGACCACCGGGACGAAGGAGCGATATCCCTTCATGACTGGATGGTAGGCGGCGTGCATCAATGGATATCACTCCGCTTCCCCCAAGGAAGGACACAGACCACCGGGACGAAGGAGCGATATCCCTTCATGACTGGATGGTAGGCGGCGTGCATCAATGGATATCACTCCGCTTCCCCCAAGGAAGGACACAGACCACCGGGACGAAGGAGCGATATTCCTTCATGACTGGATGGTAGGCGGCGTGCATCAATGGATATCACTCCGCTTCCCCCAAGGAAGGACACAGACCACCGGGACGAAGGAGCGATATCTCTTCATGACTGGATTTATAGGCGGCGTGCATCAATGGATATCACTCCGCTTCCCCCAAGGAAGGACACAGACCACCGGGACGAAGGAGCGATATCCCTTCATGACTGGATGGTAGGCGGCGTGCATCAATGGATATCACTCCGCCTCCCCCAAGGAAGGACACAGACCACCGGGACGAAGGAGCGATATCCCTTCATGACTGGATGGTAGGCGGCGTGCATCAATGGATATCACTCCACTTCCCCCAAGGAAGGACACAGACCACCGGGACGAAGACGCGATATCCCTTCATGACGCGATGGAAGACGATGTGCATGAATAGATATATCACTCCGCTTACCCCAAGGAAGGACATAGATTGTATAATGTATTGCTAAAATTATTGTTAATTATAATTCATATTGTATTGTAAAATGTTTTGTATATAGTACTGCAAAATATATTGTAAAACGTGTTTTATTTAGTGTTATAAATTTTAAATTTGATCGAATTTCATGTTTTTAAAGCATACGGCTAAATTAAACAGCACATAAAAAAAACTTTTAAAAAAGAGAACTGGTTATTTCTGGTTAGCACGTCGTCAACTTCAACTACACGGACGATAACGTCATAATTTGGTACCACAGTCAAGTAATTTTTTTGTTATTAAAAGAGTGCTTTTTCTGTAAAATTAACATATATTTGTACATTGTAGTTATCATTTTATATTTTTCTCTTCAGGACCAGGTTGAGCGTTGGTGATGTTAACGTATCAATTTTCTCTAATATTCTTTTTAAATCCTTCCCACTTCATTTGGTAATACTTCCACAATAATTTTCTTATATATAAAACTAGGGCTGGATTCCTTATTATATAGTATCTCATTAACAATAAAAAGTATTAAATTATTGATTGTCTGACTCCCACTATCTCCGTCTTCCTCTTTCCAGAGCCAACAAATTCTGATTATCAGACGACCGCCCCCCCCCCCCCTTGCTTACCACCTATCCTAAATTATGAATTCTAAATGTCTGCTCCGGCTATCCCAGTGATTTCTATAAGCACTAAACCTCGTAATCGTAAAATTGTTCAGTTAGATACTGAAGACGCTAAAAATTTGTGGATAAATTAATAACAATAGATATAAAAAATATTTTTCATCAAATATGTTCCTAGATAATGTGCCTTTGCTCCTAGTAAGTCAATTGCATATAGTATTCTCTTAAACTTTGTATACAATTTCTAACACTAAATGTAGTTTTAACTCCTTTACTTGTAAAACGGTCCAGGCGGCCGTACAACTAAGGATTCGATAAGGATATTCGCATCACACATTACGCGGAAACTGAAATCCTCTGTAGCAAAAGTGTTGATTGGATATTCGTTCACTAATTCCTACCTCCGTCTTCCTCTTCCTATCTTTACTCCACAGATAGTCCAGGACATGTCTCGCCCCGATTCCCTCGTATTCCCGGTCGTTGACAGCTTGAGGTCCAGCATCTGGAGCAGCATCTTCTCGTGGTAGCTGCCCTCGATGTCAATGTCCGTGATGTCACGGACGTGCTTGAGGTAGTCCGATATGGGCACGTGGTAGCTGCAGTAGTCGCTATCCCAACTATCTATGCCTCATCCGGGTTTCAAACCCTGGCCCATTCGCTTGACAAGTAAGGTTCGAAACCACCCACTATACATTAGGTCTCCCATCAGTTATGTAATTGGAATTAGATTGGACAGTTCAATCGACCGTCTAAATTTAACACTGAGCGGGCTCAAACAAATCCCACCTATCCAGCACATTTTATATATTCCCTATATCGTGCTTCATTTTTATCTTCAGTTAATATAGGCTTTAATTCCCCGATTTAGATACGGAACTGTTTTTGATTGTTTTTTGTTGTTCACTTTTCTGAAACGTTTCAACCATTTTTACCTTTTACTTACATAAGAACCTAGCATTTGGCTCAGTAGGGTCTTTAATGTGCTAGCGCTATTAAACCCAAGCATCTAGCTTTCGCAACTCATACATATTATTATAATTCGCTTTTAAATGACTAGTTTATATATTAATTGATTGACTGATTCATACCTCTGTCTTCCTCTTCCCATCTTTACTCCACAGACCCATATTAAAAACGGCTCGGCTTGTACTACGTGGTGTTATTGGAGTTTTCTCTTTGTGAAGTGAAGAGCTTGAGTGTAGCTCTGCTGTGTTTATGTTATTGTTTTGTTTGGAGAAAGTGGTGTTTATCAAAAAGTATTAAATTATTGATTCCTACCTCCGTCTTCCACTTGCCATCCTTACTCCACAGGTAGTCCAGGACATGTCTGGCCACGTCTCTCCCGGACTCTTTCGTATTCCCGGTCGTTGACAGCTTGAGGTCCAGCATCTGGAGCAGCATCTTCTCGTGGTAGCTGCCCTCGATGTCAATGTCCGTGATGTCACGGACGTGCTTGAGGTAGTCCGATATGGGCACGTGGTAGCTGCAGTAGTCGCTATCCCAACTATCTATGCCTCATCCGGGTTTCAAACCCTGGCCCATTCGCTTGACAAGTAAGGTTCGAAACCACCCACTATACATTAGGTCTCCCATCAGTTATGTAATTGGAATTAGATTGGACAGTTCAATCGACCGTCTAAATTTAACACTGAGCGGGCTCAAACAAATCCCACCTATCCAGCACATTTTATATATTCCCTATATCGTGCTTCATTTTTATCTTCAGTTAATATAGGCTTTTATTCCCCGATTTAGATACAGAACTGTTTTTGAATGTTTTTTGTTGTTCACTTTTCTGAAACGTTTCAACCATTTTTACCTTTTACTTACATAAGAACCTAGCATTTGGCTCAGTAGGGTCTTTAATGTACTAGCGCTATTAAACCCAAGCATCTAGCTTTCGCAACTCATACATATTATTATAATCCGCTTTTAAATGACTAGTTTATATATTAATTGATTGACTGATTCATACCTCTGTCTTCCTCTTCCCATCTTTACTCCACAGATAGTCCAGGATAGCCACGTCTCTCCCGGACTCCTTCTTATTCCCGGACGTGGACAGCTTGAGGTCCAGCTTCTCGTGGTAGCTTCCCTCGGCGTCCGGTTCCGTGATGTCACGGACGTGCTTGAGGTAGTCCGACATGGGGACGTGGTAGCTGCATGTACTCTAGCAGTCATAGTGCAAGCCGAGAGCGTACCGGAAAATACCATTGCGTCATTGGCGACAATTTTGCAAGGTTGGTGATCGTGGCAAAAATGCGTCATATCCTGTTTTCGAAGTTTCGAGACATTTCGGCCATTACTAAATATGATATGCGTAACGTCGCTGGAACTTTCTGGAAAGATCGCCAACCCATATGAAAAACGGCTCGGCTTGTACTACGTGGTGTTATTGGAGTTTTCTCTTTGTGAAGTGAAGAGCTTGAGAGTAGCTCTGCTGTGTTCATGTTATTGTTTTGTTTGGAGAAAGTGGTGTTTATCAAAAAGTATTAAATTATTGATTCCTACCTCCGTCTTCCTCTTTCCGTCTTTGCTCCACAGATAATCCAGGACATGTCTGGCCACGTCTCTCCCAGACTCCCCCTTATTCCCAGACGTGGACTGCTTCAGGTTCAGCATCTTCTCGTGGTAGCTGCCCTCGATGTAAGGGTCCGTGATGTCACGGACGTAGTCATGGGATGATGTCACGGAGATAGTTCTTGACCTGCATGGAATCACGAATATTATTTGTATTATTGTTTTAACCTCCTAAGACCCGAGCAAAATCCTACACTCCTTGAAAGCCTAAGTTGGGTAAATAGAAATATGCTATGGAGAAAATCCTTCCGTGGATGTAACATAGTTTTTCCTATAAGTACTCAATGTGTGCGCCTTTAGTGATACGGCACACATCCAAACGAAAATGCCATTCTTCCCATACTGTCTGCAGCAAGTCCGGAGTAATTGAAGCAACAGATAGTGCCATTCTACTTTTACGGTTGGTAAATCGTGGGGTTTCGCTTATCTGAAACTGTTGGAGTTATTCTTTTTTCGTCACCTTCACCCACAACAGTCGAACGATTACAGCTGATACTATTGCAATTTATAAAACAAGGACATTCTTTTACGGATACCCTGGTACTCTTTGGACGTATACTGATGACACCTATGTAAGTGATGCCGCTCTGGATAAGGATACTACACTCCTTGCTAACATAAGTTGGGTAAATAGAAATAGGCTGTGGAGAAGATCCTTCCACGCGAAGAGTTCCATATAAATAATTGTGAATCCACCCAGAAAAAATGTTTAAAACATTATTTCGTTTAAGGTCTAACAGATTTGAATGTTATTTGAGAAAATTTGGCCATTTTATCAGAATGATAAGTGTATTTTGGTTAAATTGTATTCAGATCATTTTGTATGTAAATATTACTTTACAAGAGTTTCCAACTGACGGACCAATCGCGCATTTCCGTCTGCCTTTTCACTCGTTGCTTTTACCCAAGTTACGTTGGCACAGAGTGTAGGATTTTGCTCACCAAGCCGTTGTTGAAGAATTGGACGCCGGAGGCACGTTCGAGCTTCGGTCGAACCTGCATGAATAACGTATATTACACTCCGTGCCAACCTAACTTGGGTAAAAAACAAAGAGTGAAAAGACAGACGGAAAAGCGCGATTGGTCCATCAGTTGGAAACTCTTGTAAGGTAATATTTACATACAAAATGATCCGAATATAATTTAACCAAAATACACTTTTCATTCTGATAAATTGCCATATTTTCTCAAGCAATATTCAAATCTGTTAGACCTTATTAATATTTTAAACATGTTTTCTGGATGGATTCACAAATAATTTATGGAACTCTTTACATGCGCGGAAGAATCTTCTCCATAGCATGTTTCTATTTACCCAACTTAGGTTGGCAAGGAGTGTAGTATCCTTATCCAGAGCGGTATCACTTACATAGGTGTCATCAGTATAAGTCCTTAAAGTACAGGGTGTCCGTAAAAGAATGTCTGATTTTGAAATTGCAATGGTATCAGCTGTAAAGCTCGAGATTAGCGGTCGCCAGTCGCCAACTGGAGACTATAACATCAAGAGTGGCTACCTAAAAATCAAACCCCAGTCGCCAAAAGTGGCGATCATAATTTTTAATTTTTGTTCAACAAATAATTAATACTGAAGCTGCATTTCCAAAATAGTAAAAATAATACGCTCATATTCAATTCTGTCGGGAAGCAAGACTTGATGACAATTGTGACAGTTGTTGCTTATCGGTGAAATTTTTACCTCATCATTGGCCGGTGTTTTGTGTGACGTCACTAAGTCGACCTCCATGTCACGTAGGGGAGAGTGTTGTACCTTGGGACGCTTGTACCTTGGGACACTGACAATTTCTAAGAATCTATTGGCAAGATTCATACATTGTTTATTTCTAATAGTAGCCTTAACCAACAGACATCATCATAATAAAATTTAACACTAGCATCATTGAATTGATGAATTGGTGATAAAAAATAATATTTCATTACCCCTAAGTAAATATTTTTCTCATTCTAATATAATTTTTTACCTTAGTACTCTTACAAAAAGTCAACTGCATTTTATTTTCTTCATAAAAGAGAAGATTTTAAAATATTTTGGTTATGAGAAAATAATGATAATGCATTTGGATTGGCCACTATCTTGCTTTTATTTAAACCATGTAGTGTGTTGTACCTTGGGACAGTATTAATAATTTGATTAAATTCTTAATAATTTGGATAAATAAAAATATCTTTATTATTTATTTTAAGAGCAATTCCACAAAACATGTAAAATACAACTCAGCTTTGTTTTGGATATATTTTATAATGATTGAAGTTTGAAAATATAATTCTAGCAACACCTGATAAATCTTTTTCCTTCCGTGTGATGAAATGTTCTAAAGAGCACATTTTCTGATGTATTTTGAAATAAAGTTTGTTTCCTGACACAAATTAGTTCAAGTGTATGACTATTGACTGAATTATAAAGCATGTCCCAAGGTACAACATCATGTTGTACCTTGGGACAGTTTATCCTCTCTACTTTAAATGAGTGGCAATTTTTTAATTTCAAGCTCCTAGAATTTAAAAAAATATATTATAGAGGAATTTATTGGTATGTTGAAATGCTGCTTTGAAATTTTTATTTTGACAATAATTATCGAAGAAAAAAATTAAAATGTAAAAATTGTCCCAAGGTACAACACTCTCCCCTATATGGAGCTGGGCGACGAAAATCGTAAATACAAAGGCCCTCGCCAGATAAGACGGTGAAAAATGCCCCCATTCCAATCGGGCTAATTTTTTTTTCTGAAAATACCTCATATTAGGGACAACTTCTCAGCCAAGTTTCAGCTCAAAAATATGACGCATTTTTGAGTGAAAAATTAAAGTTTTTTTTCTTTTTAAATTGATTATTCCCTGAATATATTTGAAAAATCCAAAAAACTACTCATGAGTTTTTAGATATCATTGAGTAGTATTCTCAGAAAAATCCGCTCATAAATCTGATCGAGTGATCATTGTTAAAAATGCAATTTTATTTTTCAAAAAAAAAAAATTTCATTCCAAAATCGTTTGGTACAACTTAGGATTTTGTCTGTACATATTCCTCTAATATCAATCTATAATATATATTTTTTTCAGATTTTTAAAATTATTGGACGATAGTTTTAAAAAAAAATAAAATATTCTTAAAACTTGACTTTTCGCACTACTTACTCGGCAGATGGCACTCCTAACAGAGGCGGGGAAATTCAATCTGGGAGAATTTCTTTCGGACTAAACGATTCTAGCATAGATTTAGAAAGTAGCAGATCTGCCTCTAGGGGGAAAGGTGAAGCCATTTGTTAACCAGTATCCCGAAAGGCAGTTCGCAAGCTCTCGCACATGTCATGCCATACGCCACCAGATGGCACCATGAGATAATTCGACTAAAAAAATATATATATATTCAATATTAACTAATTAAAACTTTTTACAAGTTACGCTAGCATAATTTTATAGCTGTATGCGTATTGATAATTTCTGTAAGGCATGAGGTATATATTCATAAAAGAAGCAAGTTAAAAATGCAGTTTTTATTGCATGTAACTCTTCGGAAAAACCATTTTTGTGAACCAGCAGTATCCCGTGATGCATTGCGAAAACGACGAAATGTGGATTCATCACGCATCATTGCGTTGTACGGGATTGCGCAATCGATGGGCATGCTATTTCTAAATCTATGGATTTTAGAGCAAAAAATCTGGCTTTAAGAATTATTTTTTTTAAACTATCGTCCAATAATTTTAAAAATCTGAAAAAATATATATTATAGATTGATAATAGAGGAATATGTAGAGACAAAATCCTAAGTCGTACCAAACGATTTTGCATGAAATTTTTTTTTTGAAAAATATAATTGCATTTTTAACAATGATCGCTCGATCAGATTTATGAGCGGATTTTTCTGAGAATACTACTCAATGATATCTAAAAACTCATGAGTAGTTTTTTTGGATTTATCAAATATATTCAGGGAATAATCAATTTAAAAAGAAAAAAACTTTAATTTTTCACTCAAAAATGCGTCATATTTTTGAGCTGAAACTTGGCTGAGAAGTTGTCCCTAATATGAGGTATTTTCAGAAAAAAAAATTAGCCCGATTGGAATGGGGGCATTTTTCACCGTCTTATCTGGCGAGGGCCTTTGTATTTACGATTTTCGTCGCCCAGCTCCATATACGTGACATGGAGGTCGACTTAGTGACGTCACACAAAACACCGGCCAATGATGAGGTAAAAATTTCACCGGTAAGCAACAACTGTCACAACTGTCATCAAGTCTTGCTTCCCGACAGAATCGAATATGAGCGTATTATTTTTACTATTTTAGAAATGCAGCTTCAGTATTAATTATTTGTTGAACAAAAATTAAAAATTATGATCGCCACTTTTGGCGACTGGGGTTTGATTTTTAGGTAGCCACTCTTGATGTTATAGTCACCAGTTGGCGACTGGCGACCGCTAATCTAGAGCTTTACAGCTGATACCATTGCAATTTCAAAATCAGACATTCTTTTACGGACACCCTGTACTTTAAGGACTTATACTGATGACACCTATGTAAGTGATACCGCTCTGGATAAGGATACTACACTCCTTGCCAACCTAAGTTGGGTAAATAGAAACATGCTATGGAGAAGATCCTTCCGCGCATGTAAAGAGTTCCATAAATTATTTGTGAATCCATCCAGAAAACATGTTTAAAACATTAATAAGGTCTAACAGATTTGAATATTACTTGAGAAAATATGACAACTTATCAGAATGAAAAGTGTATTTTGGTTAAATTGTATTCGGATCATTTTGTTTGTAAATATTACCTTACAAGAGTTTCCAACTGATGGACCAATCGCGCTTTTCCGTCTGTCTTTTCACTCTTTGTTTTTTACTCAAAAATGCGTCATATTTTTGAGCTGAAACTTGGCTGAGAAGTTGTCCATACTATGAGGTATTTTCAGAAAAAAAAATTAGCCCTATTGGAATGGGGGCATTTTTTACCGTCTTATCTGGCGAGGGCCTTTCATTTTTAAATCTTGCTCTAAGATCGTGGCATTGTACAAGTGATTGGTTAACAGCTGATTGAGATCTCAACTATTCCTTTAAACAATTCTGATATGAGAAAATTTCATGAACAATCGTGGCGAATCGAATTTTCCGAAACTAATAGTATATAAGTACATAAATTAATTTTCACCTTTTAATAATGGCCAATCACATAATACTTACATATTTGGTATGATCCTTTTTTTACTGTCAATCTTTTCATATATAAAAAATGTCTTTAATAAAATTTTGTTTTGTTGAAAATCGCAGTTTGTTTTTGTCATATATATTTATATTTTGAACTGGCTACTAAAAATCCAAATGTGACTATTATTTTTTTTTCATTCTGGTAGCCACTGGCTACTATCAAAAATTCCCAGTCTAGAGCATTATGTGCTATCTCACTTTGCACAACGGTCGAAATTTAGTGAACGGTAACCCTTGTTGATTTTTCCAAAAGCCGGCAGAAAACCCTACCAAAATGAGCAAATAACGGCAGATAGGTTTGCCGGAAAACATCATTGTTGTGAAGTCAAACAATTCGAATCATCAGTCGAAGTCAGACATTTGCCACAAAAAATTATTTATCGCCAAATGCAAACACTCAATTACACTTACCTTTGAGAAAACATACTGGAAAGAATTTATTTTGGTGCAAAAAGGGTGCAACTCATTGTTACAATTTACCTGCCCAGGGCAGACCACATGTCTGTTGGAACTCGAAAATCGTGTCGTTGGTCGAAAATCGCAGTTTGTTTTTGTCGTATATATTTATAGTTGGAACTGGCTACTAAAAATTCAAATGTAGCTATTATTTTTTTTTTTCATTCTGGTAGCCACTGGCTACTATCAAAAATTCCCAGTCTAGAGCATTACTTGTTGTACATCAAATCTGGTATTCAGTATATGAGTTCGCCAAAATGAGTTTTTGTGATGCAAAGGCATTGCTCTTTCATATCTAGAAATATAATCTCATCCGCTTTATCCTCTTTTGTTCCTTTCTAAACAAGTTGGTTTGTTACAGAATCTGTCAGTTACACCGCTTCCACACAACATTTACTCTCAGCAGGAAACAAACCAACAACACCTCAGAAAGAAATTCGCCAAACAGGGCATTTTGATAGTTCTAATTCAACTTTTTATAAGCCAAAATTAATAATTTTCATTAATCTTCTTTTGCAGATTTGATAAAAACAATTAGCAAACGATAAAGATTAATTAAGTTCGAAGAATAATGATGTATTTTTAAATAAATATCTTTTTGCAGCCACAGGTTTACATTTCGAAAAATAAATTAGTAAAATTATTGCTTTAAAAATAAAAGCGAAACTTAACATATTCTGCAAATTTAGAATTTTTTATGCATCTTTCTTCATACATATATAATGAACCATCAAAATAACTTTATTGTGCTATTACAACAATCCAAATTGAATTATATCCATAAAAATATTTTTTCACGAGTTTTATTTTATTTTAAACTAGCAAATTTATACCCGTACTTCGCACGGATTAAAAAAAATTCAAATCGATCCAAGTATGTGTACTATATAACCTGTTTTAACCCTTTCGCTACGAAGGATATTTGCTTCCTCGTAGTATTTGAAAGGAATAACATTATTGAATCCTTGGTTGTTCGGGAGTTTTGGGGCGCTTGCGCAAGGAAAGGAATAAAATTATAAACTTAAGTTATTCTTTCCGCTCGTTTTCGAGTAAGAAATCCCGTTTCATTGTTTTAAAATTCCAAAATCAAAAATTACAGTGTAACATGCGCTCATAAATGGCATCACAATTCCCTCATAAATAAATATCGTCACCTGACTGTGGTTCTAGAATACGACGCCCTTCACCAATAGCCCTCGTGCAGCTCTAGAGCGACGTTAATTCAAACCAAAACCAAAAAAACCATAAATAAATAAAACCTTTTAACTCTTTTGGCGCGTTTTGGGAAATGATTTGGCGAGAAAATAGATATAGCTACAAACACACCATTATACAGCTCTAACACAATGACCTTAGCACAACCAACCAGCTTATAAATTAGTTTTAAAAAACATTTTGGCCATTGGGCGAATTTTCATACATAATTTGGCGAGATTGGCAACATATATGGCGAAAAAAATAAAGAATAAAACCCTGATATGCAGCTGTAGTGCGATGGCCTTTATTAACCATCATAGTTCAGTAATAGCTTAACAAACATTGTGTCCATTTGGCGAGATTGGCAACGTATTTGGCGAAAAAATAAAGACATAAAATCCTAATATGCAGCTGTAGTGCAATGGCCTTTATTAACCATCATATTTCAGTAATAGTTTAACAAACATTTTTCCCATTTTACGTGTTTTATTTAATGATTGGGCGAGATTGGCAGCATATTTGGCGAAAAAATAAAAACAAAAAACCCTTATATGCAGCTCCAATGCGCCTTTATTAACCATCACATTTCAGTAATAGCTTAACCATACATTTATTATTTAAATCTGCATATTTGCAATCAACAGAACCATCAATGAAGAAATCATCAACAAAACCCAAAATAATGAAGACTGGTAAGAAATACGTCACTTGAGACATATCAATTATTTTCTAATGATGAATTTAGTTTCTGAAAGTAATGGCAACACAAAAATAAACATTTTCCAATTTATTTATTTTCGTTGAAAGTTTATTTAATTTTTTCAGCAGATGGCATCAGGAGAGTAAAAAAATGATCGGATTTGAGCCAAAGTGGTGTAGTTTTTCCAGAAAATTCGAATTTTCTCTAAAAATAGAACATTCTGAGCTCTGAAAGTTCTTATTTTGCAACTCAAGTATGAACTACGTATTTGTACCAAGTTACGAGTCAAACAAATGTCTAGTTTGTGAGTTTCAGAGAGACATACATACATACACACACAACTTCATTTTTATTATTATAGATAAAGTTTCTCGTGCGTTTGGTGTAATGGCAACAGTAAACATATTGAATAAAAACGGAATTTGCATGTTATTTCAATGCAGATTAAATTTTTAGTTTTTAAAATTTAAAAAAAACTTCTAATTTAAATTTTTTTAATGAAATTCGGAATGTAGCCTAAACTGATTTTTTGCTTCAAAATTACGAATCCCACTTGTTTGTGAGACTTGCGGTTCGTTCTGTGAAAGTGGGTGACAGACAGAGAGACAGACGGACTGCACTATTATAAAACCTTCCACTTTCTACGTTATAAACGTAGTGTGGAAGCTAAAAAAGGGTCTTTTAAAATTACACATCTTTGGTTCTAAGATGCAAAACTATTGCTTATTTTCCCACGTACGTATTATAATGAAACCTAATATACCAAACAGAGTACCCAAAGTATATTAAATAAAATAATACATACATAAAATAAAACCAAATACTTTATTAAATTTTATATCAAATTCATGAAAGTCACCCCATCATCCAAAATTCTCACTGTCATCCCCAAAACTCTCACTGTTTGTGTTAAAAGCTCTGTTGAGAGACAAGAATTAGGCAGCAGTAAGATGTTCGAGATTTGTTGACGTATTTTACTGAGTCAAGAAATAGGCATAACTTTCAAATCACTCAACGAAAACGTTCAAGATCGCTCAGATAAAATGTCCCTATTCCTTGACGATATTTCTCGAAGGGGTCGTCGTCCACGGTGGCCAGTCGGTAGTCGGCCGCGTAGTACGACTCCCTCACCACTTCCAGCAAGTCGTCCGGGTCGTTGGTCAGGATGGCGTCCACCCCCAAGTTGAGCGACAGGCGCATGCGCAGTTTGAGGTCGATGGTCCAATGATACACCTCCAGGGATATTAAGAAGGAACATGTAGTTTTTGTGTCATAAAACTATATTACTAGATGCACCCCTTTACTTGTTAAAACTTTGTATTTTGGCAAGAATTAATGACTACACCAAAACCGACCTTAAGTTTGCAGTATACAAATGTTCTACGAGAAAAGGGGTAAATAGTTCTCATTTTTTAGTGCGAGAATCGAATACAAAAGGTATTTCACATTCAATAAACAAATTTATTTGTTATTTCAAGACATAAATTTATTATTTTTATTAGTTTAGCTTCAGTTAGAGTGTTATTTTAATTATTTTTCCTTCGATTTTGACGTAACGGGGCGCGCGAATATCAGGGTCGAAGGAGCAGCCAATAGGAGCAGGCGAAATTTCGGCGCCAGCAGCGTTGTTTACGCAGATTCCTCCGCCTAGTACATTTCTCTGCTGCAAACTTAAGCTCGGTTTTGGTGTAGAAGGACCGTATAGTGACAACATCAATTATAAAGTAGTCTTTTGTCTAATGTTCGTAATGCGTCCCCTCCAAACGTCATCGTCACTTAGAACACTATGCTAAAATAATGTAAACAGGACATATAATCCTTAAAAATGTGGTGCTGCCATCTATAGAACTTTTACGAAAACAATTGAGTTACTACCACCCATGGGACTGTTAAGGGGGTATGGGACACTTTCAACTTTTTTCTTTAATATTGCAGATATCAATATAATTTTTTTTCCATAAATGTATACTAAATATACTTACATTTTTAGATAGTCAAAGGTTTTAAGTTATCATTATTTATTTTTTAAAAAAATAAAATGTGTCAAAAAGTGATGTCTCTTATTTTTGTTATAAGTCAAAAACTTGTTTATTGACAAACAAATATTTAGCATTTTTATAAACAGAAAAATGTATTTAACAAACTGTCTTTACCGATTTTTCATATTTGCCATAGTTTTTTTTTTAAAAATTATTGAAGTTTTTTTTAATAATTTCACAGGTTCACTTTTTTTATAAAAATTAATAAATAAAAAATAAACTATTTACAACTAATCCCTAAAGACAAATTAAAGATATATGTTTGAAAAATATGAGTACAAAATTTTGACACTCTATGGGCAGTAGATTTTGAGTTATATCAATTTAAAGTCAAAAAATCATCGAAAACACGATCAGGGAGAAAAACAGCTTTGAAGTTTATCACTTTCCTTACAGAAGCGCTCCAAACCGACCGAACAACTAAGGATTCGATAACGTTATTCCTATCTATTATTACGAGGAAGCAAAGATTATAAACGTGGTTGGCCAACACAGATGTCATGACACAAAAAACTGCACATCTCACGTTCTACTGCAGATATAAATAAAATTTTTGTTTTAAATTATTCTAAAATATTTGTGTTATTTTTTATGATAATAATAATTTTTTTGATTTTTTTGAAGATTTTGTGTCCTATACCCCCTTAAAGTAGTAACACTGTTGGTGGTGCTGCTATCTATGGGATATTCTAGTACAGTTGTCTAGTGCTGCCGTCTGTATTGGTTAGGTTGAGTTGACTATCAGTTTTGTCCGTGAAATAAACTTAGCTTCTTAACCCCTTAAGACCCGAACAAAATATTTCGCTTATATTTTTAATCTAAACATACTTTTCATTCAAATATATGCTAAAAGTATGCTGTGTAAAGAAATTTCAAAATAGTCATGTTTAATAGTTACTTAGGGGCACGCCTTTAAACTCTAAAAATACACATTTTCTGCTATAAATGCAACAAAAAATGTAGCACTTATTTGTGTTGTTAACAGACTATTTTAAAATTGTTTTTAATGCAAAATGCTTTTAAAATGAACTACTAAAAGAACTTTTCGAAAAGTTTGAATTTTTTTTTAAATAATTGTTTCTAAGAACTAATATTGTATTGACCCTTTTTCAACTTCATTTTTTTAAAGAATATTTTTGTTCGTGTGTTGCGTCCAATAGCTATTCTCAAAAAAGCGAGAAAGTCTTATGAACTTCACCCACCTTGCCCCTGCCCCTCCTTGCGTCCCGCAATGCGATGGCCCTGCGCAGACGTCCGTTCGGTTAGAGGGCGCTCACGCAGTTTGTCCGTCCGTCCCCCTGCCACACGTTCTTGATCCCGACGTCCAGAAGCGTACGCCGGATGTCGAACAAGTTTCCGGACCCGCCGTCGAAACTGACGTCCGCTAGGCGGCGCTCCTGTCCTCGGTCTCGGAATTCGGCGAGAAAGCCCAAGACGAAATCTGTGTCTGATGTGACGTCATCGAGGTAGATGAGGACTCGAACCTGTGGGGAAAAAGGAGCTTGTGACTTATGCATTATAGCTTTCAAAGCAGTTTGCTTACAGGCGTATCAAATTGTATGGTATGGTACATATATATTCCAGCTTGTGTGCTTGTTCAGAGAACCGCTTATAAGCTTTCGTCAAGTGGGACAGACACAGAAAGAATTTTTACAGTCACAAAGAAATGAATAACACATAGACAAATAACAACATTTATTGACGGTCACAAACATCCATGCCTGACCGGGATTCGAATCCGACCCCAGCAGCTCCAAAGGCTAGAGTCCTAACGATTGCGCCACCAGGGCGGCATCAAATTGTATTGCCGTAGTCTGGAAAGGAAGACTAATATACAGCTTTAGTTAATCCGCACAGGTTTTCCTCACTGGTATTGTTGTAGCTTTCCAGGCAACGACAGACCGTGAGGGTGGAAGTCTGATTTCTGCTCAGACAGAGAGACACTGGGGTAGGGCTCTATAGAGAGAGACCATTTCAATTTAAGCATGTAGCTGGAGGGAGGAGTACTTTTCTTTAGACAACCTGGACATATGGTAACTGCAATATGACCGAGCACAGAACACTTTCGGGCCCGCAGATTTAATGACCACGTTCTCCGCATGTACTCAGGACAACACAAATATCCATGGCGTATCCGGGATTCGAACCCTGGCCCACTCGCTTGACAAGCTTGGGTCGAAAACACCATAATGGCTGGGCGGTGGCATACCAACTAACACGGCTAATTGGAACCAAAGATTTTCGTTATTAATTAAAGGACTTGCCATCGATTAACGAAAAAGAAAATCCCCAATTAATTTTTATCATACCCTATAATGTTAAAAACCAAACTTATACGTTCATTCCTTTTTAAATTGCTTTCCAAACATTAAATACTTAAACGCAAAAAAAGTTTTTAAAATTTAAATAAACGGTTTTGCATGTCATTTTAATAATCAAGTACTAAACAAGCGTATATATTCCAATTCCATTCAATTTAATGTATGATTTGTTATATTTATTATAAAATTAACTTACGCAATATACCATTAAAATTTGGACATTTTTTTTATGGACGACGTCCTGTATATTAATGGTGATGTCTTGATGTCGTAGGTTTGGGATAGTTAAGTTCGCTCAAATGTTTTATTATTTTCCATTACTGGGAGCTGTTTAATCTTACGATTTACCGCAAACAGAAACACCCCGTAGCTGTTCATACTCTGCCCCCTGACTAAATTGCATTGACAGATAGATTGTTTCGATTTTTAATATTTCATTTATGAATAGCAATCTTGACACGTTTATTTCTTCTTCTAAAAATAAATTTATAACACCAATCAAGGATTTTTTCGAGGTTATCTATAATAAAAAAAAATGAAATGTTGTGTGTATGTGTTTCTAAAAAAAAATCTTAAACTAGGCATCTGTTTGACTCGTAACTTGGCACCAAATGCGTAGCTCATACTTAGATTACGATTTTTGAACTTTTAGGTTTCAAAATGTTCTATATTTAGAGAAATTTCAAATTTTCTGAAAAAAAATGCACCACTTCGGCTCAAATCCGATCATTTTTTTTACTTTCCTGATGCCATCTGCTGAAAAAAATTAAATAAAACTTTTCCCGAAAATAATGCGCAATGACCACCCACAGGACTTTCGGATACAACATATTTAACAAGCACGTAGTCCACATATACTCGGTGGGTCTTTAGTGGTACCGAGACTCGATCGCGGGACCTTTCAATCCGGATCCGAGTATTTGTAGTTATAATCTCTTTCCACGCCAAATTCTTACCAAAAACGCATAAAAAAAGCTAAAAGGTTTTATATGTTTATGAGGGGAATTACGAGGACTTTTATGTGGTGCACTTTATAGCGTATGTTTTTAATTTGGATTTGTAAGGTAATATAAGTTACAGTATTTTATACTTTATATCGAGCGGGAATAATAACATAAGTTTATTATCCCATAATGAATTAAATTGTGCATATACTTGAGTCAATTACAACCTTTTTTTTAGTTCGTGCGAAGAACGGGTATTCATTTCCTAGTTTCAGTCATTTAAATTGAAATACAACAATGCCTATTTGAAAACAACCATTCCATTCAAAGAAAATAATTTACACTGTTTAAAATGAATTGATTTGTAACAATGAATCCAAATTATATTAAACAATATTTTTTTCTATGACCTTCATTCCAACTTCAGATTTTACACTCTAAGTTGCGTTTTAGCGTTTTTCTTTTTAAAAAATATTGAGTTTTGGTGGAGATGATATTCTTCCTAATTTTTGTTGTAGAATAAACGTCGTACTAGAGCCTTGGATACGAGTATTTTCATTTTTGGCAATGGTAAGCATGTTAAAATTTCTTGATATTTCTTGCTAAAATATTAAGTGCGGTAATTATAATTTCAAAAGCTTTCACTTAAGTAATCACTTAATATTCTAAATTTTATGCAAACTGTTGCAATTGTTCTTTTGATAGATATATTTTGAAATTCCTCCTTTTTTTTAAATGCCAAAGTAGCTGTTGAATAATATAAATTTTAAATTTGAAATCTATCATAAATGTGCTAAGCAATGGTTAATCATAAAGACGCGTTTAAGAAATGTTTTTTTTTTAAATCTTCAAAAATTAACATTAAGCATGAAAAAAAGGCTGATGCAAAGCCATATATTGTATTTGTGCACTATTTATTTAGATTTAAAGGTCAAACTAAAGAATCGTGGCAGACAATTTTACGCCAGATCTGGTAACCCGAAAATTAGTAATATGGCAACCTTTGGCGAAATTAGCACTTGCATTGACAATTTCTAAATGTTAATCTACTTAAATCTAAAATGCATATAATTTATTCTGAAGTTGTCTTACATTAATATTTTATTAATTATATGTTTAATGATTTTAAATAATTATTTACTTTTTTAAAAGCAATTTTTCTTTATTTTAACGTTCCACTTTTTTAAAATCTGGTTTGAAATTTAATGAATTTTTCCGTTGTTTTAAGTCGGCCATTTTGAAATTTGCTAGTATTTTTAGTCATTCCGAGATGGCGACATTTTTGAAAAGTCGCCAAATCCGGCCATGATTCTTTAGTTTAACCGATTAAAATTCCTCTTCACATTAATAGTTTGTACGCTTAAAGTTGAATTATGTATATAGATGTGCATTTAAAACAATGTTTTTTTAATTATGACAATGAGGTCACCAAATGCATTTTAACAATAGTATTTATGAAATACATTGAATTGTAAAATTTTTTTCTTCGCCATTTAAAGAAAAGTGTAGACGCATTTTTGAAACTGAATAAAAAATCTCTTTATATGTAAGGAAAGCCACCACTCGATTAAGGTAAACATTCTTTTGTGTAATATTAAGACATTCAAATTGTTTCAAAGTGTTAATGTGTAAATTTATAGTTAATTGATTTATTTCTGTTGAAAATTGCAATTTCGCTATAGTAATTGAATTAAGCTAACATTTACAACATGTAATTGTTATTTTTCAATGCCAAATAACCAATACTTCAAAAAACAAATACTTAAACTTTTGAATTTGTTTAAATTTTGAGGTTAAAATCAAAATATTTCGTTATTCAAGATTAAAAATAAAATAAATGCTTGTAAAATTTTGACTTTTATTTAAAATAGGACTCATCAAATATCTCAGAATTAGCGGAGTGAACATCTTTAAGAAGGTTCTTTTTGAATTTTTCATCATCATTTCATCAACGGAGAACACAAATTCTTTAAAGACATCAGCAAACAGGAGGTAAGTTCGAACCATACCTGCCAACATTACCAAATTGACTGTACCAAATAATGTAATAGACACTACCAAATATTATTGCATTAAAACACACATTATTATTATTTATTATTAATATTATTATTACATTGTTATTACATTACAAATAACATGACCAAATATAACTACCAAAATAACAATGTGCAAGATTGACTGTAAGTTTTTAAAAATTAGTGCACAAACGACACACTTTAACTTTAAGTAGGCGATTCTCAAAAAATTTTGCATTTTTAAGTCTGTGTGCAAAGAAATTAAGAAAATATTTCAACTTAAGCCTCAAAATATAGAATGTTATGCATGTTTTAAGTATTAATATTTCTTGCTATATTTTAGCAAAGCATCATGACATTTGTTAGCATAATAAATTTAATTGTTTGCTTGTTATCTTTATATAATAGCAGTTATATAAATTGATGAGCCAAATTTGCTACTCAAATTAGTTAGGTTGTGAATAAGAATTCATCAAGTACATTTTAACCAATATGTTTTTAAAGCTATTATTAGCAAATATTAATCGAAACTGAACATTACAATTATTTTTATTTTTAATCAATTACAAAATATAGTCCAATTAATTCAAATAATTAAAGGTAATTGGATTTTTAAAAATGAGTCACCGAATCAAAGTAACTCCCGAATTTAGTGAACAGCTATCCATAAACTATATTTTAACTAACAACTAGCCTAACTAAAGTAACTTAAACAAAACTAAAGGAGTAAAGAAAGTCACTCAATCTCTATTTGTATGAACTAATACTTACAAAAACGTCCACCGGAAAAGTCGCAGTTTTAGAGAGTGATGTAACACATCCCTTCACCACCCGCGATAATTTAGTATCCTCGACACTAATCGTGTTCTAATACGACGGTCACCAGGCACTAGAACTTTCGTGAATGAGATTAGCTTTTTAGCTAAGGTTGTCACGACCCTGACTAAGTTAGTAGAGCCGATACCTAGGGATTGTAGCTTTAGTCGTAGGCAGGTATGGTTGTTTCAGAAAATCTTCAATTCTACATCATCACCACTTTCAACTTCTTCGCTTTGAGCCCTGCACTTCGAAAGGGTAAGTGAACTATTTTCACTATTTTTATACTTGTAAGACCGTTCTTATTAGGTTGCGTTAACGTCGAAGTAGAGATACACGAGTCTTGTAGTCTGGCCTCATTAACATGAACTCAAAGGGTTAAACGAATATCGTTGCACCAGAGCTACACGGTAGCTATGGGAGACACATTTCATAATTTAAAACGACAGTGAATTGAAAAGCGACAAATGTCTAGGCACCTAACGAAAGTTTTAGGAACGACATCGTAAGCAGCGAAACGATAACACAAGTTTATATATGTCTTAACTGTGCAGGCAAAAGCCTGCACAGTTCGTTCATTTGTCGGCATTTGGGCAAATTCCGGTCCCGAATCTGGGAGACCATTTGCACACAAGACAATGAACTCGCAGGGTGCTTCGAAATAGTTACCGTCGCGAAAATGGTTGAGTTTGGTTATCCGCCTCTGTACTTGGGTGTTATAAGAAACCCACCCTGGTGTTATATGAAACCTCAGCATTATTAAATATTCCAGGGCATAGAGTTAGGAAAGAAAATAGAACGGCCTATGTATGCGCGCAGTAACGCACAAAAGAAGCAGGCTAGAGAGATGCATCTTGGATGAGACCCGCCTATAAACTTTTGTCAATTAAGACAGACCCAGACAGAATTTTTTAATGACACACAGAGAGAATGTTCAACCAAGGCAAAGGCGGGAATCGAATCTGCACCCGGAACAGTGCGCAGACTGTTATTATGGGCTGCGATCGAGCCCACTAGGCTACCCGGAAATGGTAGTTTCATGCGGGACGATGCGTGGTTTTGTTTGTTGGCTCGAATACAATGTTTGACGTAGCCGTGACGTCATTATAAGTGCAGTTTGATATAACTCCGAGTAATGTGACGTCACCTGAGGCGTTACAGTCGTACATTAGTGAATGGTATGGTAGGTACATATATATTACAGCTTGTGTGCTTGTTCAGAGAACCGTTTATAAGCTTTCGTCAAGTGGGACAGACACAGAAAGAGTTTTTACAAGCACAAGAGACACACAAAGAAAGGACAACGCAAACACATAGACAAATAACAACATTTATTGACGGTCACAAACATCCATGGCTGATCGGTAATCGAGCCCGACTCCAGCAGCTCTAAAGGCTAGCATCCTAACGATTGTGCCACCGAGGCGGCTGAAATATTGAAAATAGTAGATATGTACTAATATTTTTAAGAAGTATGAGACACAAATATTATTGTAAACGTTTATAATAAGAACTTAGAATCTGCTAGTTCTTACGTTTTCTTAACGTTCATAATCGGTTTAATTAAAGAGAATTGCTCAATATACGTTAAACAAAAATAGAAGTTAAAAAAACTTTGTTCATGATAAGCGGGATGTCGTGCGATTTTCATTTTACGAAGTTTGAATGTATTTTCAAGAGTAAAACATGGCCGTTGCACTATTCTCTATTGTATAATCGTTCGAAATATATAGAACGATATAATACCGAATGGCGAATTAGTTATCGACAAACCAACGTGAAATAAGAATAAGAATAAGCACAGTAATGTCTTAAAAGAGTAATATCTTAAAATTGGAATAATAAGAATTGAAACTAATAAGTTTATTAAGAGTTTATAATTTCTATATCTTTTAAAATTCAAGTAAAATAAAAACAAGTTACGTTTTAGTATTTAGTTAGCCATTTGGAAGTTTTGATAATACAAAAAATTTTGTAATAAATTGAACTATTACTTTAAAAAAATAGACCACTAAGAAAGTGTCGATGTTTATTTTTACACTACTTGGTCGAAATTATCATGGATTAAACGGATATTTTTAGTATTATTAAACAATTAAATTATTTATGTACTTACATTACGTCAGGTCAGGGGCCGTTAATGATATAATGCCAGCTTATGACTTCTTTTAAAATTCATATCTACATCAATAAAGCATAGGAGATTCTGTCGAAAACATTAGGGAAATCTAAACAATTCCAGCATATGGACGTATGGCAACTACGTCCTACATGATAAAAGGGCAGAGGCAAGCCGCGACGAAGGCGCGATATCCCTTCATGACGGGATGGAAGGCGGCGTGCATCAATGGATATCACTCCGCTTCCCCCAAGGAAGGACACAGACCACCGGGACGAAGGAGCGATATCCCTTCATGACTGGATGGTAGGCGGCGTGCATCAATGGATATCACTCCGCTTCCCCCAAGGAAGGACACAGACCACCGGGACGAAGGAGCGATATCCCTTCATGACTGGATGGTAGGCGGCGTGCATCAATGGATATCACTCCGCTTCCCCCAAGGAAGGACACAGACCACCGGGACGAAGGAGCGATATCCCTTCATGACTGGATGGTAGGCGGCGTGCATCAATGGATATCACTCCGCTTCCCCCAAGGAAGGACACAGACCACCGGGACGAAGGAGCGATATCCCTTCATGACTGGATGGTAGGCGGCGTGCATCAATGGATATCACTCCGCTTCCCCCAAGGAAGGACACAGACCACCGGGACGAAGGAGCGATATCCCTTCATGACTGGATGGTAGGCGGCGTGCATCAATGGATATCACTCCGCTTCCCCCAAGGAAAGACACAGACCACCGGGACGAAGGAGCGATATCCCTTCATGACTGGATGGTAGGCGGCGTGCATCAATGGATATCACTCCGCTTCCCCCAAGGAAGGACACAGACCACCGGGACGAAGGAGCGATATCCCTTCATGACTGGATGGTAGGCGGCGTGCATCAATGGATATCACTCCGCTTCCCCCAAGGAAGGACACAGACCACCGGGACGAAGGAGCGATATCCCTTCATGACTGGATGGTAGGCGGCGTGCATCAATGGATATCACTCCGCTTCCCCCAAGGAAGGACACAGACCACCGGGACGAAGGAGCGATATCCCTTCATGACTGGATGGTAGGCGGCGTGCATCAATGGATATCACTCCGCTTCCCCCAAGGAAGGACACAGACCACCGGGACGAAGGAGCGATATCCCTTCATGACTGGATGGTAGGCGGCGTGCATCAATGGATATCACTCCGCTTCCCCCAAGGAAGGACACAGACCACCGGGACGAAGGGGCGATATCCCTTCATGACTGGATGGTAGGTGGAGTGCATCAATGGATATCACTCCGCTTCCCCCAAGGAAGGACACAGACCTCCGGGACGAAGGAGCGATATCCCTTCATGACTGGATGGTAGGCGGCGTGCATCAATGGATATCACTCCGCTTCCCCCAAGGAAGGACACAGACCACTGGGACGAAGGAGCGATATCCCTTCATGACTGGATGGTAGGCGGCGTGCATCAATGGATATCACTCCGCTTCCCCCAAGGAAGGACACAGACCACCGGGACGAAGGAGCGATATCCCTTCATGACTGGATGGTAGGCGGCGTGCATCAATGGATATCACTCCGCTTCCCCCAAGGAAGGACACAGACCACCGGGACGAAGGAGCGATATCCCTTCATGACTGGATGGTAGGCGGCGTGCATCAATGGATATCACTCCGCTTCCCCCAAGGAAGGACACAGACCACCGGGACGAAAGAGCGATATCCCTTCATGACTGGATGGTAGGCGGCGTGCATCAATGGATATCACTCCGCTTCCCCCAAGGAAGGACACAGACCACCGGGACGAAGGAGCGATATCCCTTCATGACTGGATGGTAGGCGGCGTGCATCAATGGATATCACTCCGCTTCCCCCAAGGAAGGACACAGACCACCGGGACGAAGGAGCGATATCCCTTCATGACTGGATGGTAGGCGGCGTGCATCAATGGATATCACTCCGCTTCCCCCAAGGAAGGACACAGACCACCGGGACGAAGGAGCGATATCCCTTCATGACTGGATGGTAGGCGGCGTGCATCAATGGATATCCCTCCGCTTCCCCCAAGGAAGGACACAGACCACCGGGACGAAGGAGCGATATCCCTTCATGACTGGATGGTAGGCGGCGTGCATCAATGGATATCACTCCGCTTCCCCCAAGGAAAGACACAGACCACCGGGACGAAGGAGCGATATCCCTTCATGACTGGATGGTAGGCGGCGTGCATCAATGGATATCACTCCGCTTCCCCCAAGGAAGGACACAGACCACCGGGACGAAGGAGCGATATCCCTTCATGACTGGATGGTAGGCGGCGTGCATCAATGGATATCACTCCGCTTCCCCCAAGGAAGGACACAGACCACCGGGACGAAGGAGCGATATCCCTTCATGACTGGATGGTAGGCGGCGTGCATCAATGGATATCACTCCGCTTCCCCCAAGGAAGGACACAGACCACCGGGACGAAGGAGCGATATCCCTTCATGACTGGATGGTAGGCGGCGTGCATCAATGGATATCACTCCGCTTCCCCCAAGGAAGGACACAGACCACCGGGACGAAGGAGCGATATCCCTTCATGACTGGATGGTAGGCGGCGTGCATCAATGGATATCACTCCGCTTCCCCCAAGGAAGGACACAGACCACCGGGACGAAGGAGCGATATCGAGACGAGCTTTAGGTCCAGCATCTGGAGCAGCATCTTCTCGTGGTAGCTGCCCTCGATGTCAATGTCCGTGATGTCGCGGACGTGCTTGAGGTAGTCCGATATGGGCACGTGGTAGCTGCAGTAGTCGCTATCCCAACTATCTATGCCTCATCCGGGTTTCAAACCCTGGCCCATTCGCTTGACAAGTAAGGTTCGAAACCACCCACTATACAGTAGGTCTCCCATCCGTTATGTAATTGGAATTAGATTGGACAGTTCAATCGAAAGTCTAAATTTAACACTGAGCGGGCTCAAACAAATCCCACCTATCCAGCACATTTTATATATTCCCTATATCGTGCTTCATTTTTATCTTCAGTTAATATAGGCTTTTATTCCCCGATTTAGATACGGAACTGTTTTTGAATGTTTTTTGTTGTTCACTTTTCTGAAACGTTTCAACCATTTTTACCTTTTACTTACATAAGAACCTAGCATTTGGCTCAGTAGGGTCTTTAATGTACTAGCGCTATTAAACCCAAGCATCTAGCTTTCGCAACTCATACATATTATTATAATTCGCTTTTAAATGACTAGTTTATATATTAATTGATTGACTGATTCATACATCTGTCTTCCTCTTCCCATCTTTACTCCACAGATAGTCCAGGATAGCCACGTCTCTCCCGGACTCCTTCTTATTCCCGGACGTGGACAGCTTGAGGTCCAGCTTCTCGTGGTAGCTTCCCTCGGCGTCCGGTTCCGTGATGTCACGGACGTGCTTGAGGTAGTCCGACATGGGGACGTGGTAGCTGCATGTACTCTATCAGTCATAGTGCAAGCCGAGAGCGTACCGGAAAATACCATTGCGTCATTGGCGACAATTTTGCATGGTTGGTGATCGTGGCAAAAATGCGTCATATCCTGTTTTCGAAGTTTCGAGACATTTCGGCCATTACTAAATATGATATGCGTAACGTCGCTGGAACTTTCTGGAAAGATCGCCAACCCATATAAAAAACGGCTCGGCTCGTACTACGTGGTGTTATTGGAGTTTTCTCTTTGTGAAGTGAAGAGCTTGAGAGTAGCTCTGCTGTGTTCATGTTATTGTTAGGAGAAAGTGGTGTTTATCAAAAAGTATTAAATTATTGATTCCTACCTCCGTCTTCCTCTTTCCGTCTTTGCTCCACAGATAATCCAGGACATGTCTGGCCACGTCTCTCCCAGACTCCCCCTTATTCCCGGACGTGGACTGCTTCAGGTTCAGCATCTTCTCGTGGTAGCTGCCCTCGATGTAAGAGTCCGTGATGTCACGGACGTGCTTGAGGTAGTCCGACATGGGCACGTGGTAGCTGCAGGTCCGCTGGCAGTCTCTATCCCAAATATCTATGCCTCATCCGGGTTTCAAACCCGTGCCCATTCGCTTGAAAGTAAGGGTCGAAACCACCAACTGTACATTAGATCTCCCCTCTGATATGTAGTTGGAAATAGATTTGATAGTTCAATCGACCGTCTAATTTTAACACTGAGCGGGCTTAAACAAATCCCACCTATCCAGCACATTTTATATTCCCTATATCGTGCTTCGTTTTCACATCTTCAGTTAATATAGGCTTTTATTCCCCAATTAATATATGGAACTGTTTTTGAATGTCTTTTGTTGCTCACTGTTCTGAAACGTTTCAACCATTTTAACCTCTTACTTACATAAGAATCTAGTGTTTGTGTCTCAGTATGGTCTTTGACAAACTTTCGTTATTGAACCCAAACATCTAGTTGGCCGCAACTCATACATATTACTATAATTCGCTATTAAATAACTTTAGTACTAATTGTATATTGATTGACTGATTCCTACCTCCGTCTTCCTCTCGCCGTCTCTGCTTCACAGATAATCCAGGACATGTCTGGCCACGTCTCTTGCCATTGCGACAATTTGGCAATCGTGGCGAAAATACGTCATATCCTGTTTTCGAAGCTTCGAAACATTTCAGCCATTACTTACATTATATGCGTAACGTTGCTGGAATTTTCTGGAAAGATCGCCAACCCATATAAAAAACGGCTCGGCTTGTACTACGTGTTGTTATTTGAGTTTTCTCTTTGTGAAGTGAAGAGCTTGAGAGTAGCTCTGCTGTGTTCATGTTATTGTTTTGTTTGGAGAAAGTGGTGTTTAACAAAAAGTATTAAATTATTGATTCCTACCTCCGTCTTCCTCTTGCCATCCTTACTCCACAGGTAGTCCAGGACATGTCTGGCCACGTCTCTCCCAAGACTCCTTCTTATTCCCGGAAGTGGACAGCTTGAGGTCCAGCATCTGGAGCAGCATTTTCTCGTGGTAGCTGCCCTCGGCATCCGGGTCCGGGATGTCACGGACGTGCTTGAGGTAGTCCGACATGGGCACGTGGTAGCTGCATGTGCGCCAGCAGTCGCACAGGAACCCGTGGTAGATGTAGCTCACCGAGCCGTTGTTGAAGAACTGGACGTCGGACTCTAAGGCGTTCGAACCTCGGTCGAGATAGTGCTTGACCTGCATGGAATCACGAACATTATTTGTATTATTGTTTTAACCTCCTAAGACCCGAGCAATATCCTACACTCCTTGAAAGCCTAAGTTGGGTAAATAGAAATATGCTATGGAGAAAATCCTTCCGTGGATGTAACATAGTTTTTCCTATAAGTACTCAATGTGTGCGCCTTTAGTGATACGGCACACATCCAAACGAAAATGCCATTCTTCCCATACTGTCTGCAGCAAGTCCGGAGTAATTGAAGCAACAGATAGTGCCATTCTACTTTTAAGGTTGGTAAATCGTGGGGTTTCGCTTATCTGAAACTGTTGGAGTTATTTTTTTTTTCGTCACCTTCACCCACAACAGTCGAACGATTACAACTGATACTATTGCAATTTAAAACAAGGACATTCTTTTACGGATACCCTGGTACTTTTTGGACGTATACTGATGACACCTATGTAAGTGATGCCGCTCTGGATAAGGATACTACACTCCTTGCTAACATAAGTTGGGTAAATAGAAATAGGCTGTGGAGAAGATCCTTCCACGCGAAGAGTTCCATATAAATAATTGTGAATCCATCCAGAAAAAATGTTTAAAACAATATTTCGTTTAAGGTCTAACAGATTTGAATGTTATTTGAGAAAATTTGGCCATTTTATCAGAATGATAAGTGTATTTTGGTTAAATTGTATTCAGATCATTTTGTATGTAAATATTACTTTACAAGAGTTTCCAACTGACGGACCAATCGCGCATTTCCGTCTGCCTTTTCACTCGTTGCTTTTATAGTCCAGTCAAAATAGACATTCAATTAACAAAAATTCGCACCCAGCTAAATTTTGGTATAGATCTTTGGTACACTATTATAAGTAAAATATCAAAAGTCCCCATCGATCCCATGTCTGCGTTTTCCGCCATCTTGAAAAAACGTTCGAAATTTCGCCCATTTTCCAGTTTTTGGCCTATAACTTTCTTCCTAAGCATTTTTGAATATAACTTTTTGACACAAAGTTGTAGAAAACAAAATTTTCTTTAAAATAGGTATGAAAAGTTTTTATGTACGACAATTAGTTAAGGAGCTACGAAGCAGCAAAAAGGATGTAAAATCGAGTGTTTCTAAAAAATATTACGTTCTAACGACTTTCTATCGCCGTAACTCACATAAAACTTCATTTTTTCAATAAGCAATGATTTTACAAGTCGTAGAAAATTTAATTTCCTATAAACTGCACTTATCAAAAAGGAGTTTCTTATATATTTCAAGAAGAAAGGTTAAATTTACAGAAACCCAAAAAAGGTTCTATTTTCACCCGACGATACACTGTTTCAGTTTTTTGAAGGTAGCTCTTTCCCACTGTATTTTTTTACCATTTTTGTGAATACAAAACTTGTAGAAAATAATTTTTTCTATAAAATGGTTCTGTTTTGTGTTTCATACGAAAAAATGTAACGGAGATACGGTGCTCGAAAAAGGGCCTAAAATCTTGAATTGTACCAAAAGAGTTTTTTACCACTTTAAATCCCAATAATTAAAACAAAAAACTTTATTTTAGTGGAACATAATTATTGTGGAACTTGAAGACATCATCGTTTATTATATTAGTACGGTCAAAAGTTATTTTAGATTCAATACCAAAGAATTTTGGTATATTTTTCGAAAAACATGATAGAAGCCGTTATATGTTTTGCCAAAGACACATAGAAAAGAAGGGAAATAATTTTAGCCCCAAAGATCTTGCGATATCGATGCTTTTTATAAAAAAAATATATTTTAGATATCGTTGCATATGGTTGTTATTGATTATGGATATCTACTCCACAAAATGGTGTGGAGTCGAATATTTTCGTTTTTTGAAATTTACACTGATTATCGGAAGAACATTCTCAAGCATTATGGCTCTAAGGTAATTGTTGTATTTGATGGCTACCACGCCCGGTCAAAATAGACATTTTAATTAAAAAGAAATCGCTTACAGAAAAATTTTGGTTTTGGTCATTGTACACTATTATAGCTTAAAAAAAGTCCTCACCTATTCCATTGTCTGCTAAAAAATGTATTCTAGGTCAATGTTCACAAATACAGTCTTACCTCGATATAACTCGGCTTAATATAAGTCGAATAATCCATTAAGGTGACCAATCACCTTTGACAGCAAGTTTCTGAAAATTCTATTCCAACCATATCGTTGGGCGATATTATAATTAGTTATTAACATAAAAATAGTTTTGAAAAAGTAAATTATAAAAAAAACAATTTCCTTTTTTGTACTTGTGGAAAATTATAGTAAAATATGCGTCAAAAATCATGCTTACGCAAAACATGATATCTTTATAAATTTTTAATTTTTTTTTCGTTTAAATTTAAATAAAAAAAATTAAAGCTCAACAAACATTAATATAGGTCATGAAATAAAATCATAAAGATATCAGCGCCCAAATTTTTTATAGGTAAAAGTTTGAAGCATTACATCGAAAACACATAGAAACAAGAGAGTAACACAAGCATGTACATAGTTTTAAAATATCCAATTCTTAATAATTTTACACGATTCTAGTTCAAAACCTTCTTCATACTGTTACAAAACTACTGTAAACTTCAGTTTTTTGTTTTGAAGTTCAGTTTTGTTCAGAAGTTCAGTTTGAAGACCTTCAGTTTTTATGTTTTGCGTAATGCGTTTTGAAAAAAAAAATACAAAAACAAGCACAAAAAAAATCAGTGCTATAACTTTGGTTCTATTAAAAACTAGAAACTAAAATGAAACAGATTTCGAAAGCAAAACGTTCATTTTATATTAAAATGCAAAAAAAAATGTTTGATATTAAGCCAATTTTGGCTGAAAAAAGGTCATCGGATACCTTAACTCGAGTTTTTAGTCGAGTCTCGAATCATTTCTATACTTTTCTTTAAAAAAAAACTGTCTCGATAACTCGAAGTGAACATCAACCGGTCGAGAAGGAACCATACATTAGAATACAGCCAAAATGACTTACTCAGCAGGAATATATATCAACTGAATCATCTGCAATCAACTGAACCCAGAAGACTGGGGTTGGAAAATAGTAAATGATATTTTGGATCCCAATTCAAACTTTAATCCCACCTGCTCCAGAAAAACTGTGCTTAATATACATACTATATTTTGTAATTGCAAAAAGGGTTGTAGTGCACACTGTGGTTGTAAAAAAAGTTGGATTATATTGTTCTTTAGTACGTACCAATTGCCATTGCCAATCTTGTTTAAATGTTGATTCAAATGCAACATATGAGGATTCTTATATAGGAAATAACCGATGCATATTTACGTGAATTATTCCTAGGTCTTCAACAAGAGGAAGAAGACATTATTGATGAAGGATTTGAATATTATCTGTCAGATTAAAATTTTCCCGAAATTAAAAAAAAAATTTAGTTTATTCATAACTAATTGTACCATTTTTATTGAAAAGTTATCTAATAAAACTATTAGAAAATACTACTGAATGCACGAACTCCATTTGATACGACTGTTTATTTATTGAAACCTAGTAATACTCATGAATAACCAAAAGTATATTCATCGAAGAATTTATCTGCTTATCCAAAATGTCAAAATCATATCTTTTTATTACATATGTGTATGTGCAATAACTGGCTGCGATACTACGTCAGCATTCAGCAATGTTCAGAAGGGGTAAAACATCAGTATTTAAATTGGTTGAAAAACGTAATGAATGTAACGTAATGCAGTGTATAATACAAAATTAATCATTTCCTATGATACACTTTCCCATATGTTTTTTCATAGTTCAATTGGTAGATGTTCCTTAAACTAAAAGTATTTTTTATTCAAACTATTTGCTGAAATGAAATTGAAATCTTTTATCAAAATCACATGTATTTTTCATTTGAATAAATAAACATCTTCGTTTTTTTTAAATTTTAACTAAATTCTTTGGTATTGAATCTAAAATAACTTTTAAGACCGTACCAATATAATAAATGATGATGTCTTCAAGTTCCACCATAATTACGTTCCACTAAAATGAAGTTTTTTGTTTTAATTATTGGGATTTAAAGTGGTAAAAAACTATTTCGGCGAAATTCAAGATTTTACGCCATTTTTCGAACGCCGTATCTCCGCTACCTTTTATCGTATGGAACTCAAAACAGAATCATTTAATAGAAAAAATTATTTTCTACAAGTTTTGTATTCACAAAAATAGTAAACAATACAATGGGAAAGAGCTACCTTAAAACAGTGTATCGTCGGGTGAAAATAGAACCTTTTTTGGGTTTCTGTAAATTTAACCTTTCTTCTTAAAATATATAAGAAACTCATTTTTGATAAGTGTAGTTTATAGGAAATTAAATTTTCTACGACTTGTAAAATCATTGCTTATTGTAAAAATGAAGTTTTATGTGAGTTACGGCGATAGAAAGTCGTTAGAACGTAATATTTTTTAGAAACACTCGATTTTACACCCTTTTTGCTGCTTCGTAGCTCCTTAACTAATTGTCGTACATAAAAACTTTTTATACCTATTTTGAAGATAATTTTGTTTTCTACAACTTTGTGTCAAAAAGTTTTATTCAAAAATGATTAGGAAAAAAGTTATAGGTCAAAAACTGGAAAATGGGCGAAATTTCGAACGTTTTTTCAAGATGGCGGAAAACGCAGACATGGGATCGATGGGGACTTTTGATATTTTACTTATAATAGTGTACCCAACATCCATACCAAAATTTAGCTGGGTGCGAATTTTTGCAAACCTACCCCTTTTTTTGGTCTATTTTGACCGGACTATTACCCAAGTTACGTTGGCACAGAGTGTAGGATTTTGCTCACCAAGCCGTTGTTGAAGAATTGGACGTCGGAGGCACGTTCGAGCTTCGGTCGAACCTGTATGAATAACGTATATTACACTCCGTGCCAACCTAACTTGGGTAAAAAACAAAGAGTGAAAAGACAGACGGAAGAGCGCGATTGGTCCATCAGTTGGAAACTCTTGTAAGGTAATATTTACATACAAAATGATCCGAATACAATTTAACCAAAATACACTTTTCATTCTGATAAATTGCCATATTTTCTCAAGTAATATTCAAATCTGTTAGGCCTTATTAATGTTTTAAACATGTTTTCTGGATGGATTCACAAATAATTTATGGAACTCTTTACATGCGCGGAAGGATCTTCTCCATAGCATGTTTCTATTTACCTAACTTAGGTTGGCAAGGAGTGTAGTATCCTTATCCAAAGCGGTATCACTTACATAGGTGTCATCAGTATAAGTCCTTAAAGTACAGGGTGTCCGTAAAAGAATGTCTGATTTTGAAATTGCAATGGTATCAGCTGTAAAGCTCTAGATTAGCGGTCGCCAGTAGCCAACTGGAGACTATAACATCAAGAGTGGCTACCTAAAAATCAAACCCCAGTCGCCAAAAGTGGCGATCATAATTTTTATTTTTTGTTCAACAAATAATTAATACTGAAGCTGCATTTCTAAAATAGTAAAAATAATACGCTCATATTCGATTCTGTCGGGAAGCAAGACTTGATGACAGTTGTGACAGTTGTTGCTTATCGGTGAAATTTTTACCTCATCATTGGCCGGTGTTTTGTATGACGTCACTAAGTCGACCTCCATGTCACGTATATGGAGCTGGGCGACGAAAATCGTAAATACAAAGGCCCTCGCCAGATAAGACGGTGAAAAATGCCCCCATTCCAATCGGGCTAATTTTTTTTCTGAAAATACCTCATATTAGGGACAACTTCTCAGCCAAGTTTCAGCTCAAAAATATGACGCATTTTTGAGTAAATTTTTTTTTTCTTTTTAAATTGATTATTCCCTGAATATATTTGATAAATCCAAAAAACTACTCATGAGTTTTTAGATATCATTGAGTAGTATTCTCAGAAAAATCCGCTCATAAATCTGATCGAGCGATCATTGTTAAAAATGCAATTTTATTTTTCAAAAAAAAAAACTTCATGCCAAAATCGTTTGGTACAACTTAGGATTTTGTCTCTTCATATTCCTCTATTATCAATCTATAATATATTTTTTTTTATATTTTTAAAATTATTGGACGATTTAGTTATTAAGTTATTGTGATTCTATTGAAACTTAGGAATTTTTAGATATTATTAATCCAGGCAACCAAGTTTAACAATTTCTGTCAATGAACTTATTCATGTTATGCAACATTCCTGTTGAAATGCTATCGTAAAATTTATGTGCCCTTCCACAGAGTTTAGTTTTTGTGGCTGACTGGTTGATTAAGCTTCTTTTGCAGTTCATTAAAATGATGCGCAAGATGAAATGGCTTCATAAGATAGAGGGTCTAACACTGCATTGCTATAATTTAAACACAAATACAAAAGCTCTGTTAGTAGTTAAAATTATGTGTTTTTATTTAAAGACTTATTAGCAACCTCTATTGGTTAAGTTCAGGTTGTAATTAAGAAAGCAAAGACTCCATAAATACTTTCGCTTTATTTCAAGCCACCATATTATAATTAAATATATTTGTCAAAGTAACAGTGGTCAAGTTACTTTCTGAGTTGGCTCTTTTTCGATCCAATCACTGAAGTAAAAATTACTCAAAAAAGATAATGATCTTAGAATAAAAAGTGTTCAAGTAACGATTGGACCTGGCTAGTTGTAAAATCTGGCTAGTTAAATTCTGATTTTCAAAGCAGAAAAGTGTAAAATAATAAAACAATTTTTTTAATTTGTGAATCAAAATAAGGTGACTTAAATAAATCTTAACACAAAAAAAACTGTTTAAGATATATTTAATAGATTTAGAGAAAAGTGTACCGATGTGTTGAAAATTATAGTTTTGAGAAAGCCGCGAAAAACAAATACATTCGATCCCGCTAACACGAACTCGAAGGGACCACCAAAACATTTCATGTTAACAGTCAGACATTTTTTCTTGCATTGAACCAGTAAATAGTTTTAACAAATCAACTTAAAAAAATTAATATTTTATAATATAATACACTAATAATACAAGCATACAATTAGTAATTCAAAGGAGGCGTGTCATATTTGTTTATTTTTATAATTTTAATTTTTTTTAATTAATCGATACAAAATTGGTCTCATTCGATGATCGGGCTTCCATCTATCATGACAAATTAACTTTATCTTTATGAACTTTAAACTAAAACCAAAAAAACCTTTAACTGAAACCAAATATGTCAATCAAAAATCTCCACCCACCCATCCACTCTTTTTCTCCTACATCAAACAAAGTAAAATATTTTTTTTTAAAAAAAAACCTGTCCGCTAGTACCGTTGGGGCATAAAGGGTTAACGAAAACGTTAAGTATCTCTCTATCAATTAATTACAAACATTTATTTCCTGAGCTTTTCTAATATGGAAAAAATACGTGAAAGTTCTGACTCCAACAATTTCTTAAACTTGAAAACCATATGAACCATAAAAAAAGAAACTTCATTCCATATTCTACCGATCCATGACCAATTTCACCCTATTGCGCATCCCTTCTGAGTGGTGACGTCACCAGTGATCACGCTCCGTATCCTCCGATACATCCTCTGCACACATAGAGCGCGCTCCAGGCTTTGCCGCATCTCCTATAAAATAGCTCAAAAATAATTCAAATAAAATCGTTTGGTGTAATAAATCATTCGAATTTTTTTTGCAGATTTCGAAGTTTATTTCGGAAGTTTTCTTTTGAGCGAAGTTTTCAACGTTAAAGGTAAGTTTTAAAGTGTTACATATTTTTATCCCCCAAAAATTTACGAAAGTGCTGCATTGGGCCCGGATGGGCAGGGGTTATTTAATTAAAGGGTTAAGAGGTATTATCTGTGTTTATGTGAGTCAGTTCTTAGGTTATTGTTAATGAAAACTTCAAAGTGTTAATGTTCACTAAAAGAAAGCAACATAAGTGAATAGTATACAAAGAAATCATTTAAGTTTTTGAACTGAAATGTATATCAATATTACTTACATTTTTTCATAGCTGAAACTCCCCGTAAAAAAACGAGGAATTTTTAATATTAGTTTCATTTGATTTTTTTTATTATAATGTTCAATGAATAATATGCTATTAAAATTATATTCATTATTTAAATATGCTATTTATAGTAATTGAATACATAATGGATATAATTTTAATTGTATCTTAATTAAATTTTTCTTGCGATAAATTGAATTCTTCTGATTTACTGAATTTTAACTGAAATTTAATTTTCACAAAAAAAATCATACCAAAATGAAAATATTTTTTGCCACAATGACCTCATTTTTTTCATTCAAATTGCATAAACAATTCTTTTATTTCTCAGTCAAAATTAACAGGTTGAAATTACTATAACAACATTAATTTTTCAAACAAAGGACCTTCCATCACCCAGCACGATTTTGGTGGGAAAGTTCTTTCACTGAGTCACCCCTCTCCCCTTAATTGCCGTGAGACCACCCCCTTTTCATGTGGGTGGTGAATTTAAAATTCGTCTGCTACCCTTCGTGATTCATCGCCCATGCATTACGGTTGTGATACGGTAGATTTGCTTGAGCGATATTTTATAAGTGCAAAGAACTTTCCGATTCTTTTGTCATTACTGGTTAATTTGCTGTTTTTACGTGTAGTTTGAAGGTGCTGTTATGCTTTTAATTATTTAATTCAGCGAAATTGAATGTTCGTTTGTAGTTGGGTTGTACTAAGCTTTTTAAAATTAAAGATATTCGTTAAAAAGTTTTAAATTCTAAATATTTTGTCATACTTTGTAAATACGTAAAATATAGTACACATTAATTTTATTACATACATACAATTATAGATTTAAATTTTCTGAAACAGTATTGCGCTTAAAATTAGTATCACTGTGAGTTTTATGACATTTGAAAAAAAAATCAATTTCAATACTCAACTATAGCACAGGCTTTTATTTTTCCACTTCAAATACAATACTTTAGTATTTACCGTTTTTATTTTTATGTACTAAGGAATTGAATATGCAAATTCACTAAACACAGCAGGAATACTATTTTTTGTTGTGACATTAAAAAGCATATTTTTTATTCCCCAGTTATCTTTAATCATTTTTCTTTTGCACGTGTAAGCTTGGTAATAGTTTAATCTATCCATAACAGATTTTGTTATCAGTCCTCTAGAATATTATTTTGGTTTTTCATTTTTAAAATTCACAGAAAAAATCGTTGGTTTTATAGGTTAAAAGTATTTTTAAAAAATAATTCAATTGAAATTTTTTTACTAAAAAGTACAAAATATATGAAGAGTACACGGGAATAACCGATTGATTTTTCAGAGAAGTTTCCTTAGCAGGCCACTTTGGCGATGATAGCGAGTGATCGCCTAAACTTGTGTAAGGAAACCAGTTCCTACCACAGAGATCACAGTTGAAGTAATTGAGTGGCAGATCACGTGACCTCTAATGCCAACGACGCCGACGGGACGCGCAAGGAGCTCCCAGACAGAAGAGCCCCAATGAAGTCAGTGTCGTAGGTCACGTGATATGTCACTGTAGTACTTTAATACTATCTCTGTGGTTCCTAGCTACCATGATTCGGGCGATTGGCGATCTCGACGCTTGGACCAAGCGAATAAGAAAGAGAGAAACCGGTTTTCGGCCGCCAAGCAGGTAATTGCGGGCGTTCGCCTAATGAATCAATCGCTTCTTCCCGTGTACTCTTCATATAACAATCCTGTACAAAATATATAACAATCTTGTACAAAATATATAACAATCTTGTACAAAATATATAACAATCCGGTACAAAATAACAGAAAACGGTTTCAAACGTTCTTAAAAACCAGCATAATTCATCCGTTTTATATCAACCAGCTGAGACCATGGGCACATATCGAGATGACATTGGGAATCCTAGGATGGGAAAGGCACCATCTATCTTAATAGATGGGGGAAGTGTGTGATTCAGAGGGACAAAATACAAGATTCATGAGTCAATAGTACGGGGGTTCGAAATCAGATGAGCATATCGATGTATCTGAGCAACATTGGTCCAAGTTTATTTATCAGACTGTCCTTTTTTTCTGAAAACTAAAATATATCTGTATTAATAAAAAAAATATGTGAAACTAAAAGTCTTTTTTTAACAAAAATTGTCGAAGTCTGAAGTTACCTTGAACTTGATCCTCTAACGTACCGATTTGTTGTGATATTTTTTTTTAATTTGGTATCAGAATCGATTCGCAAGTACATTTTCTTTAAAAATCTGAAAGATGGCTATAATGAATTTCTGTAAAAACCACAACGTAAAAAAAGAAATACTCCATTAAATAAGTATATTTACAATGACTATTTCAAAACAAAGAGAAAAAACCGCATTCACTTTCAATGTTACAATCAAGAAAGATTAATTTTTTAGTTAGTTTTATTCAGGAACTTACAATAAGTTCTTTATGTATGCAATAGTTAATAACAAAAGATTATATTAATCCAGACTTAATACGTTAAAATATCTTGTGTGACAAAAAAGCACGTTCAATCAGTACTTTAAAAACAGTAACAGAAAATTTAGTGTTATGATATTTCTTTAAATACGGTGTTAGGTGGCAACACTCCACCGACCATAGCGTTTTCCCATTGCTGAATACGGCAGAGTTTTTCATAAAATGTTATACACATTTATTGCAGGATGGTTAGGTGTTGAACTCTATTTTTATATTGCTTATCGTATTTAGTTTATAAACAATCTATAGCATTTATCCATTTTTAATCCATTTAATATTAATATAATACCTGCATAATAAAACATATTCAACTTCATCATGTTTAAAGTTTTTATAAATTAAACTATACTAAACATGTCTTTTTAATTTTAAACTGAATTCTGCATTATCAATGGGGTGGTATTTTCTTTCAATTGCTCACGTATTAACGTAATTTTTTCAGGTATCACGTACTAGCCATCTCATTTATTGAAGTGGTACTTTGGGAGAAAAGTTGTGCTAAAATTATACAATATGCAGCATTTTACCCTCTCGATTTACCTCTTTACCCCATAAATGTAAAATAAATAAAATATAAAAGCGGTAATATAAAGAGGTCTGACTTTCAATTTAACACCTGAATACCATTATACCTGAATATAATGCATAATTTTGGTACGTGGCTTTAAAAAGCTGAAAATAGAGCACTTTATTTTTTAAGTTAAGCGGTGTTTGTCAAATTAGATGTATTAACTTAAATAAAGATGTCACCGAAATACTAGAAACAGTGTATTTTATTTTATATATCGTAAATTAAATGGAAACAAAATATTTAATGCTGCAACCAAAATTAACTTTTATAATAAATTAGCAATCTTAGCTTTTTACAAGAAATAACTTAAACTTAAGCTACTCAAAGCCTCACACGCAAACTGTCAAGCAAGGAAAAAATTACCATGTTTCGTGTTCAAAGCCTTGACCCAATACCCAAACAATTATGAGAAATAAAGTAATAGCCTGATAGGCAACGCCCCTGAACTTTTATTTAAAGAGAAAAATATCCTAAAAATATATTACTGATAATTAAAAAAATATATTATTTATTGATAAATTTTTTATCTAAACATAAAAGAGTGAATCAGTTGAAATATCCATTATATTCATCATTTTTACTTTTTATACCTATATTATTTGGGAATGCATATTATTTGGGAATGCATATTATTTGGGAATGCTATATTATTTGGGAATGTTTTAGCATTCGTAATGATAAATGCTGCAACGTTTACAATAAGTAATCTTAAGCTATTTGCCAAGCGCAATGTTACAATAATTGAAATAAGATAAAATTGTAACATTTACACATACATGTTATAAGTATTAATAAAAAAATACATATTCTCGATTTATCTTCGATATATGTGGTAATGCATCTACCCTACTCAGTGTTCTAATTTTGCTCGAGTAACTGATAAGACAGTAAAAATATTAATTTACTAATGGAAACGGATCATCACATAATGTTATGAACGACGCTGTCTTATCAACGGATTACACTTTAATGAGCTTCAATGCTGTTTTTTTAAAACATAAAACACACTAATTAAAAAAAGGTGTGTTAATTTTTATTTTCTCCATACGGAGGATGAATTGAATGGAATTGAATTGAAAAAGAGTCCAAAGTTGAAAAAAAAAGTTCCTGAACGTATTTGTTTCTTTTTATACTAATTTTAGGTTTCTTAAGTTAATATTTAAAACTAAACTCCTCGGCGCAACATCCCATTAAAGAGCCAAGGCCTGCCGTCCCTATTCTAGCTTACTGGACCAAGGGCTCCGTGGTGCTTGGCATATGCCCCGGTAAGGTGGTCACACTCACGCGGAACCCCCAGTGTTTAGTTCCCAAGCATGCTTGGTACTCATTGTATCGACTCACTTAAGAGGTGAAGGGCTGAGTCAACCTCGCCCATTCCGGGACTCGATCCCCGGACCTGTGGCGTGGTAATGCGAAGCACTACCACTAAGCCACTGGGCCTCTAAGTTCATATTTACGAGAATTTTTCCTTGTGGAAAAACTTCTGTAATAATGCAAAATAAGTATTTTTCATTGTTTTAATTTCGATCAGCGTACTTAATATTTCATTAAATAATTCAACTTGCGATATTATATTTTGGGATTTATTGAATTTCGAATAATTGTTACACATTAATATTTAACATATGTCATAAAGATGTTTAATTTAAGTTTAGCTTGTAAAACAAATTTCGATTTTCAATAATGTTTTAATATTAATAAATTTTAGTAAAATGTTTTAATGAACAAATAAAATCAATCTATGAAAATATAATATTAATAATTTGCAACTTACTAAATTTATTATTATATTTTTACTAGTAGATTTATAAAATAAAAACTTCAAATGCGAAGCTTGGATTCAAAAAAAAAAACCCTCCTTAATACAAAACTAATTAATATAAACATTATAAGGTACTAGCGAAATCAAAATATATCGTATTTTGTGTATAAATCTCATTCTAAGTATTTCAGTAACAAATTTAAATCAATTTTTAATCAAACATCTTTGACTAAATAATTTTCCCTTTTTAGTTTAATGGCAAAAGAATTGGCATTCGAAATGAGATATGTCGATAAAGGATAAGCTAATGTTAAAATTTAATGTAAGCAAATTAATGAGACGTTAATAACTAATACATTCGGTTCCTTTTATACTGTGTGCAAATTACTTTTTAACTATTATCAGACAAATGAGGTTTTTACTATTAAATATTTTAGCATAAAAGATTACATCTAACTAAAAATTTTATTGATAGTTCCGAAAGTTTCTATACCATAAACCCATTTTCAAAGAGCAAGCTATTAACTCCAGAAGAGTAATATGTTCTATAAATTATCTAATCTTCCACGTACAGTTCGTGAGTCGAATGCATTAGATAAATTTTATTTCGACTTCATTAAACTTTAGTTTCTCAATTTAATTATTAATGCATGTCGAACATATGTGATAAACGGGTTTCATAAAGCTTCTGCTTTGAATAAAAAAAAGAAACTAGTCAATGTTTTTTTCTTCTTTAATTGCAATAGTTATACTATTGTTTAAATAATATTAACAAATAATTTTTTTAACTTATTTTTAACAAATTATTCCTTGGATTCTTATTTAGTGAAATCCTTATTGTGATACTGCATTTTTGTTTCTCATATTGATTTCTATATAATTTTTAATGCTAGCTTTAAAAAAATTAATTTTTGCTTTAAATAAGCGCATTAACTATATTTTTGTAAATTTCAAATATAATTTCTTGCATTTCATAAAATCTTTCGGTTTCATCTAAATCTTTCTGTCTTATATACTTAAGATTTCTTCTACCATCTTTCCTATAAATGGTTTTTATATTTTTACATTGTTTACTAATTTACCTGAATGGTATTTACCTGAAGCCCTGGGCAAGGCGTATTAAAAAATTGCCAACAACATACAGAAAACATAAATCTGCTATAAATGATTTATCTATTTGCAATTAAAAAATAAACATCATAATACCTCTTATCATAACCTTATTAATTGCTAATATTTTGTGACTGAAATCTCAACTAATCATAGACTCTTATACAAAAAATATAATATACACTCTTATAATATATAGTATAATTTTTGTACCGTAACTCTAAGATATCATCCTCCAACACAAAAACTGCAACAGGGCAATTATATTGTAAAAAATCTCTGGGTTTCAAACTTCCAGTCATATTTTTATAGTCAAGCGTTTATATATCCATTTTTCTCACAGTACACTATAAATATTTGATGTAATATTACTCCATAATAAAACTGGGAGCAGCCTAGTGGCCAGCTTAAGTTAGAAATATTTCACAATACACTATATTCTTTAATAATGTACGCATTCGACAAAAAATATTCTTTTCAAACGCGAATGGGGAAATATCGATCGATTTGGAATAATCTAAAGTGGTGTGAATCTAAAAATAAACTTATGCCTGGAGCGTCAACTTGCATTTCTAAAGAAACAACTTACAATTTTATGAATGTACAAGGGCCAATTGTGCTTCGTTGGAAGCACTGCAAACAATACTAGTCTATTTCAAAAGTTTTTCTATAAGAACTAAAAATACTTCAAATCACTAAGGTAGACAAACGTTCTTAGCTTTGAAATAAATAACATAATCTGTGCTTTAAACACCACATTCTGGTTATTTAACATTTCTAGTCTGTTGATCAGTTAATTCGAAGAAAATTTATGTGAGATTTAATATCCATTACTTATTTTTAAATATATTTTAAACACATAGTTTATAAGTGATTACGTCTAACTAGTTACTATATTGAAACAACAATAGCATAAATGACTCTCTAAACTTAGTGAATAGAAATTGTGACGCTTTATTTCAATTAATCTATATTGATAAGTAGATGGATAATCGTAATTTCTATACAGCGTGTACTTATGTGCACAAAAAAATAATAACATATCCTACGTAGTCATTATTGAAAATATTTAGTTGTTTGTTAATAAGTATAAAGTATTTTTTAAAAAATCTTTTTTATTGATGATTCTAAAGTAGTAATATATATTAATATAATGTTTTAACAAGAGTATGAAATTTTAAAAACATATTAATGGCAAAATAGTGGGAAAAAATTGTTCAAAATGCTAATTTATTCATTTTTAAATTGAAAAAATTTAATGTAATGTTTTTTTAATTTCTCCAGCATCAGGGAAGGGCATCAGCATAAGGATTAACCTATAACAATATAACTGAATCATTTACAGAAATGTATCCGCGTATGTCCTAATATGTATCTATTTTGTGCGATGTACGGTATAAAATATTATGTAAAAAGTTTCATTAAAGAAATCAAGAAATTTACGATAATATAATATTTTCATAAAAAGGTAATTAACTCAAAGTATTTCCATTTAATTAATATTTCTTAAATTATTATGTACGACTAATTACAGCATACTAGTAGTTTGAAATTAAATATAATCGTTCAAAACGTAAATATTCAAAATAAATATCTCATAAATAAAAAAATTTAACCAAGTTGCTTCGGTGCGTTTTGAAAAGAAAGAAAGATTTTCCTAATTCCCTCTCACACCTACGTATTCACACTCTCAAATATATCTCGCATCACAAGGCACTTCACAGTCTTCATAAATGTCTCAAGCAGCAACAACAGAAATCCGATTGGGTCTTATTTATCCAAAAAGAGCTAAGGAAGCATTTTACCAATATGTATTTATTGCACGTTAAAAAATGTGTGCTTGGTTTCACCATAATAATGGTTCTAAGTAGCTGGAACAGCTATCTATACGTGGTGAAATATTTCACCATAATTTCGGGGATTCGATATTCGATTTTCGATATTCGGGGAACAGTATTTCAGGTTTTGAAACAAAAACCTTGGAAATGGTTCAACCAAATACCGAAAAGAAACATTTTGCCACACAGCCGTTGAAGCAGTAATGGAACAAATGGAAGCATTTTTTTAGTGAACCATAACGCCAAATATTTAACAGGGAAAACTAGTAGTTTACTGTGTAGTTTAACTTGAAGCACATCTGTTTCAGGTAAGGTACTGCCGTATGCGTATTATAATTTATAATGAAAGTATAAACATTTGTTAATGCATATCTTCACTTTGAAAGTACTTCAGTCAAGGGTAAACTCTGGACAAAATCTACAAGTGAGAAACTATCCCCAGTTTGCCGCATATGTGTGGAAAAACTCCGAAATCCACGATCAACAACAGATTAGTTGTTAGATCGCTATAAAATGTTTATTTGCTAAAAAACAAGAAGTTCTTAAAGAACTAAAATAGCCTACTTTCCTGTTGCTTAAATACTTACTAAAATTCTTATCTTGAAAAAACTAGGTTCGTAACAGTAAGTGACATCAACGACCGTTTTTCCACCTTAAATTCTAAAATAAATTTCACTAAACACAGCATATAAATAAACACAGCATCTTTCACTAAACACAGCACCAAACACAGCTTTATTTGCAGTTATAAATAAGTATTTAATTTTTCGTAGAACAAAAACCAAAAAACTACTCCTCAATAAACATTTACTTGCTAAATTCAACTAGTTTCATTTATTTTATTTCGAAAATTAAATAATTATTACTTAAATCGTTTGCAAAAAATTTCAAAGAATAAATATGTAATATTCCTCGCTTTTAAATAGAATGAAAACAATTTATATCAACATACAAAGATCTCGTAGTGAAATATATATTTGACGTCATCTTAAATTGATCGATGTCACAAAAATAAAATTATTTTAATTTATTGTCTAAAAGAATTAAAGTTTCTCAAGCGATTGTTGCTATGGCAATGGTGATTTAATTCTTATAAAAATGGCTTCCTATGCTTTTTAAATGAGCATTAAACTTTGCAGTTTTTTTAAATAATTGAAGTACTTAGAATTCGAATTCTTTTATGAAATTTTCAATGTATTCTCATTTCGATGCGCTGAATTTTTTGACGTATCTCACTTGTCCGTGGCATTTCTAGTTAAATTCAGCGATTTAAATGACTCGAAATTGAATTTCAATGCAAGTTCAATGGGAAATTCGTCGACAAATAGTAGATTTATGTCCGTCCTATCGTACAGACAGACGGACAAAAAGTATGAAAGTTGGGTGTCTGAGGTTATACCTTTCTAATAAAAAAAAGAATTTTTAAGATCGGATGGATAGAACCGATTTTGGAAGGGGGTTACGGACGGACGGACAGACAGACGGACGGACGGACATCGACCGCATGTCAATACCTACTTTTTTTTTTTAATTCTTTGAATTTAAAAAAAAAGAAAAGTAGGCTAAAAATATAGGGGACCAACAAGCTTCAGACAGTTATAATTAAAAAAAGTAACTCTATTTTAGTATTTCCCTTGTGTGAACCAATACAAGATGATTTCAACAGAGGATTTTAATAAAATAATCTACTGGGGGAGGGGGGGATTCCTTCTCCATGACAATTAAAAAAAACTAATGACAGGCCCTTGTTTCAATTCAATTACCGTAAAATTGTAAAAGTTTGTGAATTCTTTTTGAGGATAATATTTCCATCCGTAAATAAAGAGATTCCGTTCGTTCCAATGCACTTAAAAATCTAATGATAGACCCTTGTTTCCATTCAATTACAGTAAAGTAGTAAAATTTTGTAGATTCTTTTTGAAGAAAATATTTTCATCCGTAAATATAGAGATTCCGTTTGTTGGCGACTTAGTTCCTTACACCTAAACACAATCCGTAAGTCCCAATATCTCTCACTCCATCTCTCCATCTTCAAGAAAAAATACAGAACAAAACTACCACCCTTTTTTCTCCGATCCCATCCCCCCACTGCGCATGCGCCCTGCACTCTACCGCCCCCAGTGATGAGGAACCCAAATGATCATTTTCTGCAGTGGAGACGCCATTATTGACTCCCGTTCTCCCATCCACTGCACACCACGCCCCACTGGGAAAAGTACTGTGTACTGAAAAGGCAGTATACACAGTGTGTGTGCTTTGGGAACATTCCGGTATAGACTCTGGCTGTGACGTTCAAAAGACGGTTGCTTATGCCATGGAGTGCCGAAATCGGGGTAAGTGGATGAAAATGACTTCTCCCGTAATGTAGAAGTGTGCATGACGTCAAAATACTTATTTTTTAATGTTTTCACATAATTTTACTCCAATATGTAGACAATTGCCGACAAAAAAAAGCCTGATAATTCTGTAAATTAACAAATATCGATTTTTAAAAAAATGTATATCTATAATTTTAAAATGTTTAAATAAGTTATTATAAAAATATTTTTAAGTTAATACAATGTATATTCATATGGAAATTAAAAATATTTAGCTAATTTATAAACTTTAAAATTATATCTAACTCAGTTTACAAGAAGATGTGCCCTTTGTTTTTGTTATGGTTTACTTACTACTGATACTAGTATCGATCTGTACTAGAGACAAATGTTTCATCCACATTTGTACTCTTACGTGATTTTTATATGTTATCGAGTGTGTTACCGTTTTGTTAATAAATTCAAATTAATAAGAAATAAGACAGTATATGCTTAACTTTTTTTACTAAAAATTAACTAAACATTTTCTAAATAAATACAAATGAGCATATATGAAATAACAAAACATCTAAACATAAATTGTATTTACATAAACGTAATACTTTTTAAAAATAATCCGTAATTCTCTCGAAAAATATCTATTGCAAAAAAAATTAAGATAAAAACATTCTTTTGGTTTTATATCGCATTTGTTAAAAACTCAACTAAACATTATTAAAAATAACTAAATATTTCACAAAATAAAGAAATGTGTTCCATTTATTATATCAAAATTTGGAAATTGTCAGAAAAATATAGATTGCTGTTTGTTACTTCTCTATTTTAACATGAAAACCACATTATGAAAATTAATATCATTCTTCTTAAACTTAACCATAAAAGTTTGAATATTTACCATTATGCAAATGATTTTCATAACTAAATTTATTAAAAAGTTCTTACAATTGCATCGTAAAAGAATCATTGCTAGCTCCAGGTGAAATTGTGTAGCAGGATTTCTCTGCAGTTATAAGAGGCTAGCGGAAAAACAAGTATTACAAAAGCAGAATCGATTTCCAATAAACCTGTATTGTAAAGAAGCTATCATTACGAGTATTCTTATTTGCTGTGTTTAATTTTAAAACGCTTATAATTACGTTTATCAGATGTTTTCAATTGATTACTTTATGTTCTCTATATGAAGATTTTTTTTTAAATAAGAAGCTATTAAAAATCAACATTTTATTAATATAAAAAAAGAGCTGTTTAGTTTATTTTCAAATATACCTGTACTTTCTTTTAATTTTTGATGCATAAAACTTCTAAAACGTTAAATTTCTGATCGTAACTTAATAATATGTAGTTATTTGTAAAATTTTACTTTATTTATGCAGCCAATAAATTATAAATATTGCTAAAAAGCTAACAAAAGAGTAATTACTTTATTATATTTTAAATTACTAAGTGCTGTGAATGAATGATTAAATTTTCTAATAATATATTAGTTATATTCGCCTATGTATGCGTTTTTCGTGGCTTTAGAATTTACGACTGAAACTTATCCTTTGTTCAATACCTGCTATTTTTGTTTAAAAACTACTTTTGCCATAAAAAAAATGTTGCAAAACTTCATTCGTTGGTAATAATCCATAAAGAAAGCCTTTTAAAGTCTATATTCTTCTATTCTAGTTTTTTTATTTCGAAAAAAATTGTAGTTAATTAAAACGTTAAAATAAATAAAACATATTGACATCATTTCTGAAATTTCTCAATAATAATTTACAACGCCTTTAATGGTAAAAAATATAGTTCTAACACAATTAAGTTATAAGTTTTTGACATTCAATCCCCTTTAAAAAAAATTAACAAATAATTTAACTTAACAACGTAAAAAAAAAGGTTTTGTTAAAGTTCCGAATATTCACCAGATACTTTCAAGGCTTTTTAAAGTTTCCGACGATTCTTACTAAGTTCCAGATTTTCGCCAGAAACATATTAAAAATTATTTAACGAACATCCTTTTGAACAATTCAACAAAATGCATCAACATTTAACAAAAATTGAATTATTTAGTTTATTTTTTAATATAACACTATATCAGTACGTTCTTTTCTGTTCCGATAGATAAAACTTCTAATGTATTAAATTCCTATTGGCTTTATGTTTGATGGTTTCTAAATATTTGGAAAATATTAATAATATATAATGTACAAATTAGGAGCATTAGTTGTCCAACATTTCCCAAAAACGTTCCTTATCAAATTATATATTGATATATTCGGTTACTATACTTCTTGCAATTTCTGCAAAAATTTCATTATTACATTTAATTTATTTTTAAACAGTTTCAAATTTAATTAAATTCAAATTTAGTTTAGTTAAGTTTAGTTATTCAAGTTAATTTTAAAAAGTTGAGTTATAGCATTATATTAACAAAAACAAATCCTTTTAAGGTAGGCGAATACGCAAAATTTCCCAAAATTCTAAAATTTTTACTATTGCTTTAATCTTTACCAAATTTGGCATAGTGATTTCAAATATAATGAATAATACTATTTAGGCTTTTGTTTTTATTTAAATATAATTTATTTATTTTAAACGGTGTTTATCTACTAAAAAAGAGGTTTACGCCAACAAGTCTACCACATTGAATTTTCATCCTATGAACATTTATTATGTAGAAGTAGTATTATTATAGAAGAAAAAAAGTTATTAAGAAAAATGTTATAAATTAACCACACAAAAAAAAGAAATTTTTTTTCGATTAACTTACACTTGGAATTTTTTTTTTTCAAATTGTATACTTACACCAGATGTTAGAAGTTCATGGAACTTTTTATGCTAGAAGTGTTGGCGTAAACCCCTTTTTTTAGTTGAAAAACACCGTTTAAAATAAATCAATTATATTTAAATAAAAAAAATGCCCAAAAAGCATTGTTCATTATATTTGAAATCACTGTGCCAAATTTAGAAAAGATTAAATTAATAGTAAAAATTTTAGAATTTTGGGTATTCGCCTACCTTAAAACGTGTGTGTCCATTTACCCCGTCTATATCGAGCTATTATTTTAGCCCCTTGCGTGCCCTGCTTGAGTTTCAGGAATAACTATCATTACAAGTGCAGAGACGACTTTCAGTCGCCAGTTACAAGTGCATTGTCTCGCACGAAACAGCCACCATGACGCTAATGCAAGATTGATCTTTTACTCCTACAACTAATAAAACTGGGCTTTCTTAATATTATATTTCCGCGTGTTTTTCACTTTTCTTAATATAATTTTACCAGAGGACATTAAAGTCTGGTCTCTTCTTCAAAAGTATTTTAACGAATATATTTTCAGAAATTTAATTAACAATAATAGTAATTAACAGCTGAAGGTTTTTTTAAAGTACTCACTTCTAAGTACTCCATGCTGGATTTGCATGTCGTAATAATTTAATTTAAAGAATATCTACTTGCAATCTTTTTATGTTTGATGCTCGAAAATTTCTGAAACTTTATAACTTTAAAGTTTTTTTTTTTATTATTATTTTGGATTTTCTATATCGGTACTGGAATTCAAATCACACACTGTTACACTTTAGTAATTTATTCCGCCATTCAACGTTTATTGAAAACTTTTATGCAAAGTAAGCTTTACACGATACTTTAAATTATATAGCATTTGAAATTTCAAAAGTCTATCATCAGTTACAAAAAATATTAATCGATATTCAATTTCTTATAATAGTCACAAGTCCACAAATATTATAAAAATAGAACTATTTATCATCGTATTTTCGCACTTTTAATTTACTTTATTTTTTATCAATGTATTTCGTATCAGTAAAAAAATTAGAGTTTTTCTTAACCGTTTTAATACTTCATCAAGTCCCTTCTCAGTCAGACAGTTTTCTCAAATTTCAAAGCATTTTATTATCAGATTATTTGCAGATCTCATTTCTATACTTAATACATCGCTACAATCTTAAACAAAATTTAATTTTTAATTATACTTTGTTACTTTGGGTTCCCCCTATTTTCCTTTTCGCCTGTTATTTTTCTTAATTATTCATGCCTATTTTTCTATTGCAGGACGGGATGAGACTAAAGCAAGAAATTAGACAGGCCAACCCTCCTCATTCCCTCATACTAAGGTGAGACTTTCATAAATACTGCACAGTTTATAGTTACACTTTTATGATATAAAAGTCGTTTGTTTGTTTTTTGTAATAATTTTACTATTCGGGCCTGCATAGGACAAAATGACATTAAAACTTTCAAGTAATCATAGTTCGTGTCTTTAAAAAAATATATTCATACCACAAAAACAACACGTTATGCCAACTAAATCAGATAGATCAGTTTTTTAAAAAAATATATAAATATAACTTTTTAAATATTTTCTGAATTAAAAATATTATCTACATTTTTACAATCAAAATTATTTTTATATTTTCCTATGTAGAGACACTTTGAGAGAAATCTTCTAGTTAGTATATATAACAACAGTATTTCGTTGATTAACTTTCATATTTATTTTAATGTACCTATATGGTTGGTTGGTTTGGTACTTGTATTTTCCGACTTGTGTGCTTGATCAGAGACCCGTGTTTAAACCTTCGTTAAGTAGACAGGTAGAGGCAGAATTTTTAATAACACCCAGTTAGTTTGGTTAGGTTTGAATTATCGTCGCACTAGAGCTACACGAGGGCTATTGGCGACGGGCGTCGTATTTTAGAACCACAGTCAGGTGACGAGCCAACACCTGAATAGGCACCCAACGCAACCTTAATAACACCCAGAGAGAAGTTAAACCCAGGGCAAAGGTGGGAATCGAACCCACACCCAGTACAGTGCGCAGACTGTTAGCGCAATGGGCTGCGATCTTAACCACTAGACCACCCGAGCCCCATTTTAATGTATAGTGTAGACAATTTGGTGATACTGTCCTCCATTAGGAAGAAACCTGAGAAACTTAGATACTCTACATCTCTTTTTCTCAGATCTTAAGCATTCCTACTATAGACATAAAAAATTTAATTCCCTTAATTCAATCTTTTGTCACTCAGTTCAAACTGTACAAATTTAAGTTTTAGATCTGGATTTTCTTTATTTTAAATTAATTTCTTTTCAAGTAATAAATGTGTATTTACTTTCAGCAATAACGCAACGAGAGATATTGAGGAATTTTCTCTTATAAAAGCAAACAATAAAGTTTCACCAGAAACTCTAAGTCACAGGTAAGTGCACATAAAATATAAAAAGTTTAAATTCGTGTATAAAATAGTTAAAGTCAATGCATAACATAAAGTTTTTTAAAAAAAATTATGAAAAAAAAGTATACAACTATAACTTCACTAAAAGTTTGAAAACTAGTAAGTAATTATTTACCCTTTAATCGGCTATTAGGTAAAGTTTCTCTTATCTTTCCAGTTAATCCAAGATCAGCTTATTGAATCATAATATTGTGTAATAATGTTATTTCAAGTCAAAATATCAATTGGTAGAATGAAAAAAAAAACGTTTCGCTCATTTGCCGCATTTTTAGTGACTTTGGTGAGCTTGGGGACATATTTGATTAATATAAAGAAATTAAAGGCTCTATATTGTAAACTAATGTTTATTACATTAATATTTTTTTGTATTTGTTTTTAGACACGAGAAAGGATGGCAGCATCTCCAGGAGTGCTCCGATTCCTTCTTGAACAACAACAACAATCCGATCGATCTGAACGACAACAACAATTCCAATGAGGTCATCGTGGCTTCTTCGGAAGAGGTCAGTCCTTCCTTCGTGGATGGCGATTACCGAAACATGTCATCCGACGACAGCGAGTCCAGCTCGGAAGACGAGTCGAGCGAGAGCTTCAGCGACACCAGCCCCCTGCTGGACGTGAGCAGTCTCGACAACAGCGATGTGAGTCTCGACTCAGACATGTCGGAAGACGAGACCAGCAGCAGCAGTAGCAGCTCTGACAATGAGGAAGGGGACCTGTTGGAACTCGAAGGTATAGACAATACAACATAATAGAATATAAATAATAAAAACACTCCGCTAACAGTACTTCTTCAGGGGAACAGAGCTTGAGTAGAGGGTTTCTGTTTGCAGTAAATCATGAGATCAAATACCACAACTCTCCTCAATACCCAGCAATGAAAAAAAAAGGGGGAGCTCGAAAGAATATCCACAGAATCAAGAAATTGAAACAAAAAGAGCCATAAGTTCAATATAAATTCACCTGAATCAAAAATTTAAGTAGAAGAATATACCTTTTTCCTCCCTTATAGTCCCCTTTTTTCTTTCATTGCTGATGGATGTTATAGAGTTGTGGTATATGATCTTATGATTTACCGCAAACAGAAGCAACCCCTCTGCTCATGATCGGTCCCTCTGACGAAGTAGTGTAAGCGGAGTGTTTGTTGTTGTTTGGTTTTTTATTATTTCTATTATGTTTTGTATTGGTACATTTTTCATATGATTTGCAGTTTTAGCACAATCATTGAATTTTGTTTTTTTAGACTTTTTTTATTCATTTTCTTTTGCTTCTTTTATGTATTTAAGGTTGCGACAACAACAACAACGGGGACGAGGAGGACGAAGACGTCTCCATTGCGGATGCCCCGTCCATGCAGTCGTCCTGGATGTCATTTTCATCGTCTGTGTCCACGCCATCCGTTGCTGGTTCGTCCTCCAGAGGGCAAGTCGTCTTGCCTGATGTCCTGCCAGTCGGCAAGATACCCAAAGCTAAAGACGAAGATTGCAAGGACGAAGATCCTCGCTTTTCCTACGGGACAGTAGCGACCAGGAACTTGGAAATAAAATTCGAAAAAAGAAGATCCAATCAGGACAGTGGGACATCCCGAGTGTTGGGAGACCGATGCCTTGTAGAGATCACGGCTCAACCAGATGTGCAAGTTGACATCAGGGTTAATCCTGTGTCGTCAAGACCTCGGAGAGAAAGCCGGCCCGTCACGATCAAACATGGGAACACTTATCCACGTGAAGCAAAAAACAAACGCTATTTAAAAAACAGGGATATCAATGCCTGGATTGTAAATGACTCTTTTGATGAACATTATGACGACCGGAATAAATCGTGGACTTTGGATGAAGGAATTCGCCTTAATAACTTTACTATAGTAAATGGACAAAAGACTCTCAGCCTTACCGAACTAATGAATCCCAATAAAGATGGTGATACTGTTCCAAATTTGGATTTGGAAACTCTGAACTCAACAGCAGACATTCGGATTTCAAAAGCAACAACATCACCCTTGACTAATTCGTATCAAAATTTTGAAAGAAATTATTCAAAACTTCCAGCTAATGTACACATGTGTTGCAAGGATAACTGGCGCCATCAAAAAGACTTCAAAAATGTTCAAAAGCAAAAGCCTGTCGAAGTTTGTCCGGTTGATAAGCTTATCCAAGCGAATCCAGACACCGAATCTTTTTCTTCTACAGTTCCTCCTCAAACAACGCGAAATATTTCGGCAGACACTTCGGTGGAAAAATCAAATAAAAGCATTCCTTCTACGGCTTCTGACAAAGATGGCAACTCAAACACGATGGCACACGTCGAAGCACTGCCTCCAAAACCCAGGAAAGAACCAGCATACTTTGCTTCTAGAAAAAAACCTAGCAACAGTAAGACCTCGCCAGAGCTGTTTGAAGTTTACACCATGGAAACAGCTCTGCCTCAAATTAATTGGGCTGCTATTAGTAAAGGAAGTAGAGAAAGTGACTGGCTCCGAAAAGTGAGTGCAAATTTTAAATTATATTGTGTAAATATGATATGAGCGGGAAAAAAAGGATTCGGGAATTCGTCTTTTTTACTAAAACGGATATTCGGAGCATAAACTCAATGAAATTTTGAGACAAAATTTATTTTGATGAAATTTTATAGGTTTTACAATTTTTGAACAATTTTTCTTTCTCAAAACTTAAATAATATTAAAAAGTACGTGTGAGTTATTTTTGTAAAAACATAATATTCAATTTCTGACTTTTGAGTATTGATTTCCTAGGAATTCTAAGTTAGATATTATTGCATCAATTTAGTTAAGAACACGATCACTCTCTAGAGTTGCAGAGAAAATTTTAAATAAAAACCTACTACTTCCTTATCCCCCAATATTTTCTAAATTTCATGACTCTTCACAAATTCTATAATACCATCCGTGTATGTCAAAACTTATTTCTAAAATAATGATTTTTAATCAGCCCATTACTCATATATACACGAGCACACTACCTTGTAAATACCCCCATTATAAGTTCAATCTCAATGCACTAATTAATAAGCAAGCTTCTCGAGTAAACTCCTTTTGCGCGTATTCACCTTGTAGAAGAAAACCTTCTCCACTTGATGTATTTTTAATAGAGTTGGATATGAAATAAATTAAGAATATATAAATTAATAAATTAAGAATAGGCTTCAAATATCACCCAAGCTAAACTACTACTTAAACTGAACAGACATAGAACGGAAAATTAATGTAAAGTAAATTAAGTTTTTTTTAACGGGGGCTGATTTTTTGTGTATGAAGCCTTTTGCAGACTCGGCTTGTTGGCCAGAACTGAGAGCCATTGTTTTCTTAAACCATCTAGGTGTCTCTCGCTACCAATTCAGTTATTTCAGTAACTCACCAGTTTTCTATTCTTACATTATTCAGGACGTGACTCAGTTAGCAATGAATCTGAGCTCTCTGTGCAGATGATAATGTAGGCCAAGTTTTAATTTTTCTCAGAGAACCCCTTTTTTGAGTTTCAACAGCAATAAAACGTTGTATATCCCCCATTGTTAGTATTGTAAAGTAATCCATGGTATCAAAATCTCCTCCTTAAGCAAGTTAAATCTGTTTGTGGTTTAACAAACGCTAAGATTAAATTTCTTGCGGTAGCTGCTAAGGCTGTGACATTGCCCTCCTCACTAGACTGTTATTCAAAATAGGAGTCATATCAAGTCGTTTTTCGTCAAGATATCTTCAGAACTATCCTGATAAAAAATTGTAAAAACTGTATGTAAAGTTTTCAAATACATAAATAGTTTAAAGTGGAACAGTCTAAAATAGGGTTGGAAAAAAGTCTGACTGCTCAGATTCTGACGTCAAAAGTTTCTGGATAGGATATTTATCGTTATGTTGTCATAATTTTACAGTTTTTCAATTGCAAATATGCACATATAGAGAAACCGATAAAATCAAACCACAAAAGCGTTTTTGGATTCTAATAAAATATAATAATATAAGATTGAACAAAATTCAATTTGCAAGGTCCGGTTGCTAATTTCCTAGACTGCTAGAATAATTCGGGGGGGGGGGGGGGGAGTTAAGCACATTTTATATACGATTCGAAATAATCCCCATCAACTGTAATGCACGTCTGTGCTCGGCTGATGTACAAATTTTGGAATACAATGCTCTTGAATAGTTGTGTTACAATTGTCTTGATGGCTTCGACATCCTCAAATCTTGTTCCCATCAGCGAATGTTTCAGCTTAGGAAACATTAAAAAGTCCGCGGGTGCTAGGTCTGGAGAAAATGGTGGATGTTGCATCTCAACCCGCCATGCTGAGAATCGCCACACAGGTAGCGCAATGTGTGTGTGTGGGGGGGGGGGGACAAGAACTTGTAGTATTGTCCCCCTCAAGTATTGTTATGTAGCATCAACCACCTCACATTTTATTGAAAATTAGGACGCGCTCTACGAATTCGGTTTTTGGAGCCCACCACGCCATTGTAAACTTGTTTTAACATTTCGGAGGTTTCTTCAGCTATTGTACCCAATTTTTAAGTTTTTAAGTTAATAAGCAAAATTTAAAGGTAATTCTTTGCTCCATTTTTTCAAAGGAATTTAAGTTATGTTTTCATGCGACTTTTTACAAAAATAACTTATTTCAGAATGGCGCCGGATTGCACCTCACATGCCCAAGAAAATGTTCTCAATATGCAATCCTCAGCGCCGTCTTCCGGCTTTTCGTTCTCCTACATTTACGTCATTCTGGGTTTTCAAACTTTGTTTGATATCTCATCTTGTCTGCCTTTTGTTAGAGGTGGCTGCCAGGGCAGTTGCATTTTTCTTGAAGGCATCTAAGTCCCCGAAGACATCAGCAATTGCGTCCTTCACTGTTCTTAGAGCGGCCAGTAGAGTCCTCTTCGCTCTTTAGTCCTCTTAATACCTCGTCTTAGGACTTAGAGTCCTCTTCGCTCTAAAGGCGGGGCTTCTACTGGTGCTGCCGCCGTGTGGCAGGGCCGGCCCTAGACATTTTGGCGCTCCGGGCAAAACCTTAATTTTGCGCCCCCCCCCCCCCCCACCCACCCATTTTTTTTTAGGTAAATATCTTGCGACCATAACAGAAAGTCAAGGAAGCATTGAAAACAAAAAAACTTTTATTAAAAACTCAAATATCTGTTAACAAAATCACCAATTTGGCACTTAAGGAAAAAAAAATTAAATAAACTAATATCCCATATTTTAAATAAATTCTAACTAACCAAAGTAATTAAAATGCCCTTTTTCTAACTTTTCTTTCTGCAAACTCACGAACCAGTGATTTCAAGTCCAATTTGAAACTAATTTGGTGTTCTATAGCTATCATTGCCAATCCATTAAGCCGATTATGCGTCTCCATCGCTCTGCGATTTTTAAAATTATTAAAAAAAAAAAAAAAAACTTATTTCCCCTGAAGTCACAGTGACTGGCAATGTAAGCAGTAATGCCGACTGCTGAGGTTTGGTGCGAATTTGAGCGTAAACTAAAAAACTTCAGCAGGGGTTTCCTTTTTTGTTAATAATGACGAAACAATCCTTATTTCATCGGCTAATTCCAGGCATGGGCATTAAGATCACTTGAATTTCCATCAGTCAAAACTACTTCCAAATTTTTGCAATGTGCCTGTAGCTCATTTCTGGGCATGTCTCTTAGACCAAAAATAATATTATACAAATGGCTGAAATAATTACTTGAAGTATTTAATAAATTATACTATCTGGTTTACAAGGAATTAATTGCTTGGATCCATACTGTGAAAAATATCTATTTCATATTTTTGGTTTGAGGTCGTGAACGGGTTCATCCGGGCCCTCATACAAAAAACTTTCTTGTTTTGCTTCTGATAGGATGACGTACAGTAAACTCCCTATTATCCCCGGGCCACGATCCCCCCTCCCCCCTTCAAATATAATAATTTAACAAAACGCTGAGAAAAGAAATTTATCTGTTTCAAAACTTGACAGAATGCATTCCAAGAACAACGAATTCATTTCCAGATCGGCGAATGCATTTAAAGAAAGACGAATACATTATAAAAACTAACTGCGCGAATGCACTTAAAATAAGAATGACTATAGAAAACCTGGTGTGTGCCAAAATGTGTTCGGCCAGGTGCACATCACGTGCACAACCAGCGTCGCATTTTTGATTTTAGGATAGTCTGTGACTTAATTTTTTGATCAGTTTTTCATTTTCCGTGATTTTGGCGCCCCTAGATCATTGCGCTATCCGGGCGGCTGCCCGGACCGCCCTGCCCTGGGGCCGGCCCTGCGTGTGGCACTCTCCGAAAGCTCCCTTTTGGGTGGTTTCGATCGGCCCGGGCAACTCGCCGAAGAGCTACAAGAAGTTCTTTGGTATTTATAGTAGAATCAAAGTCATCTATTTATTTCAGTGGTAGTTTTATCATAATGCATGAATGCATTTATTCGTTAATTCATTGTTATAAGTAAATCCGATAGGTGGCGTTGCACTTACTTTAAACACAAGCGAGTAGACTGATTTGTATCAGAAAAATATATTTCGTTTTTATTAGTAATTTTAAATTGAGTTTCTGTATGATGAATGAGGGGAAATGATTTAAAAGAATTTGAATTTTTTTCGAATTGGGAATGTTTCAAATGATGAAACGATCTTGTTTTTTTTACTAACTACGATTTCATTGGTTGCTTCAGTTTCACGAACTGCGATTTCATTGTTTACTTCGGTTTCATCTTAAAATGACCGATATAGATGAAAGGAAACTTTTCTTTCTTTGCAAGCTATCTTTAACAAATGTTTTGAACAACCAACAGCACAGTAAGAAGTTAGCTCTCAAAAAGTTTGTTAAGTAAAAGATTCTTCGAAAACTCATTTTTGAACACCAAAACAAAAGTAATTCCAGACAACAAGTGAAAACAAAATATTGGTGCGGTTGCTATCCACGACGTGAAACACCCCTTTGTTAATTTTAATTTGAAAGTGATTAATGTAATGCAAACTCTCTCAGACAGAACCGGAATTGCTGGGTTCTTTGGGGGATTTCGCAAACCTTCCAATGAAGATGGGTTTGGTGTTTCATACCATGGATTCTGCCTCAGACTATCGTTTGGGTTAGAAATCCTGCTCGACCTCTTTTTCCCCGAATGGGGATTTTGGCATTCCATGGATTCGATGGCTCATGTTGGTTGGTTGACATACATATATTTTCAGACTTGTGTGCTTGGTCGTCGGAGACCCCTAATAAACCTTCGTCAACATGGCTCATGTAAACCCGCCGATTAGGGGAAAAGGAAGTCGGGCAGGAATTCTAACCCAAATGAAAGTCTGTGTCCGAATCCATAGTATGAAGCATCAAACCCTAATTCATTGGAGGGTTTTCAAAAACCCCGAAAAAACCGTGAAATCCCGGTTCTGCCTGTACGAAAATCCCCAAGAGGGAAAAATTGCCGAGTTTGCTCCTCAATCCATGGATTCGATGGCTCATGTAAATGCGCCTTCAGTTTATTTCCTTGCATGCTATGCTCCCACACCTTTCTCTTAAATGTTTGCGAAACCCCCGAACGAACCCTGCAATTCCGGTTCTGCCTGGACGAAAATCCGCAAGAGGGAAAAATTGCGGTGTTTGTTCTTCATTCTATGGATTCGATGGCTTATGAGAGTTCTCGCCAGATCAGTGGTTCTCGTACCTTCACGACTAGCCCAAGAATGGGTATGACGTAAAAGCGCAGCTTCAGTTCAACATTTCCTATACCAATTTTTTTATGTTCCCGTTATTTATATACTGGACCCGTTACAATTGGATTCACATGTTTGGTGTTTTCTGTTTTGTTCTGTTCCTGTTGCTTTTCATAAAGCAGAATACCAAAACCAGTTAAATTGTCTGGTTAACAGCAGGTTTTCACCGACAAGCGCGTGGGTGTGGTTAAGAATTGTTTTTTATTTCCTTTAGTTCATTAACTTCTGAAACATTTTTTCATTATGCGAAATGGATTTGTGGAAAAATAAAGTTGGAAATGCCTTTCAAAAATTTAGCACTGCCGGAAGGGATTTTATCACAAATATAAGACAAGAATTTACTACAGATATTGAAAAAGAGAACGATAAGCCGGAATTCGAATCATTAAGGTTTTTAAGAGACGATAAGTATTCCGATGATGTCGATTTCGATCCTTGTCTGGAGTGCGATAAAGAATTCGGAATACTTACCATCGAAGATGAAGAGAATGATAGTTTTGGTTATAACCAGGAAGGAGAGGTTTGTCATTCTTTTCATGTCGCTGATCAAAATGACTATTTATATTATTAAAAAATTCCATTTAGTGTACCTAATTATTTGCCTACTTATTTCTTATTAATCATTCATTTATATAAGTTTTTTGCAAAACCTAAGAAATCGTGCAATTTGACCCTCATACTCTGTCGTGGGCAAGTAAGCTGCAGTAATGACTTGGACCATTGTTACAAGCACTCAATTACTATAACAATTAATAAAACATACAGGAAATTTTTCCTTATTTCTGATCAAAAATGGTACAACTCCATTGTTGCAGCTACTGCAGTTTACCTGCCTACGTCAGTAGTATGTCATTTTCTATACAAATAAACAATAGATACCTGCAATCAAAGGCTAAAAAGGGATTTTTAGGTATTCTTTTATCAAACTATTTCAGTTTGTAAATTTGAAAAAAAAAAATCTGTATTACCAGAAGGGAAAAAGAAAACATTCACTTAAATGGATACCCAGTCTCATGTTTTATTATTTATGTGACTTGAATTAATTTACAACCTTTATTTACTAGTATTTGAAGAAGAGTAATTTCTGTAATTTTAAGTGAATTGCTAATTTCATCATGTGACATGCAACTTAATTATTTTTTCAGCCAACACTATTACTTTTTTCAGTCACTATTTGTAAATATAATTTTCATTATAAAAATATTTTAGTATTACAAAACTTGATTCAACAGAATATGATTTTTGAGCCAAAACATTAAATATGTTTTGCATAAAGCTATCAGGTCTGTTTTTAAAACATCAAACTGCAACTAAATATCATTGTTTACATTACAGTTTAGTGGTTGGTAATTTCTGTATTAAATTTAAATTAATACAACAATCAGTTAACTTAATATTTGCAAATTTTAGCTTAAAATGAAAAATTGGAATTTCAGAGGAGGAATGACCGGGAAGAAATCCGAAGAAAACTTGCTATGGATTCCGATACTGAAGACTACATTTCTGAAAAACTCCATCAACATAGAGAAGGTTCATTTGGCCACCTGAAGAGCACTGGGAATCTTCAAATCTGTTTCATGAACGAAGCTGCTAAAGATCAGGATTTGTCCAACCCTGAGGATGAGGTTGCCACTAAAAAGAACAATGCTCCAGTGCCAAAAATACAAAAGCCTTCTATTCAGTTGCCTTCTACGACCTTTACCAAGTGTGAGAAGGTATGTAAAAAACATTCTTTGTAACATTGATCCACATTTTCTAGTGCCAGAAGATTTTTTTTTAACAAATTTAATCATAAAATCTTTTTACGAAAAACTTGTATCTTGAAAACCTTTTTTTTTAATTTCTTCCAGTGAGATTCGAGATTAACAGGTTTGACTGTATAAACTGCGAAGCATTTATGTTGTTCATACTTTGTCAAATGACTAGAGAAACCAATAAATAGACTATCAAAAAAATAAACCATCCTAGTTTTTAATCTTCCTGTTTTTAACTGAATTTTTTTTAAATTTGTATGTTAAGTTTGATTTTAAACTTAAAAGCAAGGCTGACTATTCATAGTGTACTTTGCTGCAGTTTATCCCAGGTTCATTATAGCAGGGTTTGACTGTATGTTCTAATCATAGATATTTTAGTATAGTTTTAAAAGTATTGTATCGGCGGATCTCGTGACCTCCAATGTTAGCAATTAGACGTGCATGGGGACCAGAATTTAATTGCAAAAATGTCAGTGTTGACATCTCTTAAGGAGAAAAATACTACAGCGTCATCGCAAAAATACCATCTAATTCTAGCATTACAAACAAATGTCATAAAAGTACAAGCTACATTTTTGAATCTTTTAGTGACTATTGTAAAAAAACAAATGAAACGCTTTCATTTTTTTGTTGTTGTAATTTTAGTATTAAATAGTATTTTTGTTGATGCCGTAGTATTTTTCTCTTTAAAGTGATGGCAACACTGACAATTTTAGCCTTAAATTCTGGTCTCCACGTTGTCTCTCCTGCGTCCCGTCGTTAACATTGGAGGTCACGTGATCCGCCGATCTAATACTTTTACTATGATATCTACAATACTAATCAACTTCGTGACTGCTTTCAACTAATCCAAACCCAATGTTCCCCTCTAGCAGACTAACCCTGGCAAGCCCCAACCCCCCACCAACAACAACACCGTGACCAAGCGCCAGCGGCCCACCTCCTTCTTCCACAGGCCTCGCTCCTGGCATGCCTCCAAAGTCCCCCTGGAGCCACAGTTCCAGCTGGAGGAGGAGGAGGACCTGCTGACGCGCCACACCCGGCTCCAGGCAGAGGCGCGGGAGGCCCTGGCCCAGGCGAAGGACATGGCCCGCATGCAGATGGAGATCGAGAGGCAGAAGAAGAAGAAGAGCCCCATCGCTGATATTGTGAGTGGGGGGAGGGGGCAAGATTTTGTGATTTACAAAAAATGATGTGAGAAACCATATATCATGCATATCCTTAAAGCAAATCGTATGAGGTGAATAGGACACCTTTACAGATCAAACGACAATGAATAAACTAAAAAAAGTAACTTTTACAAAAAAGATGGTGCCCGAAAGGGAGACAGACCACCCACCAGATGGCTTGACAGCGGTGCCGTTAAATGGAGGTCAATTGTTTCCGATAGGAAAAGATTGCATAAACTCGTTGAGACAGCCCTGAGATACGTCAAGATATGCAGATTTTGCAATTTTTTATATAGATTTTTGTATCATAGCTTTTGGTAAAATTTAAATTATTGTGTGCACACCTAAAGCAAATGTATAACAACATAGGGCAAGACTGTTATCATACTATCATCATGTCAAGATTTGCCAACTATTTAAAAGTAATTTAATGATATAAACTAGTGAAGAAAAATATTGTTTTGTCTAATCTAAATTAATTTTGTTTACTAAAAGGTGAAATTGGGTCTATAGTTTTGGAAAAAGGTGAAAGGTCTATTTTATTGTATATAAAAAATATATTAGGTAAAAGGGAACTATAAGTGGTGGTGTCAAATAAACATTAGCCTATGGGCAGCATTGTCTGTACAGAAGAGCAGACATAGGAAAAATGTCTGCTCTTCTGTCTTTATGGTACAGAATTGTGTGCAGTATTGATATTAGGCAATAATTTTACTTTTTAACTTCTAATGTTTTTGAAAACTAAATGAATTAAACAAACAAATTAATGAGATGTTGAAGGAGATTGCTTTCTAATGAGTATTAGGAAAAGCTTTTTTCGTGGTTGGTTCTGCAAATAAAAGCGCATTCATTTTTGATTTCCTTCAATTTTTTCAAATTAGTTTAGGTAATATGTTTTAAATTCATATAGATAAACATTTATATTTACTTAGTGTTGACAATCAAATTGTTGACTGTATTATAAAAGGAACTTTGAAATTGACTTACAAAAAAATTCTCATGAACTGTGTTTTCTGTTAATAGGTTGGACTTCCGTTTCCAGATGGCAAAAATCTCTTAACCTATCATGCCTTGGTTGCAATGAATGTGGCACAACTTCAAGTCATTGTCAATGATCTTCATTCCCAAATTGAAAGTAAGTATATAATGATATGACATTCAATAATAGTTAATATCTTTCTGCTTAAACATGTTTTTTAGGGATAGGTTTTAAAGAAAGAGTAATTGCAAAAAAATTTCAATCCAATAGTTATAGCATTAATAATAAAATTATGTGTTAATCGATTGATTGAAAGATGTGATCTTTTCCTATTACAAACTGATCATTTTTAGTTTTAGAATAATGACCTATTTTTGTTTAAAATCATGATTAAATATGATACATCTACAATATAGGTACATATTATTAATTTTATGGAACAAAATTTAATTTCATAAGATGCATTTGTTAAGTTTAAATTTTTTATCATTGGATGGGTTTTTCTTACAGCTCTGAATGAAGATTTGGTCAAGTTTTTACTTAACAGGGATGATTTACATATGGAGCAGGACTCCATGCTAGTGGACATTGAAGATTTGACACGATATTTGTAAGAATGTTTTCATATCTAGAATCTACACTACTTATTAAGCTAAATTTGATATTTTTTTTTTTGTTCAGTTTTATGACTTGAGTGGGGCAGCCCGTCAGGGCCAAGCACTGCGACCACTGGTCCATTGTTCAGATTTACACCTAACTAACTTAGTTACTTAGACAGACTCAGTTTTAAAAAGTTTGTTAAATACCTAATCAATTTTGTTCCAAAATAAGGCTAGTTACTAGGCTTATTTTGGAAAAAAACTTATGAGGTATTTAACAAACTTTTTTTTAACTGAGTCTGTGTTGTATTTTACGTGAAAGTTTTCTATTTATTCATATAAAGATATTTTAGGTTTTTTTTTTCATTCTACTATTTCAATATTTTATTTACATTATCTTAGGTTTATAACTAAATTATGTAAAATATAGATTTTAAAAGCAGTAATTTAATAGCTCGTTCTTAAATAATCTTCAGCAATTTTATATAGAAAACAGTTACTATTTCCAAAATTAGGCATACTTCAAACTGGGAAATTGTTATATTTGGTTTCCTTTATTCAAAGTTCTTGTACTCATATATTTTTTTCTTTTTGTTGTATTTGAAGGGGCTTAAAAGGAAGTGGTGGTGTTAGTTCATCCAGTTCTCAAGTTTCAGTCAATAGCACTTCTGAGAGTAAGATGTGAGTATATCTTTTTAAATAAAAATTTACTTTATCCCTAATATTTTATATTTAAAATTATATATATAAAAAGGATATATAAATTCAAAGCAGCTATAACTATTTAATACATTATTTTTACTGCAGGGTTATTTTTCTCTATTAGGTACCCCTTTCCAAATTTGAGGATATTGTAATGTTAAAGAGTGAATTGTTATTACCCCCTTCATGAGGAGGAAAACCGAATCATCTCTTTTAATATTTTTTTTTGTACTAGAGTGTACTAGTTAATTACAGTTACTTCAGTTGTTCTTTCTTTTACACATTTATCAAACATTATCTTTAAAAATTCCATTATATAACTTGAGGTTTCATTTAAAAATATTTTAAAAAATTAAGAAGTGGTTTCTTTGGCACAAACTTATTTCTTTTACTAGCTTTGCCATATCCAATAACCATAGTAATAAAATAATTTACCTGTAAAATGTGGCTTGTTTTTAAGAGCACCAACTATGAGGAAAAATAAAACATGAAGTCTAATGTTAAAACTGGCAATTTATGGAAGGGTCTGAACTTTTATCCAAGTGGCAAAATAATGCAGTCCTTACCTAGACTTTATAAAAAATTATTTATGAAACAAGTGCATATGGTAAAACTTTTTAAAACAAGGGAAATTATGTTTATTTAACGAGTGTGGCACGAGCTGAGTCAAATAATTTTCCAGAGTTTTATAAAATGTTTTATTTGTGCACAAGGTTTGAATAAATAATTTTTTCTAATAATCTAATCTCATGCAAACACACTACATATAGTATTTATCTTTTACTCCCTGTATAATTTTTTATAATCACACGAAAAATTTAGGTGTAATGTAGTATGAAACAGAGTGAAAAGCTATTTTTATGCAGTTGAAGTAACTTTTGTATTCTGGTTTCAAACATAATTTCCTTTGTGTTTTAAAAAGTTTTACTATGTGTACTTGTTGCATAAATATTTATAAAGTCTAGATAAGGAAGGTATTATTTTGCACTTGGATAAAAGTTCAGAGATACACGTTTCCAGTACATCTTTCCAGTTTTAACATTAGACTTTCTGTTTTATTTTCCCCTTTAGACCAGTTCCCCTCCAAGGCCTGATTTCCGCATAAATATTAATGTATGTGTTAATTATAAATAATGTATGTATTATAAAATATTTTTGATATCACAATATGATATATGTCTCTAATGTCATATCTTATGTATCTGTTTAATAAATATGACGCATATCAATGCTCATACGCATACATCTTTTTTTATTCCCTCCAGGCTCCCCAAGGCTGAGTCTGTGAGGAGGTCACAGAGCGTTCACTTGAAATCCAAGCACCTCATGTAGCCTCTGCAGCAGCTCAGCAAACTCAAACGCTGAGGAACAACACGACTGTTGCTCATTCCTTGACCCATCGGCGCAAAAAGTGGGGGAACCACCCCCACCCCGCTTGTTGTCGTTAATGTGAATGATTAACCAATGGCATTCCTCATTGTGTGACAGCTACCTTCTGTTCTGCACCCTCAGAATTGAATAGAATTATGTAACTACTCTTCATTATTGTTTTTGTTTATGGAAATTTATGACTTTCTATCTTAAAAAAGCTTGATAAATAGCAGGTTCGCCACTTCATTTTTGGATTTATTGGTGAATTTAGCACTGAAGTGGTTATGTAAGTCATGTAAAGGAGATTTTTAGTGCCATAAGCTGGATTTACTTAAGTTGTGTCAAGGTGCATATTTGCTAGCGCTGCGTTGTGTGCTATTATAGCTTATTGATATTGATTGAAAAAGTAAGAGGTACACACTCATTCAATCCTAAACATACACTTTATATTATCAGTTTGTATGGCATACAAAGCCTATTTTACTTAGGGATTAGTTAATATTTTTAAAATATATATATTTAGCAGGTAATTTTTTGAGTAAATTTTTTTTAAAGTTAAGTTTTGTGCCATATGGATAAGGGTACCATTTTCTTCTTAACTATCCAACTTAAAAACCAACTTATACATATTAATATTTTGGAGCATCTTCACTCTTGGAAATATAAAGCATAATTCAGATATTGTGTTTGTGTGTGTATATAATGTATTAGTGTCTACATTCATAACTTATTTTAAAATCTTTATGTACATAAAAATGCTTAAAAAATAAGTTATATTTAATTCATATGTTCGAATATTTGTCATTTGATTGTCTACTTAGATCATTGCCACTGCTAGAATGAGCCATGCAAAAGTAGCCAATGTATTCCACTTGCTTATTGTTGAATAAAATTAAAGTACTTATGTGTTAATGTCTTATTTCAAAATGTTTACAAATACAATATTAGCTAATAGCTGAATTAATGATATAAGTATTATTTTTTAATTTAAAAATAAGTATAACTTCTAATTCTAGCTCCCAAACCCAAGTTTTAAGATATAATTTTGTCTTGGGTGTTTTTAATTGTACAACATTAATGATGTATTTGATTTAAAGATTAGTTTATTTAACAAATTGTAATAACTCCTTTTCTCCCGGAAAAAAAATCTACACATGTGCCCTTTATATAAACATTTTTCAAAAAATTATCTATAATAATAAAAGGAAGAGTATGTGTGTCTGTGGGATCGTAAAAGACCTACTTAGACTGCTCTAAAAAAAATCGAAAATTTAGATATAGATTCCTTTTAATACCAACGTGTGCACCTAAGACTTAGTTTTTTCATATTTGTTCTAATTTTAAAGAAAATTTGAATTTTCTGAAAAAAAGTACACCACTTTCGCTCACATTCGACTTTTTTTTTCCTTTCATGTTGCCATTGGCTTAAAAAATTAAAATGAACTTTCACAAAAATATTTTCAAATGAAATTTTTTAATTTTATTTTACTGCTATTACCTTCAGAAACTAAATTCACAATTTGAAAAAGAATTAACACGTTTCATGTGACGTATTTCCGACCAGTTTTCATTCTAGGAAAGCCATTACTAAACTATGACGGTTGATCAAGGTCATCACACAAGAGCGGCATATTAGGGTTTTATGTCTTCATTTTTTGCCAAGCTCGCCAAGTTATTGCAAAAAAAGAGTCAAATGCGAACATTTTTTTTAAAAATAATTTATAAACTGGCTGGTTGTGCGAAGGTCATCGCACTAGAGCTGAATGTTTATGTTTGTAGTTATATCTTTTCCTGGACAAATTAGCAAAAACGCGCCAAATGAGCTAAAAGGATTTTATGTTTATGAGTGAAATTACGGTGGTATTTATCTGTGAATTTTATAGCGTAATTTTAATTTTTAATTTCAAGGTAATATAAGTAACAGGATTTTACACTCGAGCGGAAACAATAAACATAATCTTATTGTCCTATAACGGATTAAATTATACATATACTAGGATCGATTTGAATTTTTTTAGTCCGTGCGAAGAACGGGTATCTATTCGCTAATTAGTAATAAACTATGATGTAGAAAACTATAAAAGTTTTAGATGCTAGCTCCTTTGCATTCAATCTTGTATGTCGGCTGGTCACTTGATTGTAGTTCTAAACTACTACTAGCGTCGTTAATAGCCCTCGTGTAGCTCTAGTGCGACGATATATCAATACAACGCGTTCTTATGCATTCAGGCCAGTCAAAACAGCATTCTATTCTGAAGTTGAGCTTTTTTTTATTGAAGTCGAATTTTTCTGCATAATCCTTTAGCCCTGACTGAAAATGAGTTGTTAATATCTAGTTTCATATACTTTTTCTAAACCACGCTCTTGCGCAACTTATTTAACCCACCTTTTTGTGTATGGGAATTAGTTAATTTAATCCGGTGTTTTAACCAGTTTTTCGTAATATAAATCTTATTTAATACATACTTAAACTTTAAAACTTGTATTTATTTGTTGTTGTTTTTTCTATTTTATAACATTTTGATTTGCTCTATTATCGATATTTTGTATGAACTTTTTAAAATTTTAAGAAAGTTTTGACATGGTAGGATTTTCATCCTTCTGCTCATAACTCCTTTTCATAGATTGGTAAACTGATTCATAATAATTTAAACATTTGATACGTAAAAGTTCATTAATTTTAAACTAATTTATTTAATTTCACTAAGCAAAATATAAAATCAATTTTTAAAAAAAAATGAAGATTGCGGTTATGGGGTGTTTTATTTTTCGTAATCGGATTATTATACATCTAGCATTTTTTAGCTTTAAAATAATTTCTATACCCATTTCTATTCCAAAATTGCTAATTTTATAGCAGTTATGCAGAAGACCATTATTGACCTACTAAAATTTTAATTATTTAGTGTGTCGTCTGCTATGTTAGTTTTTTACGTGCAGCTTGTTTTTATTCCTGCTATTTATTAAACTTTATAGGTTTTAATTCTATTGTATTTCAAGTATGCAACCATTATCAATGTTGTTGGAAAATATCAATTTAGATGATATTTTGTCTCATGTGCAGACAAATTCAGCTAAATTTTGGGAGAAATTGTAATGTTATTCATGAACAGAGAAAATCTTTAGTTATACTGAAAGACATTTTTTTAGGTAGACAACAATTTGTTTCAGTAGGATCTATTTATATTATTCAAACCAAAGAAAATATTGTATAAGTCACACAAAAACCAAATATAATTCAAGAAGGACTTGGCAGACATAGATTGCCAGTTCTAAAATCGTGAAATGTAATCGCAGTCAATTCAGGTTAGTTAATCCGAGCCAATAATAAATATTATTAACCTTTGATAATACAGTAAAACTCATAGTAAGGTAGGCGAATACCCAAAATTCTAAAAATTTTACTATTACTTTAATCTTTTCCAAATTTGGCATAGTGATTTCAAATATAATGAACAATGCTTTTTGGGCAATTTTTTTTATTTAAATATAATTGATTTATTTTAAACGGTGTTTTTCAACTAAAAAAAAGAGGTTTACGCCAACACTTCTAGCATAAAAAGTTTTACATTAATTTACCTGAAATTTTTACATATGTTATTTCAATATATATCTGTGCCATGAACCTCTAACATCTGGTGTAAATATACAAGGTTTTTTTTTTTTCAGGAAATGTCCAAGTGTAAGTTAATCGAAAAAAAATCATTTTTTTGTGGTTAATTTATAACATTTTTCTTAATAACTTCTTTTCTTGTAATTTGTATGTAACTCTAGAGGGTCATTGCATGCATCAGTTCAAAACGAAGAATTTAACACATAATTAATGTTTTAGGATGAAAATTCAATGTGGCAGACTTGTTAGCGTAAACCTCTTTTTTAGTAGAAAACACCATTTAAAATAAATAAATTTAATTTAAATTTTAAAAAATGCCTAAATACATAGTATTATTCATTATATTTGAAATCACTATGCCAAAATTGGACATTTTTATTCTTATTTGTTTTAGTTATAATGAAATATTAATTATTGTTTCCTTCGATTTTGACGTAACAGGGCGCACGAATATCAGGGTGAACGTATCGCAAAGAAGCGACCAATTAGAGCAGGCAAAATTTCGACGCCAGCAGCGTTGATTACGCCGTTTCCTCCGCCTTGGACATTTCAATGCTGCAAACTTAAGATGTGTTTTGGTACAGTTTAGTTGTTTAAAACGAGTTGCATTTTGAAGAATATAAAAATACACACAATACAACGAATTTGGAATCACTAACAACCTGTTACATCGCGCATGCGTAATTTTGGGTTATTGGCGCATATCTACAATGACGCAATATCAAAAGCAACCTTTTTTTTTCTGGTTTCGACTGCGAGTTTTGGGCAGGTATTTAGTCACTCCTTATTTTAATACTGATTTAGAATAAATAAGACAAAGGCAAGTTAACACTGCACTAAACGCAAATAGTAAAGTACACATTTTATAAGTTAAATTCTGACACATTAGTAATACAAGGCTAATTATTTTTAACTACCACTATTCAATCCCTTTAACTCTATACTAATTTTAGTTTAACTCCATTAAAAAGAGGATTACCTACAGATGATATATTGTTGCATTGTATTCCAGAAAAATATTTCATAGCTATTATTAAGAATCAAATTTTAAATAACCTAATTTTTTTTCTTATTCTTTCGTCAAGAATTAAAACTATGACAGTTAAAAATATTTTTTTAAACGGAACCAGCATTTATTTCCAGTGTAATACATTTAAGTTAAATAACACATTCAAACTAAAATATAAAAGTTCTTATTCTTTATTTTCAATTTTAAAACATGTTAACTACTTAACACACAAAGCAATTTATACAGCAATGTGTACATTCAATGGCTTTACACGTAAAAAAAATACATATAACAATAAATCTTTATATAAGAACTGGAAAAATTACTTTCAACTTTATTGCTGAAACAGGGAGAATAACTGAAATTGAACTTTAACAGTCCTATTTCTACAACAAAATTAAGTGACACTTTTAAACACATAAAATAATAATACTGGGACTTTTAAAAAATTTAATCCAGAAATAAATAGCAAAATAAACAAATCATTTTTAAAACAAAACATTCATACAGCCACTCATACAATTTACTCAATGCTATTAAGTTAACTTGTGCATAAAAATGTTTAAAAACACATTTTATACTAATAAAATATCATACGCAAACATAATAAAAACAAATATTAATAATATTCAACTGTCAATATGTAGCAATTTTAAAGGACAAAAATATCGACTCCCACAAGCCTTAAACTTTGGACCTCTACATTTTTTTACTTATTCCATATAAAATTACCAATTTGAAACTTTTTATTAAAATAATAGCCAATACAATTTTTGTTGCAATGAACGTAGTGCAATTTATTTAATTATACAATCAGAGTACAAGGTAAAAAATAATTTGAGGTTTAAAAAGGCAAACACATGTTCCTGTTAAGTATGCAGACCTTAGGTTAACAAGCTTATTCTACATTAATAGGTTAATAAATGTGTTGAAGACATTGCTGTTGTATTTAATACTATAACTCAAATATGTAAAGTAAGAATGTTGTGTTAGGGATTCAAATTTTAGCTGTAAGTGAAGATAGAAAGGGGGAAAAAGAATAAAATTTCTATCCACACATCTATAACGACCATGATTGCTAGTATTTAAGGCACTTTTCGTTGATCCAACATTTTTGTTTCCCTACACTTGGTCTTAAACAAATTTAATTCTTACAGCCAATTTTATTTAGTAAACCTTTCTGTGAGAGTTGAATTTATAAAAATTGCTATTAGAGTCATTATAATTAAGTTAAAATGAATTAGTAATAACCTTTGAAGTACAGGGTAGCCACAATTAAAGGGACAACTTGAAACGCTACAAAAAAGTACCACTAATACAACTGTCGTAATAACACAAGAGTTTAGTACAAATAAAGAATGACTCGTAAAGCAATGGCTAAAGTGCAAGTTACGTGTTAAGCTAACTGAACTGAAAATTAAATGTTGATTTGATTAAATGTTTTTGACGGTAGCAAGATTGGAAACAGATTGAAGCATTTACAAAACTATTGTGAACTATTTCTCTTATAACCCCCCTCCCCCCCCTCAATAATACGCCCCCTGAAATTTGATGTCATTCTGATCAGGGGCTTTTTTTTACAGAGTTTTTAAGTTGTAACTTCAATTGTAGCCACCCTGTATATTGTTGAATGTACAAACTGCATTTTAGGTAATTCAGGTAAAACATGTGCCCCTTTCTTCCTTTATGGACTAGAATCTTCTTACACAACAATATTAATTATTAAAAGCAATCAATCAACAAAATTCCAGATATGAAGCAAAAAACTGGCACAGACTTGGAAGTTTTGAGTGTATTTCAAACTACAAAACAATTGAAAAAATGAGAGATTTTACTGTACAAAGAAAATATTGAGAAAGACTACACAAAAAACTATATTTTCTTGAACCCGTAGAAGTATTTTAAATAGACTAGTACTGGTATTTATATTCTGTTTCACTTCACTAAAGATTGCTGACAATCCAAATCTGCAAAAAACATTGTTTAAAAACATGAGACATTTTTAAGAGCTAATGAGCCACATCCAATGATGGTTTTAACCAAAGTGTCTCAGTGCTAATCCAATTGGAGAAAAATTATTTTCTAAGCCACATATCTCCGGTTGCATTGAATATTTTACAAACATTTGTTGAAAAGATAAATGTAGACAACTTGCAGGTCCTGATAATAAAACAATTTGAAAATTTTAAAGAATATTCTAAACCAATTTCAAATAGTGGGATTGTTGTGACCTGTAAGCCAGTTAATTTTATCACATAAAAAAAACTTGATTTGTAAAAATATTCAATACAGCCGGAGAAATGTAGATCAGAAAATATTTTTCTCCATGGGATTAACACTGAGGCACTTTGGTCTGGAGACCTGCAGCACAGCAGGCTCATTCCCCCTTAAGTGAGAGAATTGCATAGAATTAAAAATTGCTATTAATAAGATATTTACTTGTGGAAATAAAAAAAAAATTAGGTGAAAGAAATGCAAACATTTATTAGGCATGATTTAAAAGCAAATAATAATTTGCTATTTAAAAGTAAATATGCTTGTTTTGGCACCAATTATAAATTAAAATATAAACTATTCCCAGTGCATTTCTACATTTAAAAGAACCTAATTATAAAAATAATTTTTAAAATTTCTAGAACTTTGAGTATAATAGCTAATAGAATAAAAGCAGTAAAATTAGACATACAAGACAGAATTGGCAATAATATTAAATTTTATGACTATAATTAAAATTACATTATCTTTAAGCTCTACTCATTTTTCGTTTAATTACAGGTGAACACATCTACAAATTTTTAAATAACACATTAATGAAGCACTCATTTTATTCGTCTCTGATTTACACCTAATTTTTAAAAAATGTCAATTTCAATATAATTAACTTATAACAGCTTTAAACTTAAAGCACAAAATTTTGGTGATTCTTAAGAAAAATCTGATATCCCTTTTATTCTAAAGGAGATTTTTAAAAAAGTTAATTTCAGATAACGAATTAATAAAATCCTGCAATAAAAGTGCCATATATCCAAAAATGTCATTTCAAAAGAAAAAAAAGTTTACTGTTTTAAGTTTTGGGGGTTGTGACACTTTTATACCACAGGATCCAAAAAGTTTACCACTAAAATTAACATGCTCAGATATTTGGAAAATGTAAAAATATAACAATTAAAATAGAAGTAAAACTTAAAAATAAAAATTTAAAATTACTAAAACTCACACTTAATTATTTTTTAAAAAGTAATGTTCAATTTGAATAATAAAATGGAGACTAATAAAATTTTTTAAACTGTCCAATCTTGCCTTTCATTTAAAAGCTCAGCTATAAATAGTTAAGATGTTGAAGTGTGACGTTAAGCAAACAAAATGTGATAAATTAACAATATGAAGTAAAACAACTGTAGTAGTACAATAGTTCCTCTGCACGTCACAAGTAGTCTTTTTCTTGAGCTAAAACACTGACTATGTGGTGCAGAAGAAGTTGAGAATGAAAGAAAAAAACTATAAAATATTTGGGCATAGTTCATCATCTTGTCATACAAGACTTGTGCGTGTACATTTGGTTAGTAGTAATGGCATTGTTCAATATCTTTCAGAAATGTATAGCACAAATATATCGCATCTGCACGTCTCGGGTAGAAAGAAAAAAAACGCTGCCTACCAACTGGCAGCCTGTACATAAGTTCTATTCAGCGAGAAGGTTTTCCTCGACAGAAAAAAGGGGAGACCGACCTTCTAATGTCGGTGGAGACAACACAAAACACAAATGGAATTCCAGCATCCACTGTACACAATGTACTGTGTTAGGTAGAGTAAAAGCCCTCTTATTCAGTAAAAAAACCTCATTTAAAGCTTCAAATGAAATGAATAAACATGAAAATAATTCTACAAATTATTTTAAGCTATGTTCATATAAACATACTCTGTTTGCTTGTTTAAACAGCAAAAATTTTTTAAGCGTATTTGTACAGACTTTTAACATTAAAAAGAACCATACTAAAAATAATTTTAACTAAATTTCCAGATAACATTTTCATAACAGCATTGAATTCAGATAAAAGCTATCAAATAAGGCTCTTTTTGTGATGCCTAAAACAGTTCTTATTTTTTTTTCAAGACCAAAAATAAAATGAGCATATATATTTAATAAAAAGATGTTAAATACTTTAAAACATAAAAGCAATTATAAATAAAATGTGTGTAAAAATCACCAGTGTTGTCATTGGTTGTTGTCAAGTTGGGCTCAACCTCAAAGCACGTGTATTACTTTAGTAACTTATACTTGGACAGTTTGCTTGAGAATGCCGATCAACAAATTTAAATTTAAAGAATTCAGATTAACTTATTGCTTTTCAATCGAATTCCAGCGTAATAATTGGCATTCAATTTACTCTTAATCCTTCCACTCTGAACAAGGGGGCTTTGACTGTACCACCAAGTGAGACGTGAACCACAGTACTGGATGGAAGGAGGCTTGATCACAAGAGCAAGTGTAAAAACCTGCCAAGAACAGTTCAATGAAGAAAAAGGCAGCATCTTTGTAGTCAGTGCACTTCAGGTACGCAGCAGCACAGGCCCAACTAAACTGATATGACAATAACAGGATGCCTGGAAGGAAAAGGTAAGTAGTTGTACAAACAGTTTGTCAAGATTTAAAAACTAAAGCAATCAATTTTAATACATCAATGATGTAATAACAACCAATCATTTTGATGGCTTTTGAACACAAGTACAATGATTTTTTTTGTTTGTCACAGTTGAGTTTACACACAAAAATTAGGTTTAATCATCTTTCTGTTAGTAAAACCATTTTAATAAAGGTTAGTTTAGATTGAAAAAAATTTAGTTTCTTCAAGATAAAAAGTTAAATACGCCCATTTAAAAATATTAAGTGTGAATCATTCATTCCATCGCAAAACCAATCTACCCTACATCACCCTTTAAATGAAAAAGAAATAGTTGGGCAAAGAAGTGACTTTGCAGTAGAGAGATATAAAACAAGAGCACATCAATGAAAAAAATTGCTTTCAAAAGTTGCAATATTTTACATAATTCAGGGTGTCCAGCAAAATTTCTGGTAAAAATTCAAGCACATTTCAAGGATTTCAAGGCTCATTTCCAAATTTTTCAAGGATGCTCGCATATAACCATTTATGTATATCAGTATCACTAATTTTTTTTCAAATATGCTTAACTAGGTAACAGAAATATTAGGCAACAAAAAAAAAGAGAAAATATTTGAGTAAAGAATCGTTTTTGTTTTAGCACTAACTATTATTTAGCCCAGTTAGTTAGAGTCCCTGATAAGTTGCAGAGTGCATGATTGTATTGTCCCTATATTTTTACTGGTCATCAATAATTTAATTTGAAAAATTAGGCAAATATGCAATTGAAAAATTATTGGAAAATAACCAAAACAATTAAGCTAAAAACAATTTAATAAAAACAACCTTTTTAATACTTAAAATAGGCTGGCCAATAAATTAATGACTTTTTTAAAAAAAGACAAAAGTTGGGTGGGTTATTCGCAGGGTTAATTTAGTGATATTTAAAGTAACAATCTTCAATTTTAGTGAAACAACACCACATAAATAGGATTATCTTTTATATGAGATACTCTTTAAAATTTTAAAAAATAAAGGTTTTTTTAAAAATATTTCATTCTTTATAATTTTTATTAATGCTAACTTAAATGTAATATTTAGCATTTGATAGCTCAATGAGTTATTTCTTTAAATTTTAACCTGAAAAAATAGAATTAAACCATTTCGATTTATAGAAAACCTTCAAAAATCGGCGAATCAAGAACCTTTCAAAATCGGTAAATCTAAAAGTTTTGAAAATTAATGATTTACAAAATATCTCAAAAATTGGTAAAACACGATTTCATCAAGTCTGGAAAATTCCAAATTCTCGGAAACTGTTGAATTGCGATCCTTCTGAAATCGGTAAATTTACAATACCCTAAAAGTCGTGTCGTGTAGCCCTAGTGCGACGATAATTCAAACTAAACTTAAATCTAAAAAATCGTCAAATCATGAACTTCGAAACTTTGAAAAACGGCGTTTCGCGAACCATTTAAGCACAAAAAATCTATAAAACCTCGACGATCTTTCCTCAGAAATTGCAACTAACGACCCTGAAAATCTTTAATTTCCGAAATTATAAAACTCAAAATTAAACATCAGTAAAATCCCGAATTTCCAGAAATGTGCTAATACAAACCGCTAATCCAGACGCCCATAATCCGGACACTATAAATTTGGCGATTTCCCGTTTTTTTTTTTTTTTTTAAACTTGTCTAAAACTAAAATCCCCAGTATAGACCGCAGCAGAAAAAAGGCAACAAAAGATAATCAAACGCAAACAAAAATCAAGCTGTTCTTGTGATAACAAGGTCACAATACTCACGAATACTTGATTAAAAGAAAATATTCTGGTTGGGCCGATTGGCCTGAACCGGAGCTACAAAAGTAAAGAATTGCTATTCCGATCCACACAGAGGCAAAAAAAAGTCCATCATTATCAGGCAATGTTCATCGGCGCCGGCGGTTTCCGTAAAAATTACTAGGCAGCAAAATAAGTAAATCGGATCATGTAGCATTATTAGATTGCACCGGCCCAGTAACCGATATTCGAACACACGTTATTAAAATGTATTATTTAAACTTGCTGTTTTCTACTGTATTTCAAAACTTAGAAGTCGACAATCACTGATCCTCATAAATCAACAAATTACAACAAAATTTGAAGATCGCTTAATCATGAAACCTTTTGAATATCGGCGAATCAAAAAATTCGACGAAAAAGACTAAATCGAAATATTTAAATCGCGAAACTGAAAATGGGTAAATCGTGCAACTTCAAAAACAGGAAAATTGAAGACTCCCGAAAATAAACCAGAAAAAATTAGCATAACAAAAAAAAAACGTCAATTCCGTCCAATTCATAAATCTAGGCTAACTGCAAAACAAAAGAAAATCGAGAATCACCGAAAATCTGAAATTTTGTAAATAGAAAGAAATTTCAAAAATAATTCATGCAAAAAGCTTATCTTTCTTATAAAATCTTTAGGTTAGGTTATTTTTGAATTATCATCGCACTAGAGCTACACGAGGGCTATTTTGAAATCTTTAGAATTCGGAAAATCGCAGCATGTGGCATGACTTTACGGCACACGCGGGATATTTCAACACGAACGGAAAATTTGTAAATATAACTTCTAAAATGTAGAGACTCAGTAATAAACGAATCGCGAACCTTAAAAACCTACAGCAGTACAAATAACTTTGAAATCGGGCGAAATTCTGAATAGCGAACTTGAGACAAATTTCGTAACTTTGAAGGAATTAGACATCCACGAAAAAATCAAACTCTTTTAAATCAGCAAATCTGAAATTTAAAGAAGGGGAAATTTCTTTTAAATCAGCCGATTCCTAAACCTTGAAATACACTGTACAAAAGGCTTATTTTTATAAATCTATAATATTCGGACGAAAATTGCAGAAAGTGGCGAAATTTCCCGGCGCGGACCGGAATTTTCGACAATTTCAAGCATAATTCCCGATTTTCCCGACTCTAAAAAATTCAAGTACATTTCCCGACGGCTGGACACCCTGATAATTTGAACCACTTCTTATACTAATCTGTGCACTGATTAAAATTTTAAGAACTTATTAACCGCTTGCTATTCAAAGAGTGGCATGAACTGAAAGACCTTAAATTTTTGCTCACTATTGAAACTTCAAAAGTGCAAAACTCTAGTCTAGTGATACATAAAATGTGATACTCCTACAATTATAAAATCTAGAAACTCAAGCATTCGGAATGCTCAAAGATAATCAAATGTGCATTTGCTTCAAGTTTATTTCTGTCATCCAATTAAAAACTTTTATCATTATACCTTCCACCACTTTACCATCCATTTACTTGAACCCTTCACTCACCGTGTTGGCCGTTCAGTTGGACTCGTCGTCGTCCATGGATTCCTCTGAGTCACAGTCAGAAAAGTCCTCCGAGGGCGTGCTGGTCCCAGGCCGGGATTGCAGGTCGGAGATGGAGCCCACGCTGGACTGGCGGGACAGCACCGACTTCCTGGAGCCGCCCATCGCGTTCTCAATGTCCACGTACTCCGAGCAAGAAGAGGAGGACGCCTCTTGGAGGTCAGGACTGAAAGGTCGGACAAAAGTTAGATTTGCAGGCTTAGTATGGGGAACGACTACTTACATAGCGTAAGGAATCAACATTGATTGTTTTTTGCCTCACCATAAGGTTCTAAGCCACTTGTAATTGCATTAGAGGCTTAAATAACGGTCATTCGACTATTATATCATATTAAAGATATATAATGGACTTAGCTTCATTAAGGGTTTTAGGGCTTGGCACTGCATACTACGGGCATTAAAGGTCTTGTAGGGGTTTGTAAGACTAAACATCATTTCATAGGGCTTGGCACTGCATACTACGGGCATTAAAGGTCTTGTAGGGGTTTGTAAGACTAAACATCATTTCATAGGCATCTTATGGGGCTTCTTTTTTAGCAGCTTAGCCTTTGCAGACTTAGCATATACCCCAGAACCGAGAGCCATTTATTTGTGACCCCACCTAGGTGACTCCCGTTAACAATTTTGCTCTCAGATTGCAATTAATCTGAACTGGTTGTGTATCAATGCGTTCTCAATGTCCATATACTCCGAGCAAGAAGAGGAGGACGCCTCTTGGAGGTCAGGACTGAAAGGTCAGACAAAAGTTAGATTTGCAGGCTCAGTATGGGGAACGACTCCATAATGCATGTTATAGCATAGGGAATCAAAATTGATTGTTTTTTTTGCCTCACCATAAGGTTCTAAGCCACTTGTAATTGAATTAGAGGCCAAAATAAAGGTTATTCTACTATACAGGTAGTGCCTTGTAGGCTTAGTATGGGGAACAACTCCATAATGTGTGGTATAGCATAGGGCAGGGGCTCCCAACCTATTTGCACCTGTGTACCACTTGACTTTGAGAAATTTTGCCGTATCACCAAACCTAAATATTTTTAAAAACGTATCATAGTGACTCTTCTAAAAGTGCTCAAAAGGAGTTCTTTCCAACACTTATTATTCTGGTTCTATGTTTATTTTTTATGTACAATAGTTCTGAAAATCCACTCTCACACAAGTAACTCGTAACAATGTTGCTCACATAACTCACGCATACCATCTGAAATTTTCCTTGGTACCACCCCTGGCATAGGGAATCAAAATTGATTGTTTTTTTTTGCCTCACCATAAGGTTCTAAGAAACTTGTAATTGCATTAGAGGTCTAAATAACCGTAATTCTACTATTTAATATTAAAGTTATATAATGGATTTAGTTTCATTAAGGGTTTCGGTGGCTTGGCAATGCATACTCTGTGCATTAAAAAAAGTCTTGTAAGGGGAAGTTGAAGGGGAGTATGGAGTCAATGAAAAAAAAACATACGACAAAAATAACCACAATATTCTTAATTATTTCAATTTTAAAAAAAAGGGGGGGAATAGGATAAAAAGCTAGGTAACAGCCAAGGTTTTGATCACAACTGTAACTAGCTCAAGGGAAACTTTTTATTGACACAACTTTTGACTTAGTAAACCAAGATGCTTATATTTTTATGGATCGATATTTCGAAGCTACAGTTTTAAATATTGAACAAAAACATTCATTTTGAATAGCAAGTAGTCTAATCACATATATTTTTAATTATCCTTTTGCACTTAACTTAGGAAAAACAGCAACATGTAAAAGATATTTTTTTTGTTTAGATAAACAAGACACAATATAAAAAAATTATATGCAAGTTATATTGATTCATAGAAAAGGATTAGAAGCACAATAATGAAAATAAAAGTAGAAATCGCATATATGAAATACTAGTTTAAAAGGTATTTACTTATAAACATCATGTGATGGGATATCCAAGAATTCCCTCTCTATTTGCACCCCATTACCATCAGAGAACATTCCAGGTGGTAAATCATTCTTCCCCTGAGACATCACTGTCAAAAAACAAATTTCATTACCTTAAAGAAACGTATAAAAAACATCACTATTCTTAAAAAAATATAAAGTTATGTAGTATTAATAAAATTAAAAAAAAATTACGATTAAAAAAAACTTATGTTTTGTAATATTATAACAGCTGTTTTTCTTTTCAGTAAAAAAATCACCAAATGTAGTTATTTCTTTGTATTACTTGCAAAGTTTCTCAAAAATAATTTTAATTAGGCCTTCAAATGAACAAATCAGATAAATTTTGATTTGATATGAAAGTTAATCTAATTTTGTTTGAAAACCTTAAAGGGAAATAATTGTTGGAACACATAAAATTGATAGATGCAGTTAGTGAACACTTAAAAATAAGGTTATTTTTTGAACCCTCATTAAATTAAGAGCATAAGTAATTACAACTTTGCTACTATTAATCAAGAACAAGTGCAAACAAGTCTTACATGTGATGTATGGCTGCAAAGCTTTGGGGACCAAGGACGTCGCTTTATTTACATCCTCAGGAGTACATAAGCCTTTGTCTAAGCCACAATCTAATCCCATTCGTTTTAAAATTTCCATATCATCATTGATATGAAAAGTATCACTAAAGCCAAACTTGTATTCTTTTCTAAAAGTAATAAAAGTATAATATACTGTCTAACTCTGTTACAACAACCTCACTAATACTAACTTGTTTATAATGCCATAAACATTTCATAGATCATAAGGTTATAACATCTTGTTTACAACCACAATTTTTAATTAGCTTTTATGCTATATGGTTTAAAATGTAACAGTTATAAATATCTAAAATGCCTTCTTAAAGAAATTATTTTTAAATCACTTTCACATGTTAGTTTATTCGCCATATGATGCAAAAAGTAAATACAGTGTTACCTCCTCTAACGGACACCTCTGAAAAGCGGACACCTCTAAATAACGGACATTTTCTCAAGTCCCAGTCCCTTAACATAGGTTACTTGATGTAATCCCCTCTAAATAACGGACCCTCTAAATAGCGGACACAATTTTTAATTTTTTTTTTATTTAATTCGGCTATCAATCCCAATAAAACACATTTTTGCATCCAAATATTTTTGCACCCTCATTTTCTTATCGTCAAACTACGTATTGGTGACCGTTCTATGACCTTCTAGTAACCTTAGAATGACCACCATAGCTTAACAATGGTTTCTACACGCCCCATGTCAATTTCCCCCATTATTCTCGAAGCCTTCTCTTTCCGAGAATTGAGAGGGAGTGAGTGCAATCGCCCCTATCCATTTCGCGAAACTGTTTGACCGCTTGCCTGGAGCTGTGTCCGACTTCTAATTGCTCATAATCCTAAAAAGTCGAGTTGCTAATAAGTAACGAGAGCTGATTTAGATTAAGTATGTAATGTTGTTTAAAGAGAAAAAGGTTAACGCTAAAAGAAAAAATGGATGTTGCTGAAAAAGAAAAACTACGTGTGAGATCTACTGCAGAACGTTTTAAAGTTGGAAAAACGCAGATAAGCCATGATATTTCTTTCAAAGCAGTAAGCGGCGAATAGAAGTCTGTGGTCCCCACTCAAGTTGCCGACTGGATCAAAAGACTAATTGAATCGATGAGTGCAGAAATAACGTCAGTCACAAATTTCAAATTTTTCAGGAGGTAGAAATAACGTAATAACTCCTCCTCTATTTCTGCACTAAACACTCGAAACAAACGTCCTGTATTTACGGAACTACTCAAAAGACTAACGTAGTTTTTGCACCCAACACGCATCTTGCCTTTCTACGCTTATTTTCTTTGAAAAGGGGTTTTCGGATTTTTTTTACTGAAGTGGTTTCTGCACTCACCGAACCGATTCAATTTTTTGAAGGGTACGTTCGAAACATTTTTAATTGTGATAAGACTGGTTTTTTTACGGCATCTTTCCGGACAAAGCTATCAAAATGTACTTATTTACTTAATTATAAATCAAAGCTATTAAATTTATTTCCTTTAGATTAAGTAGTAATTTTAACCTTTCTTTCAGTGATGTTTTTTTTTTTCAAAAATAAAAATTTATCCCCCCCCCCCCCAATAACGGACACCTCCAAATAACGGACAAAATGCCCGGCACGGCGAGTGTCCGGTATTCGGAGGTTTTACTGTAAATTTCAATTTTCTAAATCAAACTACTAATAGCACTAAAAGGTAAAAATAATGTATATTCAATAAATGGAATTATACAACTTTGATTAATAATGTAGGTACATAATACATATATTTTACACAATTTACTACACTTAATATTCAACCTTGTTTATAAAGTCAAACTTTGAGGTTGATCCCTGGAATATTGCTATAACTCAGGTTATACTGTGTCAACTTATAATTTTGGAAATTTCACACAACGTTCAATATCCATTATTACACTGATTAATACCCCATAGTTACCCCCATTAGCTACTGATTAATACCCCATAATGATTAAATTGATTATATAACAGCCATTGTTAATGTCTGTTTAATAATCAGTTTTCCTAAAAGTTAATTAGATATTTTAAGGGCAATCAAATCAAGAGTAAAATTTATTATATACAATACATAAAAAGTAACGCAAGACATGCAATGTTGAACTTACTTATCATTAGAAATGCAACAGTCAATAAGTGTATCTTTGTGAGTATTTAATAAAATAAATGGTAGGCGGATTTTACTTGATGATGACAGACATTTCATTTGCCGTTCCCTCTCCTTGTTTCTTGCAGTTAAATTTTTAACTGCAATTTGCTAAAATAGAATCAAGTACAAACACAAAATTAGACATTTATACACTTTTAAGTATCACTAGAAATAAGTCTTTCAGTTATGTTTTTAATATTAAACATATCTTACTTGGAGCATTAGTTCTTGCAAATGCATGGTCTTCAGCTTAATTTTTTCTATGCGTTTAAGTTTTTCTTTCTACAAAATTACAGAAAATAATGGTTAAGAAAGAAATATTTAGGAGAAAAATGCTACTTATAATTGGTCAAACGGATCAAAATTAAAGACTGCTAGTCGCAAAATGTGACACTGACGAGATATTCAGGCATGAGTTTGGCAAAATAAAAAAAGCTGAAACTAAAATACGTAATTGTACGCGTAAAAAACATTTTAAGCAGTATACTTAATTCGCGAAATAAGCTGTTACATTATACATGTAAGTTTATATTTATGATTTTTAAGCTTTAGGCATGAATAGAAATGCTGATCAAAATATTCACAACATCAAATGTCAAAATCAGAGTTGCTTTCGGGAATTAAAGCTTAAATTATTAAATTTCTTTTAAAAAATCCAGCTAAAACAAAACTGAAAACATATTAGCCTAGCCCCCTATTTTAAAAAACTTCAAAATATCTGAAATGTTAGCTATACTTTACAAGTTAAAAAAACAAACATGGGTGAAAGTTAGGAAAATCCCAAGTGCCGAAAGCTTTTTTCTCGCCGATTGTTTGAAAATTTTACCATCGGCCTTGCCATCGGAAGCCGATGGTTGTTTAGTGAAAAAAATCGGCCATCAGCCTCAAAAAACATCGGCCAACCGATGTGAGCCGATGTTTGTTTTTTAATCCTGCATTTCGGAGTTCCGCGATTTTCGGAACCCCGGATTTTCGCGACTTTCGGAACCCCGGAGTTTTGCGACTTTCGGATCGCCGGGAGTTCCGTGATTTTCGGATCCCCGGAAGTTCCGCGACTTTCGGAATCCTGAAGTTTCGCAACTTTCGGATCCCCGGGAGTTCCGCGATTTTCAGATCCCCGGAGTTTCGCAACTTTCGGATTCCCGGAGTATGGATTACACATGGATTTACCGAATTTTGTATTTTGGTTTTTCCATCGGCATCGGCCGATGGCAAGCGGGAAACATCGGCCCATCGGCCGATGTAACTTTTTGAACAATCGGCATCGGCCGAAATTCGCCATCGGCCTATCCCTACTTTTTTCTAGGGGAGAGGGGATAAATCGCAGACATGGCATCCAACCTCAAAATTTCTGCAATAATTTTATAAAGTTTCTTGTTACAACATCTTAACATTTTTAATTCCTTCTGCATCCAGTAGATATTTGAATACCTAGTTCTAAAAACTATTTTTATGTTAAGCCTATAAAATTCTAGCGACCTATATATCTTAACTTAAAAAAAAACTTTAAAAAAATTCTAAAAATCAGAAACCCCAAAACAGGCGATAGTAGAAAAAACAAAGGTTCAAACGTATACAAAAAGTATTTTAACATTCAAGCTGTTATTGTGATCACTACTCAAGGACACCATGAATCGGGCACTTGATCAAAAAACATTCTGGTTGCCAGACTTGGCCTGAACTGGAGCTACACAAGTAACTCTTCCGATCATGCAATGCTAGAGAACTGTCAATTATTCTGATGCAATGGCACGTCATCGGTAGATTTCGATAAAATTACTAGGCAGTAGAATAAGTGAATCAGGATGCATTATTGGACTCCTAAATGGGAGATTGCAATGGCTGGCCGAGATTTGAAGACATCTTAGTGTAATCTAATCTTAATTCATCTTCATCTTAATTCATCTAATCTTCCTTCATTTTGATTAAAATTTTTATCTTCGGTTATTAGAATCTGTTACTTGAACTTGCTGTTTAATGAAATTTTAGTTTAGTTTTACCGAATTAGGGTGCGAAAAAATTAAACAATCGTTTTAAAAAAATCATCACAGTTGTAGCAGCGCATCATCAGGCGCAGGAAGCTGATAACCGATTTTAACGGTGATTTAGTTTATAAATGTGTTAATAACATAAACAAATTAGGATTTCAATTGATCAAGATGACCATCTAGCCACTTTTAGAGGTTTTGACACACTTTTAAAAAAATAGAGAAGTTAGGAAATTTGGGTAAAAAATTGCTCATCAACCCGTTGTTTCGTCAATTTTGTGAATTGGTAGGGTCGTTTTCCACGATCGCAATTTTGTGAAAAATGCAGAGGGGTACATTTTTCACTCTATTTTTGTGAAGGGGCCGCTATACGGCCACAAATTAGCTCTGGATGGACCCCTGCATTGTGAAAGGTTTTTTTTCGTGTGTGAGGGATTAGAACAAGCGAAAAACGGAATTTTCAGGCAAAATTAGAAAAACGGAACTTTTTTTAAAAAACGGATTTCTTTTTTTTCCCAAAATATTAAAAAGCGGAATTCCGCTTAAAAGCGGAAAAAACTCATCCCTGGATATTTCCATTTTGCAACTACAAATAAATTTAGTTGCGGTCATAGTGACCAGTTTCTCAAAATCGCTGATACTAACCTTTTTTTATCATAGTGTCCAATTATCCCTCCTAAAAATAATTATCTTAAAATCACACATCTTCACTAATTCAAGATTTGTCAAACCATTGCTGTGATTGTTTAATCTCAAAAATTAGGCAGTTCTAAAATAGCACAGATCTGTATTGGTTTACCAAGTTGAGAGATTTTGAGATCACATGCAGAATTCTATACCATAGTAAAAAAAATTTTTAAGTTAGTAGCTCTGAAATTTCTGTATCTTATTTTGAACACTGTTTATAATTCTATTTTTAGTAATTTTCTATTTATTTTAGATTTTAGTCTTGTTAAATTACAAATTTAAGCTATACTATTTTATAATTTTTATGTTGGTAATTATAAACAAATGATTTTTGAGGCCATTAAAGCATGTTCAGCATATAGTGCAAGCCTACATATATTTTAATTTAACCGAGTTAAAATTTAACGTTTAATCCTTAAATGACTAGAATGACAAAATGTAATGTTCAAAAAAGATCGAATCAATAATCTACCGAGGAAAAAAATAGTTATTTTTTATAGGACTTACCTCAAGGTTAGTATACTCCTGAGCAGAATTCGTTGGTAATCCTAGCCATTTAATCTCTTTCTTTTCTTTTGATATAATATTCATGGCCATTAAAACATTCAATGCATCATACACTCTTCTTCGTATGTTTTTCTGATCATATGCCTGAAAACACAGTTAACTATTAAAAAAGTTATAAGACATACATTTAAAAAAAAATACAACTGTTGCAGAGCACTCTAGAGTGAAGCTAAGTTCCATTACTTCTAATGTTGATATTTATATCACAAACAACAAGTTTTGCACTAAAGTCTATAAAAGTACATTTTGTATGGTGACTAATCACAAATATCTAATCATTAAAAATAAGTTTTCTCAGGAATATAATTCAAAAAGCCTTTGAATACTTTTATAAGAGTAACTATTATACATGAATCAAAATATTAAGGTCTGGTGGTGGGCCAAAATTTCTCAAAAAGTCAAGTGGGTACACAGGTGCAAAAAGGTTGGGAGCCCCTGCCCTAGTTAAATAGAATTAATTCAATGCATCTTTCCTAAGAAAGTTTTAGCATGCAGCCTTCATTTGATTACATCTTACAGTAAAAAGAAACAGATTAAACATCTTAAGTAAAACTGTTAGTACCTGGTCTGTGGGACACATGTGTCTGTGTGGATCAGAGAACTCTGCAACCAATTCATCAGCAACCTCATTGTAAGAGGTTGTCCCCTTTTTTCGCACCTTTTCACAAACTTTCATCGAGAAATGGCGGAGGCCTTTGCCACCCTTCTCTCCTTTCTTGCAACGCTTACTGTTAAAGAGGAAAAAAATTAAAATTAACTTCTGAAAGTTAAAAAAACACTGACAAACTAAAACAAGAATGTTTAATTCTAATAGACATGTACCGGATTATGAGTATTTTATAAGAATTTCAATACTTTTTTTGTACATTTAATTTTTAGTATCACTCATGCATAAGTTTAACAGGAAGACAATGCATTAAAAAAATGAGCCCCTTAATGATATCAATATATTAATAAATTAAGAACATTTACAGCAAATTGGAAATATTAGAACTAATTTGTTATAATATTAATAATTTATTATATTTTCTGACATCTATTGAACAAAGAAATAAAAAAAAAACGAAACTGAAGAAATTTTAAACAAGAACTGTAATTGCTCCAAGCTACTTAAGGGGGGATCATAGTAAGCGACAGCAAAAATGACCAATTCTTAGTATTGATTTCGAAAGGCTCTAAATCATTTAAAAATGATGGTACAATAAAAAAAATTGTATCAAATTATAAATTGTACTTTTATTATTATATTTACTCCTAAGAATCTTATTTTCAAAAATTATTATTTTTGAAAAAAGACATCTTTTGAAACATACAATTACGAATTTTCAAAAATACAAGTACTTTTTCGGTACACTTTTCTCCAAATCTATTAAATATTTCTGAATAATTTCTTTTGTGTGTTATAAAACCATTTTAGATCTAATCAAGTCACCTATTTTTTTTGCCTAAAATAATTTTTAAATTCTATTTTTAAAACATTATATTCAACATTCATAAAAATTCTGATTTTCAACGAAGAAAAGTGTAAAATAATAAAATATTTATTTTAATTTGTAAGACTAAATTAGGTGACTTAAATAGATCTAAAATGGTTTTATAACACACAAAAAAAATTATTAAAAAATATTCGATAGGTTTGGAGAAAAGTGTACCTAAGTGTTGAAAATTATAGTTTTGAGTAAAACGCGAAAAACAAATACAGTCGATCCCGTTAACACGAACTCGAAATGACCACCGAAACATTTCTTGTTAACCGAATTTCATGTAAATCGTCGGGAATTTTTTTTTACATTGAGCCAGTGGTTGGTTTTCAAATATCAACACAAAAAAATCATATTTTATAATGTAATACATAAATAATACAAGCATACAATTAGTAATTCAAAGGGGGCGTGGTACATTTGTTTATTTTTATAATTTTAATTTTTTATAAGAAATAATTAACCGATCTATACAAAATTGGTCTCATTCGATAGATTGGGTTTCCATCTATCAGAAAATATTGGTTTCAAAAATTCGATTTTTTGGTTTTTGTTTACTATGATCCCCCCTTAAGGTTCCAAATGTTTTGTAAATTAATTTCTAAATGTTTTACAAACACCAGAAAGGCTAAAATGAAAGGATGTTCAGGTCCACACCTTTTGAACACATTCTTGAAATAAATTCTTGATTTCACTGATTGTATTCATCAAATACCTTAATAAATCTTCTTAAAATATATTTTTTTCTTTTTAAAAAGACAACAAATTATCAACAGCTCAAATTAAATCTCCGGAATTTCGCTGTAAAACTGAGCTTTTTCACAGTTTATCATTTCTTTTGGAAATTATAAATTGAGAAATTTCTGGAGGTTACATTCTTATTTTCGAAATTAAATTGCAAACGTAATTTCCTACCTTTCCGGGTATACTTCTGCATAATCGTGAGGTCTCTTTCCTGACCAGCCTCCCATGTTGTTATCGGGGGCAGGCAGTAGGTGTTGGGGGGTACGTTTGTTGTTGTTATTAATCACACTTGCAACCATACGCTGAGGGGTGCTCAGGATCTGAAAAAAATAACAAGGTTATTCATATTTTTCAGGATGCAAAGCGAGGTTTTCCAATTTTTTTTATTATAACTGTTAATTTTTATTGATAGTTATCATATATCCTACTAAAATTAGGATCGCAAAATATCTAAAAAAGAGCTTATGATAAGTGATGTACTACTTTCAAACCATTAACTATTGTAGTAAACTACTTTCAAAACCATTGAAAATGAGACTGTATAAAACAATTATCAGACCGGTAACATATGGCAGCGAGACGTGGACAATGAAAAATAAAGATGAAAATAATCTACTTATTTTCACACGTAAAGTTTTGAGAAAAATAATGAGACCAGTTCAAGTAAATGACCAGTGGCAAATTAGGACAAACCTTGAACTAGAAAAATTAGCTTAGAATTAACTGGCTTGGCCACATAGAAAGAATGGAGGATAGTAGAGGAATCAAGAAGATCTCAAACTGGACACCTTTGGGAGCAAGACCAAGAGGACGCCCAAAGAAAAGGCGGAAGGATGTGTTGAAAGACATTGACAGTATGAAGATCTGTAACTGGAAAACAAAAGGCCACACATAGAGCTGCCTGGAATAAAATTGTGCAACAAGCCAAGGCCCACATTGGGCTGTGAGCTATCAGAAGAAGAACTAAATTTTTAGACACAATTTTACTTAAATATTTCATTAACAACTGTGGCTTTTAACAACCTTTTACAAAGAATTAGAATGACTTTGTGCAGACAAAGAAATGTAGCTCAACAAATGTATGCATTTAAGAATTTTGACATACTGGAAAAGGAATATTAAAATTTAAGGTTTAAATCAAGTCTAGCTACCAAAATGACTAATCTCAATTATGAATGCCTAGTATCCCAAAATAATTTAATAATATCCTAAACAATTTCAAAATGGAGAAAGAAAAAAAAAGATGAAATGAAATGTGAAGCAATCCAGCAAATCTAAATTAAAAGAAATTATCTACTTCAAGAGGAACAAATGAGACATACAGCAAGTAATTTGAAAATTTTACTATCAAACATACATAATAAGCAGTAAACATAGCCTAAAATAAAACATTATCTACACAAAAAAGTTTTATGAACTCAAAACAAAAATTGCAAAAATATAAACAGGACTCAATACCAAATTCTTATTTAAAAAAAATAAAAGGTTACAACATAACAAATTAGTTAAAATATGAAGCAGGCAGTTGTAAAACTCTCAATTCATATACTATTACATTTGGTTAAATAACAATTTTATGTATTTTCGCCTATCATTTAATAATAAGTACTTACCACAGGAGAATTGGAAAGATGAACAGTTTTTGGTAAAATTGCTGGCTCCATCTTGTATGGTGACATGGCTATTGTTGTAGGTGTACTGACAACAGGCAGGGTTATAATTTGGGCTATAAAAAAACCATAATGAGTTTAGATAGAAAATTAGATGACAAGTCATAACAGGTATAAAAATCTTTAAAGTATGCTACAAATAAATAATATACAAAAACATGTACATGTCATGAGAAAGAAAAATCAAGAACTTTTCATGAAAAAAATTAAAAGATTAAAAAAAAACTAAATAATGTACCTTTTTTTAAAAAATACATTTAGTTATACTGTTGCCTTAAGAAACAGGAGAGTTTGAAAGGGGGAGGGGGTGGGGTATTTACCAATTAAATTTTTTCAGAATATTAAGATTTACGGGTTTTTTTTATGAAATAAAGATCAAAACAAACAAAAATCATTTGAAAGCAATTAACTATAATAGATATTGACCAATTTCCAATAGAATGGCATTTTCATTCCACGGCAACGAAGTGATACATTGTACTCATCGATGACACAAACATTGTTACAAACAAAGCTACAATGTTTACAAAAATTAAGCCAAAACCAAGAAAATCATTCTCCCGATACACCGAAACCAACAGCTGTCATTTAAAGATGAGAAACTGCATTCAACTCGCGAAATATCAATATATTTTTCAAAATTAAATGTCATAAAGTGTAACAAGGTGACACTTACACATTCTGATAAATATTTGTCAGCGAGAGAGACACTCGGGATTTGGACCCTTCCAAAACTCGCATCCCCTAAATGTTATATTTGGACGGTACCAAGCACCAACAAACCAAGTAGTTGTTTACTCCATATTGAGTTAATCATTCGTGTAAAAAATAATATTCGATTACAAATTCACTCCATTTAGAACAATTGCCGACCCCCTGCCATGAACTATGCTAAGGGGTTTTAGCAGAAATCTCACGACTAAGCCTAGCTTTGATACGATTTTAATACAGCACGACGTTATATTTATGCTATTTAATCGTATTTAACTCGTAACAGAACAGATCAAGTTATGTGTAACAAGAACCACCAAAGAAAAAAACTACGCAAATAAAAGCGATCGTCGAAAAGTACACAAACAACTCCGATTCCGAAAATGAGTAGATCTCAGTCGCCCCTATTTCCACAGCCACATGGGACCGTCCACATTTTCTCTTTTCACGTGGTCATATCCCAGAATGCCTTGGGGTTCCGTTCGCGCGCTTTCTCGGGCGCGCCAAAAAGCCAGGCTCTTTTCCATTCTATGGAGGAATTTTTTTCTAACAAAACATCTGCCTCGCTCAGTCCTTAGTATTGTATGGCCTAGCGTTACGAATGCTACAGGTTTGGCCGACTGAGGCCAACGGTTGAAAGTTAATTGTCCATGAAGGCATCTTGTTGATTGTGTGACATTTTTCAAGTCCGGCCTTACTTTTGCTAGAATGGCGAAATTGATTATTTTTAAAGACCATTAGCTACCGCCAGATATGCTAAATATTTTAATGCAGTAGTAGTGCAGTCTAAAGGAAAAAGAGTCTGTCTGGAAACTTGTCTCATTTAAGATAGCTTTAGGTAATTAAAAAACGGAGATGGATTCAAACGTTTGACAAAATTAGGTTTAGAAGGGTTAGGTAAGCAAGTGTTAAAATTAGGCCAACGAATTCGAAAGAATTTTATAAAATGATTGTCAAATAAATTTCACATTTTTAAGCAATATAACTAGAAAGCCAAGTGATTTTCGAAAACGGAAAAATTAGAGTAACTAAATAAAAAATAAAAGAAACTTTAGTAAGTAGAACACGCTATTTAAAATATAAAAATCATAAAATATTTTGAGTACACATATATTTTTAATCTTTTAATTTCTTAAGAATTATGGGCAACTTAATCAGGTCAGTCCCATAGAACTAATGCATGAAATCCTTAACCATGGAATTTAAAGGGAAAATGCGGTTATTTAATGGTTCATTGCTCTAGTTTAAAAATAGTTTTGTCACTTTAGAATTTTAAATTTAATTAAATAACTGTAGATAATGTGCTCATAACCTCCTAAATCATAAGTTATCAAAGAAAAATGATACCTTTACCGAAATCTACTTTTTAAAATTTAAAATTTTTACTTGTATTGTTGTTCTCACACAAAAAATTTACAATTAAGTAAAATGTTGTAAAAACAAAATGCTAATATGTAATAAGTTACAATATTTTTATATAATTAAAAAAAACCTCCAACGTATTTAACATTGATTTAGCATCGATCTAGGACCTAGATTTTCAAGGTTGGTCTATTTTTTTTTATGCCTTTACAAAGCAGGGCGTTTAGTGCCCTTTAGGAGTCGTTTGAAGAAGAAACTTAAATTTATCCAGGGTCTCTAACTTACACACTTCAACAAAGGGGTACTTGCGGCAATTTCGATTGACAGGAAACACAGACCACCAGAATCCATTGCATTAACCTACTACCGGTTTGACGCGATCGTTTCACTAATTACCCAATACCGTGGTACGTGGAAGTCATGCATCCCTAGCACCCAATAATAGACAAATACGAGATCGTTCAAGCGGTCAGCTTGGCGATTATCAAACACATCTTATTATAATATGCAGGACCGTTTTGACCGATTTTCAGCTCAATACTGAAGAAATCATAGGTTTAATAATATAGATTTTAAGATACCAGACCAGTAATAATAATAGTGAAGAAATAGTTACCAGGGCCTAATCTAGGAAAACTCATATTAGGCACAAATTTTTGGGGCCTTTTTAAAAATGATGAGTATGATTGTCCGTTATGAGGGTGCTAGTTGGCTGATGTATCATATCTGTTGCTAGCATTTTATCGGCTTCCTTATAACATAAATCAAACAAATCACGATATGTCAATGTCTGAATCAAAGTAAACTCTAAGAAAATTTTAAAATTTGTTGAAATATTGGAGCATTGTAGCATTTAGCGCAATAGAAACTATAATTCAGGGGCCCCAGGCCTAAAGGTAGATCAGGCCCTGCATGGTGGAGTTCTGTCTAAATTTGAAATGGTACTCGATAATGTAGCAGTCATTGTTCAACCAAGAAACAACAGATATGACGTTCAGTTCTCGTATGCCGTAAATAATCCATTTGAAATTTGCGAATAAACATTAAACTACTTTGTGATTCGAACATAAAATATAATGGAATGGACGGAGCTTCTTAAGCTTGTTTTGTGAATATCAGATTTTTCTGTGGTGTAGTAAATTTTTGGGACTGAAAGGGTTATTCGTGATTTTGAAAAAGAAAATAAGTGCTATTCGTCATTACTGCTAATGCGTACTGCAGGAGAGATGTACATAAGATAATATATATTCCTCGTGTTTCTTTTTTAGATCTACGTTTATATATAGCACAAAAAATTAATATGTTGCGTTTTGTTGTACCAGAGTGCTTACAGCTTATAAAAGTAAATACTCCACTACTTGAAACGCGTTTAGCAAACCACCTGTTCAACACGTTTTGCATGGATACATATTAAGATGTCTCACAATATACGGGGGAAAAATAAGTTCAATAACGCAACCGCAAAAAATAACTTTTTCAATAGTACTAGCTTAAATGTTACCACTTAATATTATTTGGGCTGTCATTCTTCGTATGATAAATAATATGACCAGATTTTCAAAACCAAAAATCAGGATATTCTATATTTCTATATCCTCCAACAATTTTTTATAAAATACTACCTCCTCATAAAAAAAATGTCATGACTAAAAATAGACAACTAATAATTGAGAATACGAGTAACTAATACAGAGTTATTCTGAGTGATGAAATATAAAGAACCAATAATAATATTTACGCATTGAATAATTTGAATAAAAAAATAAGAGTATAAAATCTACATTTTGCGTATTTCGATTGCTCCCGTTTTTCGGGACTGAAAAACAGATAATCGGGATGTTTTGGTGAGACATTTGATCCGTAGGCACTATGAGACAAAAAGCGGGACAGTCTTTCATATCATATTGATAAAGTGTTTCATGAAAGGGGAGCAGCATTATAAGCTGATTGAAATGAAAAGAAATTCGCTAATGAGTTGCATTTAGATTGTAATTAAATACCAGGGTTTTTTTTTCTACCAGATATTTTATCACATGATATAAATTAACTAATTTTGTCGCTCATGGGTTAGTATTATGTTTGAACGAATGTTCAATTGAATGTTTCACAATCAAAACCAGGTTATGAAAGAAGTCCAGAAACATATTTATAAAACTTTCACACACAAAAATTATATTCAAAAGGCTCCTCCGTCTTTTTAACGTTTATTTCCCAGAAAGACAAAATATGAAACAAACAAAAAAAAATTCAACATTCTATTACTAAAATGACCCGATTCCCAAGGAAAGATCCTCAACCGGCCTCCTGAATTCGCGCCATAAACATAACGAGAGATTCTTGGCGCGAAAACCTCCGGATATTCATTCATATCCTTCTCGCGAAGAGCGAAGCTTCAGCCGTGCCCACGTGACACGCCTGTTTAGCTGCTGGGGCCGTATGCTATTTACAGCGAGCTAGATATCGATCCGATTCCATTCAACTTTCAAGTACAAAACGTGTGGAAGATTAATTTTCGCAATACTTTTAAAGATTTCTCTAAGAAGCAAAGGGTATGCGTGAAAATATCCCGTTTTCGTTAAAAATCAAAGCTTATTTTGTGTGTCCTTGTGATTAAAGTTAGTTAATTCGGAAATGTGAATATTTGCGATTAGAAAAGCTTCCGACTCTCAGGAAGTTCACAAGAATTTTTAGACTTATTTTTGCTTTTCGCATGATCAATAAAAATATGATATAGAACAAGTTAGAAGTTTAAGGGGTTACATAAATTTTTAGTGGTTGAATGCAGGGCATATTTTAAGGAAATTTGACTGTGGGGGCAACTCTAACTCGGGGTAAGAGGAGGGGGGGGGGGGTGGATTGTAAATGTGCAGTTTATGTAAGTTGAATAATCGTCAAAAAAGAGTTGAGGTGTGAAAATTGGGATTACAGAAATTGTTGCTGACGGTCGTTTTGTTCGATTAGGAATAGGAATTGTAAGGAACGTAAACTCTGTGACTTTTTGAACTATTTTTTTAAATTTCATTCATTATAATGCTAAAAACAACCATTCATTTTCATTTTAATGCAACCAAATTCAAATAACATTGTCTTTTTTAAAAAAAGATTTCATATAAAAACCTCTCTTTGCAGAGTTCAGTTTCTGGTTTTCGTCCTCTTCGGTTTTTAATTTACAGAAATTTTATGATGTATGGCCGCGGGTTGAAATAGGCCGTCCCGCAGGCCATTTTATTTATTGCAGCATTTAGAGCGATATTCAATCCTTTGTTTATTTTGCAAGTTAAGTTCCGGCAAGATGGTCCGATTTGACTATATTATAACTGGAAACTACCCGCTTCACCTGCATTGAATGGGGAGTTGTCACGATAAGTGTTCTAAGCTTCCAAGCAACTTTTTGAGTGGCCCTATGGATACGACGAACATTTTCTTTAGTCTTGTGGAAGTGCAGGAACCAACTTCTTTTATGGTAGTCTTCCTTTTCTTCTCGCAAGCTTCGAAACTACCGGGAGAGAGATAAGGCGCATTTATCATTAACTACAGTTTAGTTATGGCAATATTCAAAACTGTGATTATGTCTGATAGAATGATATTGCTTTTTTAAAATTTTTGTGGAGGCTTTGAAATATGCTACAAATGTCGCCCATGAAAAATCAGTTGAAATTGTAAAGAACTCTCTTCTCCCTCTCCCACATGTTTAGGATCCTTTTTGCAATATTATTGTCTTTCTTGCCCTCTTCCGAGACAGACATGATATTCTGCCACTGTTCTCGAGAGTAAGGCAAATACTTGACGACTACATGAATTTCATTTCTGATATGTTCAGCAAAACGGACTTCAAAGTGGCAGTGAAAAGAGCTCTATTGAAAAAATAATCGCAAGCGATTTTGTATGTCTTGCCGATTTTCGGTAATAGGTCAAAATACCGCTGAGATTTGCTCTTCATGGTGTGAGTTCAGGGACTGACGACACTGCATTTTCAAATGCGATATCACTTCTGTGTTCAACGTACCACACTGTTACTAATTTCTTATCTAGTTTCTTTTTGATTAGATGCCATAAACGCGCCTTGTGGCCAGTATTCGCCGATATTCACCATCCGTCGTGATAGCAACAAGCTTTGCGACATCAATGACAATCATGCCTCGTGATCGTGACGTAGGAATACAAAGACACCTCCCCAAGTGTCCCATAGTAGGAAAGAAAGAGAACCCCCTGTTTGTTTCACTCTTTTGCTTGTGAGAATTGTCCCGCTTCCAAGTGGCATTTTTTTTTACAGAAAAATGAAGTTTTATAGAAACACATAACCGCTGGAAAAAATTCGGAAAATGTTTGTGGGCAATTTATTTGACTGTGGGGGCAATTTTTTTGACTGTGTGGGCAATTGCCCCAAAATATCCCCTTAAAATATGCCCTGGTTGAATGGCTAAAATTAATGTTTAAATTTTTTTTAGTTCTGTAGTGTATAGCCTTTTTTTCCTAACGAAAAAACCTGTCAATATATAACAACTAAGACGGAAACCGTCTACAAATATCAATAACATGTAAAGGATACTTTAGACATTTTATTAACAACCAAAAAAAAACTGCTAAAAAAAAGATACAACCTGGTACAAATTAATGTGTTTAAGTTTTTATTTCCAAAGTGAACAATGTTTATAAAAAAGTATTACTGAGATAATAGTTAAAATAATGAATTTCTTCCTCAACAAAGCATGAAAAATTGCTGGTAGATGTTAAGTAAAGGCCCAATTCCTATTATAACCCAGAGTTTCAAATAATAATAATAATTGTCATATGCTGGAAAGTTATGTTTTTAAATTTATATAAAAAAATGGATCATTTACATAAACTAATAATATCACAATTACGCATTGGTTACTGCATGGTTTTTAATTTTTAAAAACTTTTTTTTAATAGACGAGTAAGCAAGGATTTTGATCAAAAGATATTACATTAAAATATGTTAAAGTGAACAGGATTGGAACACCTAATCCCTACTTTCCCAGGTATCAATCAACCTTATAGGACCTGCACGATTTCTCGTAAGAGTTTTCATTTAGACTCATCTAAATTTAAGTTAAAAAATTACAATAGAAAACTTAATTGTCCAATTAACAAGCTTATTTAATAAGGAATGAGCTGACAATTTTTCTATTCAAAGAAATAATTAACTTTTCTTTTAAATGCATAACTTTCTTTAACATGGCCCCAATCAGTTTAATCAAGAGACATACAACGAGGTAATGAATATTGGTTTTATGAATAACGGATGAATATTATTATATAAAATTAATTTCCCAAAGAACAAATTAAAAAAAAACTCTTAATTGTCTACAAATGTCTCAAACTCATTTTCATACAAACTAAAATTACAATTAATTACTTATCTCACTAGCAATTATGTCTTTCAAACTTTTAACAACTATTTTTTTAAAAAAAAAAAGATGGCATTTTATTTAAGTTATGCAAATAAATTACATTTCAGTTTCTACTACATACTAATGCTTGTGACTTTTTATTGGTTTACTGTTTTTATCAAAGAGAAATTCAATCTTGTACAATTTCAGGTGCCAATTTTGAAATGCAGCTAATTTAAAATTAATTAAAAAAATATTTTAATCATTCTAACTGATGTGGTTTGTCTGTGCTTGTTTCTTAAATCTTGGTTCTCATAGGAAAACAGTAAAATGGTTAAATTGCTATTTTTCTTATAACTAAATTTTTAAAAGTATTTGTTATCAATTACTTTTCGTATAAAGTAATAAATTGTAACAGGTTACGTTTTTAATAAAGTAACAAAGTTACTTTTTAAAAGTAACTTTCCTATTCCTGTATGCTTAGCAAATTTCTTCATAAGAAAAGTTTTTCATTTTTAATTTGAAAGAAATTTTATGTGTGCAAATGAAGTATAAGCATATAAAAAATTTGTGTTTAATTTGTAGGATTGTTATTTGCAAATCATAATTTGATTTTTAATGCTTGACTAGATTTACTCTTCTCAATTCAAATTATATTATTGGATTTACTTTTGATGTTAACAATTTGTAAGAAACAATGCTTTATCCTGAAAATGTATCTATAATTATAAAAGACAGTTTTCTGTGGATTTGTATATTCCAATTTTAAAAAACTTTAAAAGATTTTGCATGCAATTTAGTTTAGCAAATTTCTAGTTTTGAGCTGTTTCTAAGTTTTATCATTTTTTTTAATTGTTGCTGTTGGTAAATTATTTGATATTAAGGTTTTCTAATCTTCAGGGTACTACAAATGGCAATTTGTTGTTCTTGCATTATTTGTTTTCAAGTATATTATTCTCAATTTATTTTGAAATTTGCAGATTGTCCCAATTTCGCTAGTTTTTTTAATTTTATTTTGAGTGATTTATTAATCAACAAGGTTTATTTCATTGCTTTTCCATTATCTAGATTTTAAAATAATTTTCTGAGACTAGTATTCTTGGCAATTAGAAGTAAAATTATAATTTTCTTAAATTATCAATAATTCAAATGATGGACTGCTCAATCATGATTTGTTTAAGTCATTTATTTTAGCCTAATTAACTATTCTTTAAGGGTATTAAATAAGTGCATTTGTGTTTGTTATCTCCTGAATTTGTGACATTGTACTCCAAAAAAGTAACTCCTTAAAACTCTTGAATTTAACTATCAAAAATAGGGTATGGAAGATGGCCTATGTTGCTTGATGTTTTTTTAAAAGGGGTCATTCCACCTCAGATCAACCAAGCATGTTCACCCACTGTCACAGAGTTTGATGAATAGACTCCCTTTATGGTTGAAAGAGAGTCCCTAAAAGATTTTTGCAATCTTTTAAATAGTTTAAGTGTTGTGGCACTTAGAATGTCACTAAATCGGTGTTTCCAGAGTTTCGTTAAATGCTGTCTGCGCACTACCTTCACTTACACTTCGATTTCTTTGCTCTATATTTATTTATCATATTTTTTTGAATTAATGAATTAAATGTTAATTTTTTAATTAAGAGTGTGAAGTTAAATATAAATAATAGAAAAACAAACAAAAAATCGTAAACTATTTCCTAAAAAAATAATTTGTTTCATTTGATTGAAGGTTTGTATATTCCTATTTTGTATTATATTATTATATCTACTGATTTATTGTTTATTCAGCCCATAACCATCTAAATAGTGTTTACTGTTTGTTAGTTTTGTTGTTTGATGACCAAACAACTTTTGACCAACCCCTTTGAATTCAAAAGGGACAATTATTAAATTCATGGTTTACCTGTTCTACAGTTGTTGTGATTGTTCCATATCTAACAAAATTCCTTTTTGTATTTTTAAAATTAAATAAAAAAAAATTTAAGTGTTTAGAGCAGTAACCAAGGTGTTTCACTTGCTTACCCAGACATTTGGGTTTTATTAATATCTTAAACCAGAATTTCAGTTTCTTTTCAGCAAAACCCTTGCTTTTTGTAATTACTCCATTGAAGAAAAAAAAATTGGCAGCATACTTTTTATAAAATATCTTAAAAGTATATGAAGTTATGCCCAGAAAAAGTTACAATTGTGCTATAAAAGTGTTCAAATTTAATTATATATTATTCTTTTAATGGGTTAAAATAATTCTTTAAGGCTTACCCATGTCTGTAGTGTTAAGAATTACTAACAAATTTTTTTATTATGTATTTAATTCTTAAATTATTTACTCATGGTGTCGGACATAAAGTAGAGAAACATTTCTTTCTGACATAGGGTAATGCCTAAAAATTATTTTCAGTTAAAACATTTTTCAGAAATTCTTGTTGCAGTTTATAACACTTCTTTCATGAGCAAGTTATTTTTTTTAAATGTCTTTACTCTGAATAATTAGTTTTTAACTGGAATTTTTTAGTGTCGGACATCATGGAATTTGTCCTTTAGAAGAATATAAATCTTTTCATGTGCAATTGTTGTTTGAAGTCAAATTAATAGTTGGCTGATAACTTGTACAACTTAAAAGTATACTTATATGCATAAAAAATGTAGTTATTTATGACTTAAAAAACCAAGCATGTATTTTTCAAAATGCATGTAAGAAATTGCAATGACCCCCCCCCCCCCAAACTTGGTTTGTCAAAATCATTGTAAATGTATTTTAAGTGAGGGAGGTTTTTTTCACTATATCGACAAAACGTTCGCAAAGCAATTGATAATCCACTCAACCTCTATTTAAAAGGACTTTTTTTTATTGCTAGCAAGTTTAAGATTTCTGTAACTTCACATTGAAATTGAGAAATTTAGCACAGTTTGCAAATCAAAGCAATCTTATCCATCACTTCTTGACATCCTGGAAGTCTTTGAAGACCCACAGAATTTTTGAAGTTTGGAAAAACTCTTAGTGTCTTGGAAATTTCGAAAATATATACTAAAAATAGCAAGTTCACTAATGGGATCTACAAAAATTTCTTAACAGTTACCATCATTGAATGACATACATTTTTTTTTGTATCTTTGTTGTAATTTGTATTCTTTTTTGAAGTTTGTATTAAAATTGGCTGAACTACAACACACTTGAATCAAGATTTGTCCACAGAACATTTCACAGGGTTGCAACACTTTTTGGTTAAATAAAATCAAGGACTATTTAAGAACTTTAACTTTTCAAGGATGCATTTTTCCTATGCAACACACCTAAATTTCATGATAGTTTTTAAAAATTCATTTAGAAAACGACTAAGAGCTCTCTAACTTTCAAATGAACTTAAATATGTCATAAAATAACCATTTAGTTATTTAAAAATCAATCTAAAATCACTTGCTCTGCCTTCTTGGATTATACAAAGAATAATTCAAAAAATAAAATAGGAAACGATTCACCTTAAAAAAGTTTTTAATGAAGCCAATATTTAACATTTGAAACACTTCAAGGTAAATTCATCAGCCCCAAAAAATTAAGGACTTTTCAAGTGGATAATGCATTTCAAGCACTTTTCAAGGTTTTCATGGACTGTGGCAACCCTGATATCAAATGAGAAGATTTAAAATGCCTCTAATTTTAAAGCCATTTACAAAGAATTAGGAACCTCTATAAACAAATATTTTCTTCGGAGCATAAAGGAATCCTTATTCTTGTCAATATGTTGTATAGTAGTTGTTTCTATGATTGAACTAGATTCAATTAGTTACAAATTTAAGTTTTATTTTTCTTCAAATGGTATTTGACTAGTATTAACTATTAATTATTTGTTACAAGAGTTGTTTTGGACTCAATGGAGAGCTCTTGAGTATTTTCTTTTTTTCCCTGCCAATTTGACAGAAAACTTTTTTCAAATAGTTTTTTTCCCAAGTAGTTTGAGGAAAGCACTGAACCAAAGTTTAAAATCGAAACTCCTTCTTGCTGATACGATGCAAATTTCAACATTGCTAAAACAATTTTTTATTGGTATTTGTGATTTTGTATAGGAAAGGTTAAACTATATCAAATTTTATACATAAAAAGTAATTATAGTTATCATTAATTTGAAAATAATTTTATATTTAAAATGTTTTAAGCAATGACTCTGGGAGAATGTTAATAGTTTCATGTTTGAATTGTTGTTTCCAACAGGGTTGGCATGGTTTTTACCACCATCGGTAAATACCATGGTAAAAACCATTATAAACCGTCCTGGGAAAAACTCAAATATTGTAACAACAATTATTTACTAAATGTTATTTAAGGGGACTAATTAAAATTAATTAAATTTTGCATTTGAAATAAATATTTATCATGACCTTAATATTTCAAAAATAGGCAAACCTTCCTTAGTTATATATCACATCTATGGTAACATAATAATCATGTACTCTTGTTTTTTATTATTTAAGGGTTCCATTTGCATAAACATAAATAATTATAAGAATATTGTCTGTGATAAATATTCATTTAAATATTGTGTAGGGTAAGCATTGAGTTATATCTACTATATTAAGAAATAATGTCAAATGACTTCACTAGGTCTAGGCAAACTATAACGGCTATAGTGGGGATGAGAGAGAGAAAAAAAGCATGAACTTAATAATGGTTTCCCCACCCAGACAATTACTGCAGTCGCAGCCAGAATACAAAAATTGGGATGTAAACGAAAGAAAAACTGATTTTACTTTTATAAAAAAATTTTATTAAAAGGAATTTACCAGATATGGTATATCAGAGAAAAACAATACTTCCTTTTTTTCTGAAAGGAAGAGGCATTTCCCAGTTTTACGCAGTATTCATCTATTTTTTTCGTTATTTACCACTTGTTTCCGCTGTGATGGGAATATTAGTTTTGGACGGGAAAATCCCAACCCTGGTTTCTAATGCCACTCGGTAACCAGCGAACTACCCGATTTTAAGGCGAAGTGAGGCGACTTCTGTTTTTATTAAGCACCACAAAGGAGGAAGTCCAACTTTTGCACAGCAGCATGACACAACATCTGTTTTACAGGAAGTTCAATTTCAGACATCCATTTTCACACACATATTGAAATTTTGATCCAGATCAAAGGCCGATAACCCCCTGCTCTGTTACCCCCAGAGATATTAATTTGGTATGGGAACATGGAGGACTGAGACTACGACATATTTAGATATAATATACATAATAGAGAAGGGGGGGGGGGGAGAATGAGGGGTGGTAAACTTGATTTAAAATTTTTTACAGAATTAATATAATTATTTTGCAGGAACTTTATCTAATAATTAACATCCATATAACAAAAACAGACGGTTATTTTTTAACGTAATTTTTTTTCCTTCAATAATGAAAAATTCCCTGATATTTCCAATAAAAAAAAATTCCAAATCGAACAAAGGAAAAAAAATTGCGTGAATTTCATCTGGGTGGACACCCTGGGAGGAGTAAGAACCCTGATTGTCTTTTGAAAACGACATTGCTAAAAGCTGTAACAAAGTACAGTAGAATCTCAATTATCCTATCTAATTGGTACCGGGGGAAGGACGAATGATCGATAATTCTGCATAAAAATTTTTCATTAAATAGTAAAACTAAAAATATTAAAACAGTACAGAGGAGTGCTTAAAGTGAGCGGATCTCAAATCTGAAAAAATTCTGAGATCCACGTTGGTTTTTCAACAGTAAACATTGAATTCAGTGTTAAGTTACTCTGAAACTGGGACTTCTTAGCCAAGTGCTAAAAAGATTATTTTCAATTTCTGAGCAGAGTTTTAAGAAAAGTGCTTATTGTTTTTGCATTATAGTAGATATCGCTTGTAGGCTCGTGATTTTTGAAGATTCACAAAAATTCCTAATAATTTAGGGTTGCTTATTTACTTACTAAAGTTTTACTCTTAAAATTACTGCACCTTCCCTATTTCATAACTACCGGAATTTCTCAATTTCAGAAACGGTGCAGAATTCCGATTTCAGAATGGCAGGTAATTACTCACATTAGAATAAACGATTTTAGGACTGACGTCTCCTGTGAGCAACAAAGAACGACTTTATCAGAGAAATTTTGTTTTAGGTTGAATTGGAGAAACTCAGTTAACAGAGTTTCGAAAAAAAAAATAGACAGATATAACCGAGGTACTACTGTATAAAATTCAGGTGTCCAAGGCTGCTTTAAAAAATTTATAACTAAAGGAGGCAGACGTAAGGGGACATAACATATAACATAACAAAAAGGTGCACCCTATACCTAAACCGACCTTGAGTTTGCAGTATACAAATGTTCTACGAGAAAAAGGGTAAATAGTTCTCATTTTTGAGTGCGAGAATCGAATACAAAAAGGTATTTCACATTCAATAAACAAATTTATTTGTTATTTCAAGACATAAATTTATTATTTTTATTAGTTAAGCTTCAGTTAGAGTGTTATTTTAATTATTTTTTTCCTTCGATTTGATGTAACAGGGCGCACGAATATCAGGGTCGAAAGGAGCAGCCAATCAGAGTACGCGATTTTGCGGCGCCAGCCGGGTTGTTTACCAAGTTTCTTTCGCTCAGTACATTTCTCTGCTGCAAACTTAAGCTCGGTTTTGGTATAGAAAGGAAAGATGTAGGAAGTGTAGCTAAACACATAGAATGACAAAAATATGTTAGTGGTCTAGTAACTCAACTTGATAAACGGGAAAGGTGCTGATGATATGGAAGGGTACCATAAGACTTAAGGGGAGCTCTGGTTAATAGAGACTAAACAAGTTTTAAGTAATTTTTAATGCCTTCAAATTCCAGTTCTTGCTTAATACTTAAAATTCAGCAATTGATTTAGTCTTTGACTAAACAAAAATAAAGTAGTACTTAAGTTTCAGTACATTCTTGTAAGCAAAAGATAAGCACCATTTTAGGAGAGATCTACAAAGTGTTAGTTAAAAAAGCACTGATTTTATGGAAAACTAACTATTTCAAAATTCCAAAAAGAATGTTGAAATGGAAAGTTGAGGATCTTGAATATAAACAATAAAACTTACCACGAATTTCTCTTGTCTTATTATTTGCACTTTTGACACCGGTTATTTCTCCATTAGGATGAATTATCCCAACCTGTAAAAATAAAAACATGCTATCTAAAAAAACAATAGGTACAGATATTTTCAGATACATTTTATAACTCTGCGAAGAAAGGGCTGCTGTCCATTGTCCTACATTATAAAAACAGACAACTTCTTATTTTGTTTTATTGTATTAAAGAATCAATCAAGCTTCGTAATTGAGTTGATTTTTAGGTTTGAAATTAAATTAACATAATTTAATTTAGATTTCTATATGCTTCTGTGGCTTTGTTAAAAACAGTGAGCCTTGCAACTTTTTCAATAAAAATACATGCAAAATGTAACACCCATTTATAAGCATAAGTCCTTTCTCCAATTCTTTTAAATCACCATTGTCACTCAATCATCTCAAGCCAGTTTAAAATTATGTTGTAATATGCATCAAAATAGAATTCTTTAATTGTTTGCATGAATTGATAAGAAAAAGGCAGAAGGCATTCTATTTTGTATTAATTTATTCTAAAAGCAAACAAAATGGGTTTGTTTCAATTCAAATCTGGCAGTAGCTGTGCAGCTTTGTTTTCCTTACTCTTGAATGTCTTTGTGTTATTAGTTGGTTGGAAGAGATAATCAGTTTCGTATGCTGACCAAGAGCACTAACCTGAATATAAGTCTACCTGCCAACTTAATCAAAACAAAAGTCATTCGAGAGTAAGGAAAACAAAGCCACTCAGCTATAGCCAGATTCGCTGTGAAACAATCCCATTTTTCACTTGCATTCAAGCATTAATGACATTTTAATTTTAATACTGCTTAATTCCTTTGTATGAGGTCATTTTTGTTTTTTTAATGGAAAGGGTATTTAAAATCATTCGGTTCAGTTAGGTTTTAAAGGATATATATTGTTGTACCGTTGTTTCATGTTGATATGAAAAGATTTCTTTCTTTTCAAAGTGCGTGCAGTTATATATTTATTCTTCAAAGTGTAAATTTAGCAAACAATAATAAATTCTTGAAATAAAATAAATGAAACTTAGCCAAATTTAGTGCGTCAATGTTCAATATAGAATTAATATATGCATTTTGTGCTTTTTTTTTTCCTGTTGAGTGCAAATTATGTCTGGAAGAAGTCTAAATGACAGATCCTCTTACACCTACCTCTTTTGCTATCCCTTCCAGACCATGCTTCTTGTAATACTTAATAAGTTCAGCTTTGACAGGAGACAATGCCTGAGTACCAGAACTAGAACTTTTATTTGGTGTAGAATTAGAGCTAGAATTTTGACCTAAGAAATTAAAAATCCTATTTTTAGTTTCATTGTACAGTAAGACAGCCATATAGAACATTTAAATTGTTTGTTAAAAATAATCAAACATCAAAAACAAAACTTTGAAAGACTATTAGAGTTATCACAAGTATACCTTTACATTTAATAAGAAAATATAAAACGAAGATTAAACTACTTAAAAAGTTATTATTTAATTGCAATGCAGAGTTAGTTTACAATATTTTATTAGTAATACAGACAAATAGAATTATGTATGGTTTAAACAAATTTGCATTACATAAATTGTTTGTGTTTTGTTTACCTCTGTTTTGTTAAAAACATAACTATGTTGAAATAAATATAGAGTATAAAAATAGTTTACATTCAATATATTTTGTTTATAATAACTCATTAAAACATCGCACTTTTAGATTTGTAAAGATTTTAGAAGATCACACAATATAAGCAAAGTAATTAAAAAACTATTTTGAATAATTAATATCATGGGAAAATAATTTTCCTTTAAAAAATATAAACTATCTAAGAAACAATAACAAAAAATATATATAATACAATTTCTAGAAGAGATTAATTTGAAAACAAATAAGTGGTTAAATGACATAAATCGAAATAATTCGCTGAAAATAACTAAAATTAAATATAATGAAAATCTTTTAACTTGACTTTGTAACTTCAGTTTATTTTCTGTACGCAAATAGTTCATAAAGCCTATGTAAAAACAAACAAATCTCACCATGATGTAAAAAAAACATTTATTTAACACGTTGGTCCTAGAGTAAACAATAAATACTAGTTCACGTTATTTATAACTAATAATTAATGAGTGGCATTCAATTTACGACTCGATAAAATTATTGAAATCAGAAAACGATCACTAATTACAAAAGTGTACGAATACAAAAACACGAATGCATAAATGATTAATGCTGATCACGTAGACTTCTCAGGCCTAGTGTCAAATATATAGGCAAGATCGAAAACAAATTATTGACAAATTAGCTAATTCGCATGCAATAATTAGGTTGCAGTGATATGCCCCAACAAAATATATTATCCTTTATTAATTTTATGTACATAATTCATTATCAAAACACCTAAACAATGCAACGGCGTCCTACGATACCTTGGGTTTACCAAGGACAAAAACGCTAGTATTAACACACCAACATTCAAATTATAAAGTTTTAAATAATATTTTGAATAATTTGTTATAACATACCTTCATAATCCCAAAGATTTACCAAAGAAGCGGTACTATGGGACATGATCGATGTAAAGTTAAGGTATCGGATTATGGACGTAAGCTTCAATGTCTCATTATACGAACTTAAAACTGTAAAATCTTGACTTCCTAATTCTTTCTAGATATTATATGAACTTAGTTGATAGAATATTTAGCTTTAAAATTAATAAAGTATTCACATCAAGATGGCGACCGTGCAATCAAATCACCATAAACATGTGCACTTAAAAATAATTTTCTTAAAATCTTTCAAAATAAATTTCTAAAAAAAATAAACAAAATATTTTTTTACAAAATGACAACATAAGATTTAACAAAGCGCATTTAAGTAGCTCCAAACGCTACATAACAAACAATAAAAAAAGTAATTTTCTCTGCTTATAAGAGAAAAAGTTGTTGATCCCCGCTAATTTTCGATCCGAAATGAGAAATTGAGCTTAGCTTGCGTACGATTCGCTTTCCGCGAACGAGTCAACGAGTAGTGAAATTGGCGGTGGAGTCGAAAAAATGAATTTGATTGGCTCACAGAACTTCACGTGACATGCGTAAAGGGGTACGAGAGTAACTTTTTACAATTTTTGCAGCCTTTACACCCTGAAATCTGAACAAAATATTCTAAATTTAAACTTTGAAGAATATTCGAACTCTAATCAAAAATTTAAGCGCCCAATAAAATTCTTATTTTGTTAAGATGTCATCGAAACGGAAGTAGTACATAAAAAACATATGGCCCTCATTTAAATTTGCAGTTACGGCTGCAGGAGAAGTTACTTTCATTCTAACTTCAAGAGTCTATCAATAAAGCTTATACCTTTTTATGACATGATTTTGAGCAATTAGAATGACCAATTTTTGTTTTATAATACATTTTATAGTTATTTGTATGTATGTTTACTAAATTTGCCTACAAAATCGCACAATCCTTCTTGTTTCTGTTTTAGCAGACGACATAAAACTGCATTAACCGCTAGACGGCGCTTTGTAAACAAACGCGGTTGCCATGGTTTTTGATAAAGGGAATAAGGGATCTCTTAAAAAGTGCTGTGTTTTTGTTTACATCACGTCACATTCGTCTGGTTAATTGTAATATTATTTAAATTTTTTTTACTTATCTGTAATTATATCACTTATTTACCAAAATTTAGTTGAGACCATTAAAAAGCTTTGAAATCATGGCTGCTGTCTTGAAAAAACGGGCTCTAGCTGAATTTAGTTCAACTTTGCTGGTAAATATTTGTGTAGATGTGTAATTATTGTACTTTATTTTGTAGACATGATAACTTATGTTATTTTAAATCTGTTTATTACTTCATTGTCATTATTCAATGTGTTTTTAAAAGTCCATTTTTCAATTAATTAATATTTCATGTCGATTGCATCATGTTCCGTTTTATTTTGCAATTCTTATCAACAAATTTGTATTGGTATAATTTTTCGCACTAAATAACAATGATTGTAAATCTTTTTAGTTAATGGACTTCACTCAAATAAAGATTATAACAACCAAATTAGTAACATCTACTGCTAACTACTTAGTAATATGTCTTTATCTTTAAACTCTTAATTTGAAACGCACAATATGGTATTCAATTAATTAAGTATATGTCTGGTAACTTTATTTTTTATTGATTAGGAGAAAACTTGCAAACCTACTAAGCGCCTCCGAATCATTAAAAAGCCTGCAGCTTATGCTGAGCTTGATGTGGATTTGTTGAAAAGTCCATCTTCAAGTGAAGCCTTACTTTTTTTACTGCAAGTGGAAGAAGTGATCAAAGGAGAAGTAAGTACATAACCTTTCAATGCTTGATATCACAGTGCCGGATTTCGGCCTAGGCCTACAAGGCCCGAGCCTAGAAGCCCAGTGCGGAAGAGGGCCCTTAAAAAGATAGAATCGCCTAAAAAAAAATTAAAGTCGCCACCAAAAACTCAGTAACTTTGATCATTGTTATGAGTCGAAAGTTATTGAAAAATCCAATGAAAATAGCTATGCATATGACATGCGGAGGAAATGTAAGATTTAGGTCCAGTTCGACAAAGTTAAAGAGTCAAAAATAATAATGCACTCAATTGGCTTTGATTACTTCATTTGTTCTTCTGCTCAGAAGAAAGTTCACCTCGTCAAGTCACCGTTAAACTCTTTGTTTGACTTAAAAGTTGTCTGAAACAAATCCCAAGAACTAAGGTCAGTAAACTATGCCTTGGTAAGAATACCTTGCTTTATTGCAATTACATGTCATCAACATTTAAAATAATCTGTACCCTTGTGACAAAGTACTTCTTTATACTGTCAGGCATGAATGAATCTTTCATGCCTAGTATTAAAAATACTCCTGTACATTTCATTAATGAAAAATCTATAATGCAATAATAAAATCTATACTACTTTATGGCTGTGAAACTTGGAAAATTACAAAATAACAGGAAAATAAAGTATAAACTAAATGCATTACATACTAAATGTTTAAGAAAGATTCCAAAAATTTTTTGGCCAGAAAAAATTTCAAACCATAATCTATACATCAAAACAGCAGACAAACCCTTGATAAATAACATAATAATAAAAAAATTGTATAGAAGTATCCTGACACAAAATCAGTTATGTGTTTGAAAATATTAACTTGATATAAATAATCTGAAATTATTATTTATAATCTATCTTCATTTTTTATTAAAAAATTATGTGTTTATTAAACATTTTCAAATGTAAACACTTTATTATAGTTCACTTTAAACCTTTTATGTATTTTAACACGAAATATATAAATTTCACATAATTAAACTAGTAATTTTCTCTTAGGTTGATGCACTTCCATTGTATAATACATTAAAAGATCACTACCTAAAAGAACGAGAACCTGTTGTGAGAATAAAACTGATCAACATCCTTTGCCAAATGGTACAGGAAAAATTAATTGCACCCTATGCCCTATATGATGATTTACAGCCTTTACTTAAAGGTGAAACTTCTCACAAAGTCCTAGCTGTTTTCCTGTCGACTTTCCATAAAATCAAGAGAATGGAAAAAGATGATAAACTGCATCTTCAAATATTTCAATTAGCTAAAAAGGTATATTTACTGTTGTAGCACATGGCTTTGTTAATAAAATGTATTGGTACAGTCCTGCACAAAAATTTAGACACAGACGCAATTCATGAAAAAATCGTCAATTTTACTATTTTTCAGTAGTTTTTTTTTTTAAATATATAATCTTTAGACAGCATGAAAAATAATAGGGTAAAATTTTTTGACAAAAAATATAAATAAATTTGACTTCCATCAACAAATTAAAAATGTCCATACTTTCCTTGCCACAAAAGTATAGACACAAGTTTCCGTTTTATGCAAATTCTATAGAGGAAGTGATTGCGGGTGGGGTTTTAAGTTGCTTTAAAAGGTTGAAGGTAATTTTCAATGCTTAGAACCATTCTGAAGTCAACTGAATTTTAGTATGAAGAGATTTTAAGGATATGGACACTCAAATTCAGAGGTAAATCTGTTTCGGATATTTCTACTAAATTTAAGCGTTCGAAATGAGGTATTTATAAAGAGTTAGCACGTGGCGATCAACATCCACCAAAATCGCGGTCTGGAAGACCTCCAATCACCAGAAAACGAGAGGACAGACAAATAAGAAAATTGGCTTCAGACAAACATTGCTCTTCAAATCAAATTAAAATCCTAATTGTGGCTTAATTTTTACCAAACACTATCAGGAGGTGAATCAATGAATTTGATTACTTGATAAAATCCAAACTTATAGCGCATCCTAGCTTGCTATCTCATCATAAAGATGCAAGACTGCAATGGACTCAACAACACATGTCTTACAGCTATCCATTGCAGTCTTGGTTAGGTTAGGACTGAATTATCGTCGCACTAGAGCTACACGAGGGCTATTGGTGACGGGCGTCGTATTTTAGAACCACAGTCAAGTGACGAGCCGACACCTGAATAGGCACGCAACGCAACCATTGCAGTCTTGCATCTTTATGATGAGATAGCAAACTAGGTTGCGCTATAAGTTTGGATTTTATCAACTATCCAGATTCATTGATTCAATTCCTGATAGTTTTTGGTAAAAATTAAGCCACAATTGGGATTTTAATTTGATTTGAAGAGCAATTTTTGTCTGAAGCCAATTTTCTTATTTGTCCGTCCTCTCGTTTTCTGGTGATTGGAGGTCTTCCAGACCGCGATTTTGGTGGATGTTGATCGCCACGTGCTGACTGCTGACACTCTATAAATACCTTGTTTCGAACGCTTAAATTTAGTAGAAATATCCGAAACAGATTTACCTCTGAATTTGAATGTCCATATCCTTAAAATCTCTTCATACTAAAATTCAGTTGACTTCAGAATGGTTCTAAGCATTGAAAATTACCTTCAACCTTTTAAAGCAACTTAAAACCCCTCCCGCAATCACTTCCTGTATAGAATTTGCATAAAACGGAAACTTGTGTCTATACTTTTGTGGCAAGGAAAGTATGGACATTCTTAATTTGTTGATGAAAGTCAAATTTATTTATATTTTTTGTCAAAATTTTTTACCCTATTATTTTTCATGCTGTCTAAAGAATATATATTTAAAAAAAATGTACTGAAAAATAGTAACTGACGCTTTTTTCAAGAATTGCTTCTGTGTCTAAACTTTTGTGCAGGACTGTAACTGTTGTTTTTATATGAAAATAATTCATGTCATTTAAAAAAAAAGTTAATGCTAAGCTGGTTTATTTAAAGAAGTATTCAAATCAAAAGGACTTCTTTTGCCTAACATTTTCTTAATTTACATCATTCTTGTATATACTGAGTTTTCTAAAGCAAATTTTGTTTTACTTCTTCTAAAGAACATTTCATAATTTTGTTTTGCTTTAATAATAATGTTATTAAAAAATTTAGTGCCATAATGTTTTTTTTTTTTATTTAATCAAGAGGACTTCTGCAACCTGCAATTTTCTAAATTTACATTATTCCTGTTTATACTGATATTTCTAATGCAAAATATGTTTTACTTCTTGGAAAGAACGTTTCATATTTTTTTTACTTTGCTTTTAATAATAATGTTATTAAAAATGTAGTTTTAGACTGGTTTATTAAAAAAAAAAGGTATTTAAATCAAAAGGATTTTGCTCTCTATATAATTTTCTAAATTTACATTATTGCTGTTTACTGAGTTTTCTAATTCTTTAAATTTTCTTATTATTCCTGTTTTCCCTACTGAGTTTTCTAATAATTCAAAATTTGTTTTTAGTCTTTCAGATAGCTTTTCATAAATAAAAAGAATTTGTTTCAATCATGTTGATAGTAAGAACACATTATTTATCAAAATATATTTTCAGGTTTTATTTTCATATACATACGATTTATAATCAGAAATCATGCTTCCTGTTATATTTACCTTAATATAAAAATTTTGAATTTTCTTTATCAATATTGCTTTGCAGTATCTAAATAATCGAAGTCACGAAGTAAAATGTGCTGCGCTGTGCGTCATTGGAGATTTCGTTGCCTTGGATGACAAGTCTGACACTTTTCAGAACACTTTGCAGCTTTTAGCAGATTACACTCACGATCATGAGCCAAGAGTACGTACAGAAGCTTTGAATGCATTGGTGAGTATTATTAGCTTTGATGAACTGTGCATAAAATGTATAAACTAAAACAACTGTTCGTAACTACTGCTAAATATAACTTACCGAATAATTACTTTAATATTAATTAATATTTTAATAACTACATATTTCTTATAAAATATTTGAAATCATTAGTATGAATATTATTTTATTTAATAAACTTAAATTCTATAACTTCATGATAAAACCTCTAATATATATCTATTTTAAAATTTCATATTGTATTGGTTAAAGAATCCACATAAAGTTGTTTATTTATAACTACTACTTACTCGAAAATTCATGCTAATAGAAAAACCTAAATATTTTTCTTGCTTCTTTCAAGTCCGCTCTTACAGGTACAGCTATTGTACTTGCAATTGGGTAATGTGATGCTTCTTTAAAATATCGTCCCAGAATCTTCACAATGATAGTTAAAATAAGTTTTAATAATAAAGCTTTTAGTGTATTATATTCTTTGAAGGTATTTTGCCTTTTTCAAAAATTATGATTCCTTTGTTTCAGTTGAATTTGCATGATCGAGGTTTAAAGCTTGACTCTTCTTTGTATGAGATAGTTTGTGAAGCTCTCACGGATGATTATGAATGTGTCAGGATGGCAGCATTGAAGTTACTTGATGTCATAAGTCATTTGCACTCAGAAAAGTAAGATTCGTCTTATTATTCTAAAATTTCTTTTCTATCTGCCATTTGTTATTATTATTTTTTTTTAATGTAGCTCTTTTTCTGCTATTTTATTTGTATTTTTTGTATAATTTATTTATTTTATAGAGTTCGTACTTTTTTTATATAATTTATTTGTTTTATAAAGCAATAAACTTCTTATTTACTGTTCTTTTTACCCTCTTTTATAATTTCCCCAATTTTAAAAGAAGATATTCGTTTTTGTATATGCATTTTCATAACAAAAGTTATTAGTAACTAAGAGGCCTTAATGTTTTTGATTTAGAAATTTTTATTTTAAAAAATTCTTTCAGTTTTTACGAAGAAATTTTTGCAGATATGTAAATATTGTAATAATAATATAATGTATACATTTTATAGATTAGTTACTGTAAGTTCAGAAGAACAAATTCGACTAGCAGATGATGCTTTTGCAAGGATATGCAAAATGATTACTGACCCTGCCACTAACGTCCGTGTTCTTGCAGCTTCTTTACTAGTGAGTAAATTTCATTTTTAACACTAGATTGCCTAAGCAGTCATTTTGACTGTATTTCAATTTCAGTTAGAAAAAATTGTTGTATAAAATGACACAGCTTCTTAGAATTTTGTGACTTTTTTTGTACAACATATAAATGTGTTTATTAATCAATGTAGTTGCCTCCCCCCTCTTTCATTTCCGGTATATATGTGTGTGTGTGTTATACCTGTATTGCTTTAAGCAGTCATTTTGACTTCTTGAAAAATTTTAAATAATCAAATGACTTTTATTATTGAATCAAGTAAATTTTTTATGAAATCAGATCGTCTCCGATTTTGTCTAACAATTTATATATTTTTTTATTACTGGCAATTGTTAGTTATTTGTCATTTGAATCTTTATGCCAGGCTTGCCCGCACACCTCATTCCCTTAGAATGTGTGATAACGTTGTTCAGAAGGGAAGGAGAATCATTGTTTGTAAGATTAGTTACTGTAATCAATACATTTTGATAGAGTGCATCTGTTTAATACTTACTAATAACTTGCTATATGACTGTAACTAGTATAAGAAATATTAGAAATTAATTTTAAACAAATTTCTTTACACATTGGTTATTTGTTGACAATACATAAATTTTGACAACTTTTGGGCAATATAGGTATACACTAAGTCTCCGTCTTTCTAGTGTTAAATTAAAAAGAAAAAAACTTCAATAAACATTATGTATATTTTGAGACTGAACCAATTCCAACTTGATTATAAGAATTATGTTATTTAGTATTGTGCAATATAATTTATATATTGATATAACTAAGAAACTGTGTATTGGATATGATTGATAACTTTTTTTGTTTATCTAGGGTGAATTTAAAGAAGTTAGTTTGGAGTTTCTTAATCAAACACTGGATAAAAAAGTTATGGCTACTCTGAAAGTAAGTTTATATTTTTTATCCTCCTGAAATAAACAGCTCTAGGCATAAGTTTTTGTTGATTTTTTTGTTACCAGTATTAGCCATCCTTTTGGGGTTTTTTTAGAAAAATACTTATTTATTTCCTTGAATTTATGTTTATCTAAAATAATTTTAAAAAATCTGTTCATCTTTATTAAGAAAAAGTTCAGAGAACAATAAATATTCATTTTTCAATGTAAAATAATTTTTAAAAAAATAATGTACATGCATGCATAAAAAGAAATATCAAAATAGATAAGTAATGAGTAAATTTACAATGCATGATTAACAAAATACACATAACATATAATTCATAATTTTGTTTTTTTGTCATCAGTTGGCATATAATGGGGATATATAACCATTGATGACTACTATTATTGAAATTCGCAAAGAATTTTCGAAGACATTTTAATTGTTATGGCAGAGGAGGATAATTTAACTCTTTTTTTTTCTTTATTGGATCACCACTTTCATAAACTTCTTTAAATGTTTATTTCAATATTTTCTCCCTTTGATGTTATCATCGCATAAGGTCCGTTTATTATCTATTCCTAACCGAAGTTTGATTTTTCCATTTCGCAGAGTTGTATCTGATATAATATGTAACTGTTTTTACCTTGTCACTTGTAGAAAAAGAAAGGCGGAGCAGACGGAGACAACAGTGAATGGGCCACTGGTAAGAAAATGCACTTCGAAGCTCCAAAAGAAGAAGTTGCAGAAGATGTGAACCTTATTAGTTCTGGAGCTTGTGGTGCCTTTGTGCATGGCTTTGAGGACGAGTTACAAGGTAAAAAAAAAAACTTTTTATTTAATGTCTAATTATATATTTATGTTTAGTTTTTTCTTAATTTAGTGATGAAAACTACAATAACAGGGCGATAACAGAACCTGGAAATCAGAGAATTCTCAGGGAACTTTTTAATTCTGGAAATATCAGGGAATCCTCAGGGAGTTTTTCAAATTTTGCAAAATATCAGGGAATTTTTCCATTTCAGATTATTTGAACAGGTTGAGGTTGTTTTTGTGATCACTATACTAGCGGACATTTCTTGATCAAAAGAAAATATTCTGGTAAGTCCGATTTGCCTGAACCAGAGCTACAAAAGAAAACTCAACTCTCTTCTTATTATGCAGAAACAAAAAAAAAACCTGTCAATTATTATCAAAGGCCTAATATGCTCCAAAGTCCCAAACCTGTTTACGATGTTGCCCTTAATGGTTGCGTTGGGTGCCTACTCAGGTTTCAGCTCGTCACTTGACTGTGGTTCTAAATTATGACGCCCGTTGCCAATAGCTGTCGTGTAGTTTAGTATGACAATAATTCAAACTAAATTAAAAAGTAATTTTAAAATCAGGGAATTTTTTCATGGAAATATCAGGGAACTTTTTTTTAAAGGATTTTGTTACCACCCTGAATAAAAAGTTAATATCTTTAGCTGTAAAAAACCTTAATGTTTTTTTCTTTTTACTAAATTTAATTTAATCTAGCCAAGTAGAAAAACTTTTATTAGAATACTCAATGAAAGGGTGAATATTTGTAATCATGCAGTAAGGACTAAATATAAAAATTCAGAAAAATCATTTATCCAGAAAGTCTGAAATCTTCTGAGCATTTTCAACATTCCTATGTTCTTTATACAATATATATATATTTCATCTTTTCCCACTGAATAAAAAAGTAACATTGATTAGGTTGTAATTAACAACTTATTTTTGTAATTTGCTTATTGACCCATAAAATAATACTCAACTTTAGTATTTATCTGCTTTTCATCAGCAGCACTAATTCAAAACACTTTTTTTTGTAATTATGAAAAAGGTTAAATGGAATCTATTTCTTTATTTTAGAAGTGAGAACAGCAACCCTCGACTCTTTCTGCAAGCTTGCAACTTATTTTCCCTCTTTTGCTGCAACTTCACTAGACTTCTTGGTGGATATGTTTAATGATGAAACAGAGGAAGTTTGCTTAAAAGCAATCCACTGCTTACAAAAGATAAGTTTACATATTATGTTGAGGGAAGATCAGCTGAAAACAATTTTGGTTGTTTTAGAGGTATGCACAATTCATTTTGGCTTCTTTTTTTTAATTCTTTGATTAAGTTTTAAACATATATATAGTGTAATAACAAGTATAGCATAATCTGATTCTGTTTGGAATTCAAAATTCATATTATGTAAGTGTTAAAAGAGTTTGTTATTTGAGAAAAACAAATGCCTACAATATTCATTAGGTACTTATTTAATTTTTTCATTTACATATAAGTTCATAGATTTTTGCATTTACAAATTATACGTTATTCTCTTACAAGTATTCAAAATTCTTTCAAGAATTGCCTTGGTTTAATTCAATAAAAGGCAATCAAGCCTTTAAAAGTACCACGGAGGAAAAACTAATTTAAATTTCAAATGCAATACCTTAACTTGCTTTTTTATTTCGCATTATTACTATTATTTTTTAAAATATAGAATTATATTTCTTTCATAATTTCAATCATAAATCATTTAAATGTGTCAGTAATCAGTTCATACCTTTTTATATATAGGATTTTTCTATGGATTTGAGAGAAGCTTTGCATGTGATGTTGGCTCGCTGCAGATTGACTACAAAGGAATGCCTAAAGTTTTGCATTGACAGCCTTTTGAAAAATCTCATGCGCTATCCTCAAGATAAAAGATCTATTTGGAAGTAGGTGTATTCAATACTCATATGGCATAAGCATAAGATTTCATGCATTGATCAAACTTTTTTCAGATTATTTGAAATAATTACGTCAACGAACACAGGTGCAATTCCAAACATTTCATTTCTGACAAATCATGTAATTATATGTAGATGTATGCATGCAAATCATGTAAGAATATGTAGAAGGTTAACTTAACCACAAACTTATAATATTGAAATAATCTTTAAAAAAATTGTATCTTTATGTACTATTAAAAAATTCATTAATGAGTTTTTGTCAAACCTTTTGTGGTAACTTCTAGATTAAATATTTACTGATTTGTTATTTTTAGGTTATTTTAATTTAAAATTTTTAAATGGAGTGTAAAATTTAAAAAAAAGCATAAATGTTTGAAACTTGTATAACTAACAATAATACAACTTCTAAAATCCGATGGCTATTCCAGGATCTCCTAAAATACCCATCTTCAATGATCAATCTGTTATCAACTTGTTGTTCTATCGTACTAATTACTTCTGCTAGATTTATATTTAACTTAAATGTGCAATTTTTGGACTACAGCTGATGAAAGTTTTCATTTTGTTACTCCATTTATCAAAGGGTAATCCCAATAAATTCTATTAAATTTATTTTTCTGTTACTAATTCTTAAATGCTCTCTTCTATTGCCCTATATGTTGCATAAACATTACGCAGCATTTTAAGATAAACTTATCTAAAACGTTTTAAAATTGAGTTCAGAATTTTTAATTATTTTACAAGGTTAAAAAACTAGAGCATTTTAAGATAATGTTCTAGTTTTTTAAAATCAGTAAGTAATTAAAAATATTGAACTAAATTTTAAAAACATTTTAGGTATGTTTAACCATCATGATACAGACTTCCCATTAAAAGTAAACCTGCTTTTTAACAATTAAATATAACGGAGCAATGATCAAATGCATATTAGTCCACCAGATAGGGGAGACCGGGGCACAATGGACCTAGGGGCACAATGAACCACCCCCTATTATTTATTTTGTATCTTTTCCAAATTTGCTCTTATCATAAATAAAAGATGGCATAGCAGTCTTGATCTAGTTATTAAGAAAAAGCTTGTTGTTAGCTCACACATTTGCCATTTTTTATTATTGATGTGTATTAACCAGGTAAAAGTAAAAAAGCTCGCTCCTAGAAATTATCTTCTCATCATTAAAGTAACATTAGTTGGATTAAGTGGCTTAGCTTAGTTGAAAGGCAAGATTTTTGTCTTTCTATATAATCAATAAATTAATTTCTGAAATTATAATACAGCATATTTCAATTTTGTTTTTCGTTCAACTACAATATGGGGTACTATGGACCACAAAATCTGGGGTACAGTGGACCATGGTCCATTGTACCCCATGCAACTTTAGAAATACTTTTAGTTTCAAAATAAAAAATATATATTGATGCAAGTCCTTCCTAATTATTAAAAGTTAAATTTGCTATAATAGTAAAATATTTTAATATATATTCTAACATTCACTTCTGAATGTAATAGATCTTCCCCCATCTACTAATAGGTAGTGCCTTTTTTTTTAAAAACCAGAAGTGACAAATTATTGGTGAACAGATGTTTTAGTTTATGTATTATGACTTCAAACAATACCTAAGTAATGTATTTTTAAAATCGAATGGTGGTACTAGACTGTTAAATTATTTAAAACAAGAAGTTTAGAAATTTGAGTTGGTTGTAAAATAAATTTCAATATTTACATAACAGAAGTACAATATCCGAAATTTTTAAATTAATATTTGATTACTGTTGATTTTCTTACTAACAAAAATTTGAGTTATTTGTTGTAGTTATAAATAATTAAGTAAGAAATTTTCTCAGAATTGGTAAGATGCACAAAATTGAAGTTTTGTAAGTAAAGTTTTCAACCACAATTAATTTTTTTAGTAAAATATTCAACCACATTGATTAATTGAAGACTTTAAAAGAGTTAAAAAAAATTATCTCACATAAAAACGAAGATTCTTTGATCCACAGTTTGGCCCTACACTTTAGGTGTTGTTGTGTATAGTAATAAAAAAAGTGTTTTAACTTTGAAGTGACCTTAAAATTTTGAAGATAAAATTTAATGTTTTTAATTTTTTTTTTCATTTGCAAATGTTAATGTTCGATTCCAACTTTTATAATACTTTTTTGTTTTCCTCATCTTTTCAATATTGACTGACAGTATATTTTCTCACTGAAAGAAATTTTAATGCAATTTGATACTTAAAATTCAAATAAAATACTTATTTTACATGTATTTTAATCTTTAAAAAGAGTAGATAAATTTTTTTCAGCAAGAAATAACATGGTCCATTGTACCCCGTGATGTGGTCCATTGTACCCCGAACCTGGGGTACAATGGACCACTTTCTCACTTGTAATAAAAAAGTGAATTCAGAAAAAAAATATTTTAAAGTATAGTTTTTAGGTAATGTATTTTTAAACCAGGATATATATGTAATATATATACCTTTTTCTAAACAAGTGGGATAAATATTTTCGAACTTATAGCACAAAAAATGAAAAAATGGTCCATTGTGCCCCGGTCTCCCCTATCCTGTTTTATTTAAGTTTATTTGAAAGAAATAATATTGTTCCATTTCAGGTGTCTGCAGCAACTGGGAGAAAGACACCCATATTTGACATTACCTTTGGTTCCAGAGCTATTGAGCATTCATCCTTTCATTGATATGACTGAACAAAATGTTGAAGATCCTGCTTGTATCCTTTCATCTTTATGGATATGTATATTAATTATGAAAAAGCTTTATAGTGACAATATATTTATTTTTAAAAAATCCTTGGTAACTGTTTTGGTGCTAATCTTCGTTATCCTTAATTTGTCAAGTTATTTAATTAATTTAAATGTAAAATATTGGTAAAGAGTTTAAATAAGTTAAAAGTTAGTCTTAAAATTAAGACTTTTTTTTAAAACTAATTTGGTAATTTTATTCAATGAATTTCTTTAACAGAATTAAGATATTTGCAACCTGATACTAGTTTTCAATGCTGCTTCCAAGTGCCCTGTCATGCTCTCCCTTTTTGATGAGTATACACAAAAGCATTATTCATACCTGAAAGATACTTTTCCTCATCTTGTACCACATTTGAAAGTAATTTGTATAACTTTATTATTAGTGCTTATAAAATAAAGGAACATAAATTATCCATAAAAAATCGTTTAAATGTCTAATTAAAACTATTATTTAATATCTTCAATATTTCTTTTTATTTTTAAATATCGTTAATGAAACCTGTATTTTTTCCTCATTTTAACAGCTAAGGTATTCATCTGCTGCCTCTGTCGATGTAGAATCTTCTGACGAGCACTCACGAAAATTTCTGAACCAAGTTCTTGAGCGAGTTGCAGCAGCCGAACATCGAAACCCGAAAGCCAGACAGAACATTCTTGAAACTTCTATTCAGTATGTAAAGATTTGGTGAATCCAAGAATATGATATAGATATGTTAATACCTAAATATTTTTCTTTTTCACTTGACACCCCAAAAGTTTTTATGTATTTCATTTGGTGAGCTTTAATTATTTAAGCATTCTAGCAAATTTAACAGATAAAAACAAAATAAAGCAAGTAATTAGATATGCAAGTGTCGTTAAATTTAGGTTAGGTAGCAGAAAACATCGATACTTTCTTTTAGTCCATCAGTTATTCTTGACACTTGAAAGCCTTACGTCTGGCATATTGAAGAATTAAGGCTCTAAATTTGTCTCCTAGTACCAGATGAGTTACCTTTTAATAATGTATTCTTCCTTTTGTACCAGATAAGTAACATTTCCTTATGTTTATTATTTTTGTAGAGATCTTAAACAACTGTCTGCTATTGAGCCAAAACTCTCTGCTGCTGGAAACTGTGCAGCATTATACATACAATGCCAGTTACTTTTAGCCAAAGTAAGTACTTTTATAGCTTCTTTTTCGGATCATCAGGGGTTTTTTTATGCAAGTTTTGTAAAAAATTGATTTTTTTAGATAATCTCCAATAAAAACTGGCTAAATCCCTCGTTATTGTCTCCCTTACAAAGTAGCTCATTGAAATCATCTATTGAACAGGTAACGATATTCTCATGTATTTTCCATTAATAATTACTATAAATTGTTGTACAAAGTATATGGATATATCTCTTTGTTTCAGTTACTTCAACTTTCCTTTTGTCTGAGTCATCAGTTTCTGGGATTGAATAGTGAAGAAATCATATGCTTGAGGCAGTTGAGAATTCGAGCCTTATCATTACAATTAATGGTTTTAATTAGAGGAAGTAACACTTCGGCTCTTGGACCATGTGAAACATTTTTAGAACAAGTGGATTCTTTGCAAAGGTATGGCAATTTATTCGTCATACCTTTGGGCTGTAACAAAATTTTTAAATTTATCATTTACCCTTTAACTAACTCCCCGGCACTACAGTCCATGCTGGACCATGGCCTCTCTTACAATACGACTCCAAAGCCGCCTGTCTTTGGTTTTCGCCTTCCATTTCTTAATTTTCATATCTTTTAGATCTTTTTCCACATCATCTATCCATCTTTTTCTCAGTCTTCCTCTTCTTCTCTCTCCTTGACATTGCCCCATTTACCCTTTACTTTTTTTAAACTTTATAACCCTTAATGATTTTGTCCAAAATACTAATACCATAATCATTTTATTTAATTCTCGTTTAAGAGTTGTCTTATTTGAATATAAAATATCTGAAAAAGTTTAAAATGGCATTCATGCTTGGGTTTCTCATTTCACTGCATCCTTTACTATTTCATCTATTTCTAGTTATCTGTACTTTTGCAGCCATAAGGATTATATCTTAAATTAATATTGAGGCATATGGCTATGAAGTACAAATATACTTTTTTTAAAACTAGTTACTACCCAAATGAAATATGCTAATCAGTACTCATTACTATAAAAATTAATAAAAAAAGCTATCAATGCACTTTGATACTAAAACCACAAAACAGATTTCAGGAAGAACAAGGCCTATGCTCTGATAGTTTCACATCAGCCCTATTCCGGGATTTAGACTCCTTAGAAGACCCTAAACCAGGAACAGTAGCCAGAGTCCTGCAGCCATTGTTACAATCCTGCCCATGCCCTTCACTTCGCTTGAATGTGGACAGTCCAGAAGGCCTGGAAAGGGTCAAGCAAGCTAGTGCTGTAATACATGAGCCGGCTGCCGATTCTGAGAACGTTCATAAGTTTACAGCAGGGCTTGTGTTGGGAATAACAATGGATGCCGAGATAGAAAACATCGAGAATGTTAAGAATGTCAAAGTGAAGGTAAGATATTTGTTTTATTTATGTGTGGGAATTGTAAACTGAATAAAGTTATTTATTTTATTATAACTTAATAGGCTATTATAGAAAATGAAAAACTATCTATTTTTTATCAACGTATAAACTATAACATGTAAATGCAGTTAAAACTTGAACATGTAAATGCAATGTCCTTTAACTACTAAACAAATTCTGTGTAAACAAATTCTGTGTAATTAAAATTGATTTGTTTCATAGGTGAAGTATCCAGATCAGCAAATACAGCTTATTCTACCAAGGCTGGCCGATTTCAGACAACAAGGAAATTTACAATATAGATTATACACTTCAGTCTTGCTATCTCATAGTATTTGGTCAGGCAAGTATTTTTTTTTTCAATTACCTTAAAAGTAGCAATTAATCAAGTCAGGCATTTCTTAAGGATTTGCTGTAAGTGCATAAAATCATATATAAAAAGTAAGTTATAAATAATAACTCTTTATATTGAACAAGGATATGATTGATAAGATTACTAAATTATTTATTAATTATGAATGCTTAAAATACTATAAGATTGTTAAAAAAAATTAAGTTAAAACTGCTTTAACACTGTGTTTTTAACTGCGTTTGTTGAACCGTAAGATTGGCTTTCAGAGACCTATAATGAGTGGGGCGGGGGTTTAAAATTTTGTTCTCACAAGTATAATTCAACATTGATAACCCATAATGAAATTCAATTGAATTGAAATTCAATTGAATAACCCATAAATGGCAAGGGGTTGTAGTTTGAGTCCCTCACCAATATTTGTTTCTTTATTGTATTTATTAAATTTAAATTAACTTAAATATTTTTTAAAAAAATATAAATTCCTCTAGCCCTCTCAAGATTTCGTCCCTTTATCAATAAAAACTAGTTTTAACTAACCATTTACTTATTGAAAACAAAATCTTTTTAATGATACAGATTTACAACTTGGAGTTTTTATGGTTGAATTATCATTGCACTGGAGCGACACGAGTATAGTTTTATAGTCTCCAAAGAGTTCATTAATGCAACATGTATTGTCTTTGCCAGGTATGTACAGGTTAATATTCTCTCCTTTCGATCTAAAGCTATCTTTTACTTTTACAGAAGCCTGTCACGTGGAAATGAACCTTGTTCTTGACTTTAGTGACACTGAAGCAAGTGCACGAAACTGCCAAAAGACATCAGGTTGGCTGAAAGCAGAAGATAGCATTATTGAGCTATCCAAACCAGTGAAAGTAAATATTTCTCCAAAACCGGCTAAAAAGGGAATATAATTCACTGTAGTGCATCATATGTTTTATGAAATAAACTTCAGTAAACCAAATTTATTATAATTTTTAATAACAATTCAAGATATACTGTGTATCATGGAATTAATGTACAATTCAATTATCATTAAAATACTTTAAAATATCCAATGTCTAACTGATCACATGGTCTTGTGCTCATTTCACATCAGTGGGCTTTCAGATGCGGCTGTGTAGCTTTTCACGCGGGAGAACCAGAAAGATGGGAATTTGGATGGCACAATGTCAAAATCTGAGATTGTTTCTTGACCATTCCTGAAAAATTCGGGATATTGAAAAGAATTAGCTAAACAATTATTTTAGTAAAATTTTATTCAGTCAAACTGTTACTATAGCCTCTTTTACAACAAAAACTCTTATGTAATGCCAGAAACTGGTTTTACTACAGCACCAATTATGAAAGGTTTTAAAACTTTTATTCCAAAAAACTGATTATACCAAACAAATTGTAAAATTAATTTGTATTAATTAGTATGATGTGCATTGAATAGATTCTACAAAGATTATATGTTAACTCTTTGAATATCAAAAACAGAATTCCTGGCTACATAACACTTGCCCCCAAGGGTTGATATATTTTACGAAATAAAATCATTAATCCACCTTAACTCTTTGTTGACTAAAAAGCGAGTCATCTGCCTCCAAAAAATGATTTTTTTTATTTGTAGGTGACATCGATTATGGTTCTTACCAAATTCTTTTTTTTTTAAATTCACTTTAATCATTTTTACAATAAAAAGTAGGAACTAATAAATTTTAAATAATAGGGACCATTGCATTACAATTAATTTTTTTTGGGTCAAACAAATGTTTTTGTTGATTTAAAAAAATAGTTATGCAATTTTTTTTTTGTGCATTAAAATATAAACACTTTCAAATACTAACCTATAAGCTATATGGATGGAATAATGATTCCAAATCAATTGGCAATTTATTCTTTTTTTGGCACTTTTCACCTCAAGTCCCTGCAAGATAATACAAATTTCTTTGAGCTTTTCACTTTAAATGCTTTATTTAGTTATTTTTATCACAAACATTAGTATTTAGTTTCACCCATCATCGATTATCAAGAAAATTTTCTTTACAAAATAAGCTTTCTGCTTAAGTTTATCGAAATCAAAGAATAAATAACAAACAAAGAATAACAAAATATAAGACAGAGACCTTCGTACAGAACAATAAAGTGTTAATGATAATCGCAAATGGGTCATTAATGAGTTAAAATTAAATTGTTAATTAAAACTGAATTGAGTTATATAATAAAGCAATTACTTTGACTTGGAAACACAAAAATTTAAGACATTTTAAAATAAATTATTTATTGAAATACACACCAGAACTAAAATTGACTAAACCTACAGCAACAAAAACCATAAATGTACAAGGAAAAAAAACAGTAAGATATGAAGAGCTTAGTGAAAGAATGCACTATGTGACAAAAAAAGTGAAAACAAGCTTTAAAGTTTCTACAGTAAAACCTTGATTATCCAGTCACATTGGGATCAGAGGTAGGTCGGATAATAAAAAGTTCCTGATAATAGAGAATTTTTGTTTAATAGTATAGCATAGAAGAGCGCCGAAATTCCGCGGATTTCAAATTCGGAATTTTAACGCCATAATTTCCCGATTTCAGAATCTCCGTAGACTTCTGAGACTGGTTTCTTTTGTGAACAAATGAGAATGACTCTGTTGGAGGATGGTTTTTTTTATGTTGGGCTTAGGATAGTCGGTTAACAGAGTTTCAGTATAAAGAGGGACGGATAATCAAGGTTCTACTGTATTGTGCACTTAGAAACTTTAAAAAAGTTTTTAAAAAATATTTAACTAAATTTATGAAAAAGGGAATACTTGTTATCCTTAAAAGATTGAATTATATATTCATTGACCCCAAAATCCCAATTTTTTTAATGTCACATAGCAGGTTCTTCCACTAAGCTCTTCATATAGTAGTATTTAAAAAAAAGACCCATTTCATAATATTAACCACATGTTTATAGCAAACTGCAGATTTATACTATATACATCAAAAACAAATATAAAGGTATACCAGGTGAAAAGTCTCATCTTGATTTTCCAGAATATTAGCTTGTCGTTGACGCCGATATCTGTAGTAATTGGACTGTGAAGAAGCCAAATCAGATTTTGGCTTCTTCATTATGGCCATCACAGTACTGCCAACAAGTTTATAGCGTCCACTCATCACATTGGGTTGTTTGCACTTCTTGTCCCGTAACTTATATATGCTCTGGTATGGATCATCAGGTGTTGTAAACATGAGAACAGTCCCTTGAAAAAAAAATAAGAAAGTTTGCTGTTGGAAACATGTAATTTTCAAAGTTGTTAAGCATAAAGTGGATGAAAATATGTATATTTTTATTCTCATGATGGAATGTTATCAGAACTCTAAACTTAACGATAAGAAAACTGCAGAAAAACTGTAGAATACTACAACAAAGCTACATCTTTTATTGATAAGCACCCGGGACTAAAATTAACAACTCTTATTTTTATAATTAATATTATTTTGAATAAACATGATGCCATTGACACATACATCTAAACAAATTATTAAAAAAACCTTAAATACAGAACTGATGACTTTCATTCTTTTACATGACGAAACCTACATTGAAAAGAATACTATACTTTAAAAGGCACCTAACAGTTTCTTAAGCATTTACATTTAATGATTTTAGACTAGACAACACACTCTTAAATTTTAAATGGTTTGAAACATAACAAGATAGTTTGAAACAGACTTGTTTAAAATTGCATTATTTCATATGCAGATATATAATATGCAAAATATATAATTTTAATTAAAAGTGTAATCTTATTTAGATTTGTAAATTTCCTTGTCTAACAGAAGTGTTAAAATAAACTCCTTGGCGCAACAGCCATTACTGGGCTAAGGCTTGCCATGCCCATTTCAGCTTTCGTGACGTAGAGCTCTGGGGTGCTAGGCATATGTCCCGGTAAGGTGGTCAGCCTCACGCAGAACCATCAGTGTTTAGTTTCTAAGCATACATGGTACCCATTTTATCGACCTACTCAAGGGATGAAAGGATGGGTCAACCTCGCCAAATCTGGGATTCGATCCCCGGACCTGTAGCATAGCAATGCGAAGCACTACCACTAAGCCACTGGGCCTCCAAAAGTTTAAATAGTTTGGATAAAAGCTTATAACAAAGATTTTTAAAAATTATATACCGTACTATTTACTTATATCGCATTTTCATTAATTATTATAATACATACCATCTGGAAAAAATCGCAAATATCTGTAATATTCAACAATGTAACAAGGTCTATAATTTGTGTCTTGAAACGAAGATTCTCCATATCTCACATAAGTTGTTTTACTGATATAGACACCTACCAAAAAAATAATTTGGGCTTATCTATATTTTTAATAAAAGTTTTAAAAATTACAATTTTACGATATCATAAATGTAGTATAATATGTAAATGTAGATAAATTTGAAAAACAACAATATGTAATAGTCAGAAAGCAATCCATCTGTAGATTTTTGACTGTATTCCATTTATTTTTCATTGCTGCCTGAAAACAGCTTTAAATTTAAAAAAAAATATTGCACAAAAAGTTTCTCATTGTTGATACTTCCAGAAATTCCTAAATGTTAAAACTGGTATCCTAATGTATAATTTTAAATAAAGCATATATATGTGTTACAAATATTTTTAGATTTTATTCATTCGAGCACCTTTCAATCCAGTAAAACATCTTCATATTTTCAAAAACTAGAACTTGGCAAAAATAATTAAATTATTGCAGTTAAGTAGATTAATTAAGCATTTAATATTTTCACACAATTTCATTGATGGGTTAATTTTGGCAGAATTCATAGACAACATTTTATTGAATAAATTTTATAAAATTATAAGCAATAATAAAGTATTATATCAAACTATTTAAAATCATACCATTAAAAGATAAGTGAGGCCTTTGCAGAAACATATTTCTCCAACATCCATACCTATTTGGTGTATCAGTATTTACATCCCATGTCCTACAAAAAATTCAATTATTATAAGCCTAGAAGACTGCCATTAAATGCAAAACTTTTGACAAAATATAAATTGTAATCTTTTAAATAAAAAAAAAACTTCTCTACTTATTTTTAGTAATTTTAAAATATTCGGAAATCATTCTACATATAATCATTATAAATTTTCCTTATACTCTTCTCAGAAGAAAACAAATGCAGGATGCTTTATGAATTTGGTTTAATGTTTTTGATTCGAATAAAATGAGTTAGGATCAGTAGAACTTTTTCAAAAAGAACTTTAAAGTAACATTTTAATTCAGCAATAGAAGCGGTTTAATGACTACATTTAAACTTAACATGAGGTTAAACTAGACTCTTATCTAGTTAAACTACACCTTTATAAAAAGTATATATGGATTATGTATATTTTTTTATTAAAAATAATTTTATGTTTCAAATACCTTAGACATATCAATCTCCATATTTCACTGTCTCTAGAGCACAGGTAAAAACCTCTGCAAACCTATAACAACATTTATAAATAAAACTCCTAAATACATTTTAAAATTTTATTAACTTTTGCATGGTGACCGAAAACAGTAACAGTATCCCGAGTTACCTTTGCAATTTGTTCCAGTGACACTACATCTAGATCTTGACTGATGACCCATTTTAAAATGTAGATAAATATCTCTGGGGGAAGGGAGGATATATGGCTTGCCTGAAAAATAAAAACAAAAATATATAACAAGTATAGTTATAGTAATATCTATCAGGGATTGGAAAGTTACTTTTAAAAGTAACTGTTATAGTTTAAGTTACAGTTAATTTATTTAAAATGTAACTCTGTTACAGTTACTTAATACAAAAGTAACTAATTACAGTTACTTTTAGTAACTTGAAGATACAAGTCAAGCTGAAAATTGATCTTACAGATTTTCAAAGAGGGCCAAGATTAAAGAAACATAAGCACAAAGCACAGCAATTAGAATTGATTAACAATTTTTTTTTTAAAATTTAAAAAAAAGTTTCCATTCAAAATTAGCCTTCAGAAAGAAATGGAAAGGTAACCAAATTTACTGTCTCAATATTACCATTTTCTAAAAGTAACTAAGTTACAGTTACTTTCTGAAAAATCTAACGGCTTTACCTAAAAAAAAAAGTAACAGTTAAGAGTAATGCGTTAGTCCAATCCCTGGTAACTAAACCTCGGTAGAAAAAACATTGCCTAAAAAATTTATAAGGATTTCAATAGGCACTATTCTTAAATAACTGTATACACATTTCCGAAAATTATTACGGAAGAAAGATTGCATCACAAACCATGTATATTTACCATTTGTACATGTTTTGGTTGACATATTCGGGATGTGCCTTCTTTCGTAGAGATCTTTTGAAATTTATATACAAGATTGTCGATTTCATCTTCACTGTCGGATAAGTTGACTGGGGTAAGACTAAAAATATAATTAGGTTTAAAATAACTTATTATACACATGGATAGGCTACTTTAAAAACATATAAAATATATGTTTACCTATCATCTGAAGATTCTGGTGAATATTCTCCTAAAATATTACATGATATTAATACTTTTATAGAAATACTAAAAGAAAATATTTATAATCTGCAATTTAATAATCTTCAAAACATACCATAAGTATCAATTATGTTTTCCTCAATCCTAAATTCAATATCAGGCACCAATTGAATAGCTCTTCTATATAATGCTATAGCTGTAAAAAGATTATAAAACATCAGATTCAATAAAATTTTAAAGTATTATTTGTGCATAGTATATAACAAAACTAACAGATAAAAAAAATAATAAAGTCAACTGCTTACCATCCTGCAACTTTTTCTGCTTTTCGGCTTGAACACCACGTAAAAACAACCATTTTGACTAGAAACAACATTAAATGACTAAATTAGTTCAAGCCATAATTTTAATTACTTTTTAAATAAATGCACAATTTTTCTAATAAACATGAATTTTTGATAGAACTAACCTACCTGTCTCTTATTTTTATACATATTCATAGAAATTCTTATATAGTGGATTATTGTAGAAATTCTAATTTTGGATTATTTTAGACCGATGGGCAAAAGGAAAACGATTCTACTGTGAACAAGTAAACTGCCCATGCTTAACTGCAGTCTGCACCATTTTAGCTTAGAAAGAATCATTCTTTATGTACACTTTCTTAAAGATTGGAGCGCTTACAACAATGGTTCAGGTCATTAGTCTAGATCACAGGTCATTAGTAGGTCACAGTTTACCTACTCATGGCAGGATAGGTCTCAAATATCATATTTTCCAAACAAATAAAACTTTGAAAATCATATACTTAGAATAGAAGTTGGGAAGGGGTACAGACAGTGAACAAAAAATATAGTTCTCTGATGTCATATATTTTTCAAACAAAAAATTTAATAATTTTAAAAGCAATTATAGAATGAAACTTGACAGGGGAATGTGCAGATGGACTGACATATAAAAAAACAGACAAATAAAAAAAAGCATAAAATATGCATCTTGGTTGTCATATCTTTCAAACAATAACAATTATGAAAATCAGCAGGTTAGAGCAGAAATTTAAATAAAAAAAAGTATAAAATATGCGCCTTGGATGTCATATCTTTCAAGCAATAACAATTATGTAAATCAGCAGGTTAGAACAGAAATTTAAATTAGTAAAGGCAGATAAGTGCACACAAATTAAATTTAAATTACTAAAACCCAACACACCCTTTCTTCAAGTGACAATGCCTCATCAATATCATCTTCCGACAACGTATTTCTACTGTTACTTGAGCTTCTCTTACTAGGAGACTGCTCAATCTCCCTTTTCCATTGAAGTCGGAAATTGTCCAACTCCACATTCACACGATGGGAGGAAGAAGAGGGCTCTTCATCCTGAGTTTCGCCAGCGGTCTCGGTACCTCCTCCACCAGAAGGGCTGCCCGATGAGTTGCTAGACGAAGGGTTGCCATTGGAGTTTTCCTAAGGAAGAGAAGAGCTTGTGAGAATGCTAGGTTAAATAAATGCAACCTTATTCAACTCTTGCAACATAAATTTATTAAAGAACTCATTTACAGGAAAAGTCATTATTACATATAAAGCATAAATTAATTTGAATGTTGGGCACCGCACACAGACAGCCAACTTGGTGAAAGTTACTGAAAAGACTAAAAGAGATAGTACGGCGTGAAGTTATTTTATAGAGCAACTTGAAGTGTGGGGCATGCGCAGTAGCATTTCCAGTAGATGAGCGGTAGATCATACTTCTCGTCTCAGCATGGCACCACAAGCTTAAATCTTACTTTGTTAAGCTGAGTTTGAATTACCCTTGCACTGGGGCTACATAAGGGCTATTAGCGAAGGGCGTCATAATTTAGAACCAGTCACGAAACAAGGCGACACTAGGTAGGCACCCAACTCAAATTCTAAGGGCGATATTATATGCAGCGTCGGGACTTTTGAGCATATTTAAATGCACTTTCTCTACGTTATTCGTTGGACACTTTTCAACTGCATGGGCCGTTTAGAGGTTGGCAAGTATTTTTGGGATGCCCGGAACCAGGGACCTTCCACATGCAAGGAGAATGTCACAACCGACTGGGCTCCTCAGTCCTTTCCTAAAGAAGGGAAGAGATTGAGAACGTTAAATCCTACTTTGTTGAACAGATGCTTTTTTTAACCTTGAAAATCTCCCAAAATTATATTTGCTGGGCATTTGTATGGGACCCAAAAACCAGTTGGTTCATTTGGTATCATAGTTTCTGCTCCTTTTTTTTAGTTTATTGTACGTGGTTACCAAAAATTATTAAGTATTTCTCATTGAAATCATTGAAATATTCACAATTTTACCAATTTGTATGCCAGACCACAGAGTAGATTTTAACAAATATTAATTCATTTGGATGCAGAAAATGTATTTAGACTCCTCCCCCTGTAAGGGTCAATCCTAGTCAGTGGCCCGGCAACGAAAATCACGATTTCCAAACACTGTCTTCACATTAGATTTTTCTGTGACCCTAAAACTAATTTTGATCATTTGCAACGTTAATTTAACATAACAACGTCAGTTGAATTTGGATTAATGTACATGGCTACCAGAAAATATATTTATCACTCTTTAAAAACTGTCAAAATTTTGTCATTTTTCGTCGGTACAGCGACTAGGATTTACCGCAATACGTTAGTTTTGTTTACGTTTTGACCAAATTGAAGTAACTTATTTGAGTACTTTTGAAATTGCACAGTGATTGCTCCTGTTGAAACAACCTACCATTGTATTATATTTTTCTCGTTTATTTTTATTCACGCTGCTAATTCTCTATCGGAATTAAAACGAATTACACAACAATTATAACGACGAGCAGACGATACAGCCGCCATTTTAGAATACATAAACGCTATGACGCAATTGTCTGCAAAATGTAAACAATCAACTTCTACCCTAAGTACAGTTATGAGTATTAACTGAACTCTTCTTGGTTTCGTAATTTGAACCCACGATCAAATGGTAATAAGGAAACTAAAAGTGGGAACACTAAGCTACACAAGCATAAAAAGTGAATTTAACCAAAACAAGAATCGGCATACGCTGTTTTTCTAAATAATAGGCATTTAAGTTATAAAGTTAGTAGTTCCACCACAACAGTAAAGTTAGTAGTTCCACCACAACAATGAAGAAAACACCACGAGGCATCAGAACTGGGTTTGCCAACTATTTTGTGAGTGAGGAAGGAGCATTACCATGGCAAATGTCAAAAATTTAAGAGATGAGTTTTATTTTGTTACAGCTGTGATATAGAGGCATGTAAGATAATTAATGAAGATTACAGTTTGAGGAAAATTCAAATTGCCTGATATTTAAATTTGTTTTCACTGCAAAACATTAATATTTAAAATTTAACTAAAAACTTAATTTCTTTAAATATTTTGATACTTAGTATAGTTAACTATAGTTTAAATTTTTGGATTGAATACAATTTTGCAATTTATAAGTTTTAAAACCTAATTGCTGCACATTTTCTGAGGTGAGGGTAACACAGAGCCATCTTTTCCCCTCATTTTGAATGTTATTATAATACAGTCAAACCTTGTTGATGCAAACTCGAATAGAGCACCGAATCCATTTGGGTTAACCGAATTTCATGTTAACCTTTTTTTTTTTTTTACATTGAGCCAGTGAAAAATTCAAAATAATAACATCTAAAAGTTATGCAAAGTTCTTGCAGGTTCAAATTGGTTTACTGCATTGACCACTTATATTTTTAACCCGATTTCTTAAAATCGTGGGATACCTCATGATTTTCTAAGAGTCAGAAGAAGTTTTTTGTTTTGTTTGTTCGTTCTTCAAAACTTTGATTTTTAAAAAAAAAAATTTTGAATCATTCACATTCTGGTTAAGCAGAGGGTTCGTTAGCAATTCATTCAGGTTAAGCAGAATTTTGCATAAGGCGAGTTCAAAGCTTTATGGCCCAGGGAAATTCAGTTCACCTTAAGCAAAATATCGTGTTTGTTAAGTGAATTCGTGTTAACAAATTTCGACTATATTTTATTTATATAAATTGTCAATCCACATAAATAGTTAGCAAAAGTTACACTGTACTTATATACAGAAAATTATAATTAATGCAATTATATCTAACCATTGAATAGCCATGTCACAAAAAAAGTTTACTTATTCATAACACACCAAATCATATTTTTTTTACTACTCCAGATACATTCCACTAAATTGTTGTGGTCCTCAGTAAATGTTTAATGTTCAGATTCTCAAAATGACTAGCAAAATATGCTTTAAATATCTAATTCTTTAAAAAATGTGTCTATAAAGAAAATAATTGTAGTTTTTTTTTCGGGAATGAAGAGAATAAGTAAATATTAGTTTTTAAATAATATTGTTTCTTGGTATTAATGAAATATCCCCAATTACTTAACCAATCGAAGTTTGTGTATATAAAGGGCTTATGTAGTTTTTATAAATTATGCATTAGTATTAAGTTTCACAATTGGCAAGAGTGCAGTAAACAATCCAGCCTTATATCATAGCTGCAGATTATTTTATTGTTGATTGAAAGTGTTGTTATGTGAAGCATTTTTTTTTACCTTGTAAAAGCAAAATTTCACTTGGATATTTGTAAATAAATATTTAAAATCTTGGTAATATGTTTTTTCTGTAATCAAATCTATTTCTTCATAAAAACATTAAAAGTATCAAAATTGCAATCACCTGAAAACTTACAATTTTAACTACTAAGTACTAATTATTTTAAACTAAAATTAACAAGCACCATTTATAAGTTACATTTCTACGATTGTATTGAATATTTTTTAGTTTTTTTAATGATAAATGTAGCTGACTTGCATATCAAATTTATTATCCCACACTTTGAAATTGGTTTGAATATTGTATAAAATTGAAAATTAGAAAAAACATTCGAATCAATAAAAAAATTTGCCATCAGATATAGTTTTTTTTTCACTACTTTTTTTTCTTTCTACATATTAGAATCAACTATGTACACTCTAAAGCGAAATAGACTACACTACAGTCATTTAGGGTATCAAAAAGCATATCATTCAATTCTTCAAACTTTTTCCCAAAAGAAAATATATTTTATTAATCCCGATTGATGTCCCTGTTTTTTTTTTTTTAATTATCAGAATTTTTTTTTTTCTAAAATGATGATACCAAATAGCATCTTTGTGACTGAAAGGATTAAATACTTACCATAAGCTGCTCGTACAATAGGAACTTTTTCAAATTTATAGGAGTACTGTGAGGCCTGTAATTAAGATGGCTGCCATTCAATAAAATAATTATTAAATGTTACTTGGTTAAAATTATACTCTCGAAACTTGACACAAAATAAACTTTCGGAATTATTAAGAAGCATTTTTTTAAAAGCCACTGGTGGTATTATAGGTTTCCAACTTTCTCTTAGTTTATTAAATACATAATAAAAGAAAGTTGACAAATAAGAATTTTTAATATGAACTTGCATCAAAGCTTACATCGGAGTATCGTCGATTAGCATGAATCTCTGCTATTTTGTTAAGTATAGTTGACTGCAATTGTAGTTTTTCCTCCACAGTAAAATCAGTCACATATTCTTCAAAGGAGGTAAAGAATGTGCAGTCCGTGCGAGGTCTTTTCAGTTCTTTAATAATCTCGGCCTCCAAATCATCCACATTCCGTTTGGCATGAGTTGTCTTTTTCACCTTTTGGTGGTGGTCTGGGTGGATTGGATGGTGGTCTGGGGTGGCACTCACGGATTCATAAGTCTCATCTTCCTGCAGGCTGGTGTTTTGAGACGTTGACTCCAGTGGACTATTCTCCTTGTTGTAGTTAGGAGCAGCCACAGCCAGCAGGAACTTAAGATGCTCACCATAGACATACGACTTTTTGTGAGCCTGCCCAGACTTCACCCGTGTACTTCGGATGAAGGCATCCCGTATGTTTGTCCATTTTTGCTGTATCTTTTCTCCTAAAAAAAATTCGGAGATCGAATTAGAAACATTAAATTTAATTAAAAATAAATTATTAAAACTTAAATCAAATTAAATGCAAATAAGTAATATAAAAATTGTTTAATTCAAAAGATTGTCCTTGGGTTCTTAAATTCATTAAATAAAGCAGCACCATCAACTAGGCAATTACTATAGGAATTTACAGAATTTTTTTTAAATAACTTCACTATAAGTTAGAAGACCAAAACTGTATTTAATATCGTATTAAAATAAACAGTATTCCAAACAAAACATAGCAGAATTTTTTTTTACAATTATTAAAGTACAATTATAATTTCAAAAAATTATGCAGCAAGTGCACAAAGTAAAAAAGAACACTATCAAAGGGAATTATTAATATCTAAACTTTCATATAAAAATATTTTTCCAGATAGTTAAAAATAAAAATAATTGTGATTACATAAAATACACAATTATTTTTGGTACAGCTATGATAATGGCCGCCGCTCTGTTCATTGCTGACTTTGGAAAAGAAATTCTAGTTCTACTATACCTATCGAATTGTATGAAATATGAAGTGGAATGTTTACCACAGTTGGGCCTTTTCCTTACTTGGCAACATATCTTACCTGTTCATAGCCATTTTTATACTTGTGTTTCAAAAAATTAGCAAATAAAACAGTACGAAAATTTTTTTGTAAGCCCTTGAAGACAAGCTTCTTAAAAGCTTTTCTACTTGTACGATAATGAAATTCGAAAAACAGCAGGATAGTTTGGACAATATTATAAAAATGATATTTTGATAAAACTATGTTTTTCTATAAGTACTTAACCAAAGCAAGAGATCTTAATTCTGCATGATCTTCCGAAAATAGAGATAACGTCATATGGCCTTTAAAATTCATAGCTCGCATTACTTGAGTAATAAAATGGGATAATGTGTTTAAAAAAAAGTTTTGGTGTTCATATTGTGTTACACAATACTTCAAATTAACAAATTTACATAGGTCTCTGTAATATGTATTAAGATTTAGAATGTTATTAGCAATTGAGATACATAGTCACTGGTTTTTGTACATATTTTCATGCAAAGCAGGTCAAACACAGAAAGATATTTCACGTTTTTTAGAGCTGTTGAAACATGCAAGACATTCACAAAATTACTGACAATTACGTAATATAAATTAGAAGTGAATAAAAAGTTTAATAAGATCATAAAAATAATGAGTTACTCACCAGTTTCTTTCTTTTCGGCAACAGATTTACGTTCAAATTGGTCATCTAAATATTGAAATATTTCGGACCACGCTTTTTCACGCATTATTTTGTTTTTAAATATTTCCAGTCTTTTATCCCATAAACATGGTTTACTTTCGACTAACTCAATAAGAGACACAATATCTATATTTAGGGCCATGATTGTTATCCAAATATAATATATAATAACTTTTTAAACGAAAGATGCAGACGCCGTTTGTTTACCTAAGTTCTAAAATAAATCGGACGACACAACAGGGAACGCAGTTGGTAAACGGCATGCCGTCGGCGACACCGATATCGGTTAACTAGAGACGATAGAATCGTCATCAAATCGGCCAGTGAGCAAGCGCGTAGCCTTGTACGTGTAGTTTGCCTGCCCCGAATCCCGATATCGTGTCGTGACGTTCTGTCGTCCAGTGTGAAAGCGGCCTTACACGACACCAAAGCATGTAATAAGATGACACTTACTGAAAATATACTTACTGTAAATGTATCTTTTAATACTTCCTATCTCGACAATTTGACCAATCAAGCTAATTAGTGAATTTCTTAATTAAATTCAAGCAACTAACTAAGTAATCAGAGTTCCCCAAATCATCGAAATTTAGAGAAAAATCACTAAAAACCTTTGAAATTCCTAGCCCTCTTGATTAAATTCACGATACGACTAAACCGAAGCCCTCTATTGTACAATTTCGATAAATAAGTAATACTAACTGCATTGCCGCATAATAGTGTAAATAATATACCAATTAAACTGTTTTTTACGAGTAGAGACATTTAATTATCCTCAATCAATTTACTAATTCAACAAATGCATGATACTAATCATCACTTATCTTTCCATTTCAAGACGCACATTTGTATGAACATTTAAAACTTTTAAAACTGAGAACAAAAACTGCCAGATTCTTTTTTGCATATTGTACAGGTGGAAATTTACAATTTTAAGATTACATTAATTCTGAAGAAATTCTATAGTTATGTTCTAAACTTACAACAAATAGATTAAAATAATAAGGGACTTCTTTGACATCATTGAAATAAAACATTTTTAAATGATAAAAAACTATGTAACAGTAAAAAATCTAACTAAAGTTGAATAAATATTTCTGGAAGTATGAGATTGTCATATGTTACATTTGTTGAGTCTTTGTGAACTAATATTAAAACCATTTAGTGATATATAGTCTATTATTAAAGACTGTATTAGATGCTTTCTTATTGCTACTTCATTAGTAATATCTCCCTCCTGACTATTTTAAAATTAAGATATCTTGTTGCCAGTGTTTTCTGCAGAATTAAACTTTCTTTAAAATAAAATTAACAGCAGCAAATAACCCAACTACAAATTAGTCTAACATTAAATGATTAACAAACGGATTACATTTTTTTTTTTTTTTTGGAAATCAAAGTTAGATATTCTTCCTAACCATTTTCAATGCTTCGCAGAACCACAACATATTAATGTTTTACTGGGCCATTTTAAAATTAATTGGGCAAATTAATAAATGACACACATAAACTTAAGAATTGTAATATGTTTATTGTCATACATGTAAAAAACAATCCTGTAAAGAACAAGTTTTTTTTAGGGGAAGGAGGTGTAACAAGTTTTAACTATCAAAAAAACATGGCAGTGTTGAAAACAATAACAAAGAAATATCAATAACAAAACAAGCAAAACTTGTCACAATGATAAAAAGAATAATTAGTTCTAGAAACGTTTGAATCTAAAGTGCCATTGATATATTTTTTTAAAGTTTTTTTTTTTATATTATTAAACTATAATCAATCACCATTCTTTACCCCCAACTCGTTAGTTTTGAGGTCAATAGCTGTTTGCTACCAAACTTGCTCTTTTGAATTTCCTGTGTTCTTTTTTACATTATTCGCAATAAGCTTTAAATCAATCATTGTCGTGAAACTTATTTTCAACAAATTTGTTGAAAAAGATTTAATCTAATACTGTTCATTTTTTGTCACAAATTTATAGTTTAAATTATTTCACTTTCTTTAGCTATAATATTTTTCAAACAAAGAAGTGCAAGCAGTATTTACTAACGCAATGCACTTTACAAGCTACCTGTCACAGAATTATGCAAAATAAAACTGATAACACATACAAAAACATTTCATTCAGTTAATTAAGAAATGTAGTTTCATTTTAACATAAACAAACAAATGTAACATAATTATTTCACCACTACATTTAAATGGCAAACAAAGGCAAAAAAAAAAAAAAAAAAAATATTAATCTATTTACAATTAGCTTGACTGTATTCCTGTCTTGATTGAAGATTAGATAAACATTTCAATAAAAATAAAATAAGTACAATATAGATAATCTATAATACAATATAATTCAAATAAGTTATAAGTACCATCACCGCATAAAATTAATACCATCAAAATAAATATCACCAAGTGTGTATATTAATAGACTAGTGCAGTTACAAAATTCAACTTTAGAAGTTATGATCATTAATTTATGTAATAAATTTCAGAACATATAATTTCTAAAACAATGAGGTAGAAAAATTAATGCTCTTAAATTAAGTAAGCGCCATATTAGTGAGTGATAATGTATATATATTTAAACCATATTAATAAAAATGATAAGAGAAAAATAACTATGTATGCAAAACTTAATATGGCAAAACTTCATTAAATAAACTCTCTTATATCAACACTTTCAGTTACCAGGTGCCTAACTTTTTAATACCAAAAGCTACCGCAATTTTTTTTTTACCAAAAGCTAAAGTTTTATGCTTTAAATAAAAAAAGTTTTGAATTGCTAGGAAAATAACAATTTTTATTTATAAAATTAGCTGCATGAAATTGATTCTACTTGAAAGTTCCAGAAATAATTTGGGCAAAAATACTAACAAATAACACTGGCCACACTTAAGAGTAGTGAGCAGACATTTCCGTTTTTTTTTTTGTGTCTAACCTTTGACATAAAATCCATCAAAATTTTAAGTAGTTGTAAGCAAAATTCCACTTATTAACAAATTAATAACCAGTGTGAAAAGGTTAATACTGATAAATCAAAATTAAATATAATAATCAAGGATTTCAATTACTGACATAGTAAATACATTGAACATTTGTTATTACATTTAAAATGAAGATTCATTCTATTTTTGCTAAACAAAATCAACACATAAAATTTTTAATGTACTAGCTGCAACCTAAGTATTCTAGAATTTTTATATAAGGCACAAAATATTTTATAAAGGAAAAAGGAAAAGTTGCACATGGAAAAAAATATGAAGTACCTTCTTAAGTATAAGATAGTTTCTTCTGCAGTATAAGAAATATTAATGATAATTTGAATGCTACATATTAACCAATAATTTTGCAGATTTCACACTTTATTACGATTTATAAATATTCACAATTAATACTATTAACTTAACAAATACTGAATTTTGTATTACAAACTACAATGTTCAAACATTTCAAAAATATCAAAACCGAAGCAGATATTTGTAATTGTATTTAAAAAAAAATGACGTAGCAAGTGTGTCAAGCAGATTTTTGAGGTATTGTAAAAACAAAAAATATTTTTAAGCGGTAAATTAAAATGACATTTCGCATTAAAACAAATGTTACAATGGACTATTTATTAAAAAAAACTGGCAAGCTTGTTTATTCAAGCACACAAATGCATATTTTTACCGCTCAAAATCTCAATTTTCACTAAATTGACATACCCCTCAACAAAAAGTTAACATTTTTTTTTCCAAATATCAAAACACTTTTAAATATTTAATTGTTTGAAAAATATGTTTATATAAAGAATAGATATGTAGAATTTGCTTTGAAAGTGTAGAAAATACCATTCAATAACTGCAATAATAATGTTTGATAAAAATGTTATCTGGTTTGTAACTGAAAATATTTTTATTTTTAATCGAAATTCCCTATTCCTATATAATTCATAAAAATGGTTGGAAGACAAGACAATAATTTGACAAATCAGTCAGTGTATTCATATGAACAGATAAACATACAAATGAATGAGTTAATGATTAAGTGTACATAATTAATTGTATTACATACACATTGCATGTATTCAAGTAAAGCACCTGAAGGTATGAAAGGAAAAACTTAAACTCGTCCCACAGGTTTAGTTGTCTGGTTTTCGCTGGGGTCTGATACTTCAGGTGTATGAAAAACAGTTTCCTTGTAAATGAACCATAAGCTGAAAGCCCACAGGATGAAATTGGCAAAGCCCAGTATCTAAAAAAATAGATGAAAATAAATAACCACGTCTGAAAAATATTTATATATAAAGATCTTTCTTAGCTATAAATAATAATTTATCTTTATTAAAAAAGATTTAACGTAAGACAACTTTAAGGAGAACAAGCAACACAATTAATGAAGGATTGAACAAAAACTTTGTTGAGAATGCATACTGCTTTTAACCAAATAAAACAAGTTCCAAAAAAAGTTTGCTTATCAGGAATGCTTTGGGAATTTTCAAATATTTGAATGTTGATTTTGTCATTGTTTCCTATGTAGATAATACTGAGAATTCAGATAAGTTTTATTACTAGACTTTTTATTTTGCAAGAAAGGAAAGTATATTTGCTAATGTAACCTAGATTCTGTAGGAAAAACATTTTTAAAGATTAATGTTTTTACTATTACAGATTATATTTCGATTTAAGTGCTACTTTTCAACAAAATAATTATTTAATACCAAAAATTTTAACCTAATTTAACATACTAATTTCCATGTTAACTGAAAAATCTGGTTAGATCAATTTTCAATAGGTAAGCATATATCAAGATATTTACCAAAGATCCATTGAGCAATCCAAAGGATCCATCCTCATCGGTTCGACATTCCTTGGCTTCATCCTTGCTCACGCAGATGATAAGAAACTTGAATACAGTGTCTGGGTGAAGATAGCTCTTGAGATCAGCTACACCCTGGGCCCACGCACTCGATCCTCCCATCCAAAACACAGTCAGCATAGCCGTCATACCCAAATCCTGTAAATAAAATAAAAATTAGTTGTTGCATGCCAATACTAGACCAGGTCTATGATGTAGAAACTATGGGGTTGTTTCAAGGAGAATATGGCAACAGCTTTGCGTTCTTGTTTTCCAGCGCTTGCCTTTATACATTGTATATGCATGTGCATGCAGGTGTTGTTGTTGATGTCATAGCCAGGACACTGCTTTAGAATTACTTTTGTTTTGGTAACATTTGTTGGCTGGTAGACCTATGTTCAGGTTAGTGTGCTTGTTCAGCACACAAACCTGATTATCTCTAGCAACCAAAAAACCAGCCAATTTAACCAAAACAAAAGAAATTCTAAAGTAGGAAAACATCAACGAAAGCTGTTGCCAGATTCTCTGTGAAACAACCAAAATAAAACACTTAGTATAAATTTTGAAGCTCCTGGATCTTTCAGTAAAATTCAATTTGTACTAAAGTGGCCACTTTGAAAGTGAGCATGAATAGTTTGTTCTTGTCTATTAAAACCCATGAGTCATGGAGCTTCCAGGACCGAACATTGATACAAATGGTGCACTGGTGAGAGGGGAGACAAGCCAAGTCCTTGTGAAATGTTTAATCTTTCTTTGAGTGGATCTCTGTAAAAATGCTGATGGGTCAGATACCTCTCCAGCGCCAGCCTAAGCTGAGTCCGCTTCCCTTCAAATTTTTAATAAAAATCACATTTCCCCATATGGCCTCAAACTTGAGGCTAAATTTCTCAATATCCAAATAAAAAATATGATTGTGCAATTTGATTCATAACTGAGGAAGTTTCAAAAATGCTATATCATGGATGCATCAATTTTTTAATAATTAAAAACTTAATTTCCAAACTTTCTCTTTGCTAGTTATAGTTTTTTCAACGACAAAAATAATAGGAAAAAAACCTTTTTTACTTTGAGCTTCATAGAAATGTTCCTCACTAAATGTGATTAAAATGCTATATTAATAACTTAAGAATGCACCCAAATTGTTAATTGTTCATAATTAATAGCACTTCTTCATAATGTCAACTTAACTCACAGGTTTGTACATCATAACTATGTTTTCAGCTTTTTTCCCTTATGGATTGATAAATTATAACATTGTCAGAATATAATTTAATGAATAAGAAACCCATCAGGGGTCCATCCAGATTTTTTTTACAGAGTCCCTTTTTTGTGAATTTGTGAAGTATTTTTGTGAAAACTTTGTATTTTTGTGAATTTTTTTGCATACATAAGTTTAAGATTTGTTAATAACATAAATAAAATTAGGATTTCAGTTTATCAAGATGACCATCTAGCCAATTTTAGAGATTTTGATACACTTTTATAAAATAAAAAGTTAGAAAATTTTAACCCATTGTTTCATCCATTTTATGAACTGAGGGGCCATCATAATTTTGTGAAGAAGACATTTTCAGGGATCATAATTTCGTGAAGGGGCCGTTTTTAATAAACATAATTTTGTGAAGGGGCCGTTTTTAGCAAACGTAACTTTGTGAAGGGGCCGCTAAACAGTCCCAAATTTGCTCTGGATGGACCCCTGCTCATACACGTACAAAATAAAAATTATTAAAATAACAGATTTAGGCATACTAACCACAACTGGGATCTTTGTATTGTTGGTATATGTTTGGTGAAAAAAGATGTAAACCACCAAAATAACCAAAGTATACAAAAACGAAATTACTCCAGTTGCAACAAAGAACTCTGAGGCATTTGACAGATCATATGGAAGCTCAAGTTCTACTGTATCCTTATGATGTTCACAGCTACGAGGTACTGATAATTCTGTGTTCCTAAGTAAAGGTAAATATTAAATGGTAAGCATCAGTTTGAAAAACATTTTTATGGACATTTTTTATTTGCATAATAACATTAAAACATCTTTAGGTAGGCGAAAACCCAAAATTCTAAAATTTTTACTATTACTTTAATCTTTTCCTAATTTGGCATAGTGATTTCAAATATAATGAATAATACTATTATGGCTTTTTTTTATTTAAATATAATTTATTTACTTTAAACGGCTTTTTTTTACTAAAAAAAGAGAGGTTTACGCTAACAAGTCTACCACATTGAATTTTCTTCCTATAAACATTAATCATGTGTTAAATTCTCTGTTTTGAACTGATACATGCAATGACCCTCTAGAGTTACTTACAAATTACAAGAAAAGAAGTTATTAAGAAAAATGTCATGAATTTAACTAAAAAAAGATTTTTTTCGATTAACTTACACTTGAAATTTTTTTTAAAAAAAACCCTACTATATTTGCACCAGATGTTAGAGGTTCATGGCACAGATATATATTGAAATAGCATATGTAAAAATTTTCTGGTAAGTTAATGAAAAACTTTATACTAGAAGTGTTGGCGAACCCCCCCCCCCTTTTTTTAGGTGAAAAACATCGTTTAAAATAAATCAATTATATTTAAATAAAAAAAATTGCCTAAATGGCATTGCTCGTTATATTTAAAATCACTATGCCAAATTTGAAAAAGATTAAACTAATAGTAAAAATTTTAGAATTTTGGGTATTTGCCTACCTAGTTAGTTTATGCAATGTAACTTTGAATTGTCACTCAAAATTATTTTGGTATTAATTTAGAGCATGTTTATACAAAAATAAAAGTTTTAAACAAAGATAGATCCATGGAAATTGCACTATTTTTAAATTAAATGCTTACTGAAAAGAAGCAGAAACCAAAAATAGTTGAAACAACATTTACATTGGCAATAAAAAATCATTAATTCTCGGAAGCTGCATTCAAATTCCGTTTAATAGTTATCATGAACACAGAAAATAAAATCTATTTAAAGAACAGCTAGTTTGTTGTACGGAGTCTTTCAAGAAAACACACTAAGAAAGCTATTATCTTTTCCAACAGGGTATACCAATTAGTGTTTTGAGTCATTTTCCATGGCAGAGATGAAGGAAAATTATTTAATAAATAACAAACCTTACCATATTTAAAGTATCATCTCTGGACAGGTTTTAAAAATAAATACACAAAGATATATTAATTAGATTAACAAAGACACAATATAAAAACCATTTAAAAAGATGGTAATATGCATAATTAGTATATAGTAACTTTTCTTCACAATGAAACAGGCTAAAGGGAACAAAATGATTGGAATCAAAGATACGCCTTGCTCTTTGTGCCATCTTGGTGGTATGGATGAATTCCACCTTAAGAACTGCCCTGAAATTTTAAAACTTAAAAGACAACTCTAACGCGCTCTAACTACAACTCTCTCTTAAGACAACTCTAACGAGGCTAATTGTGATAAATTTGATTCTTACACTGATTCTTTTATTGAATGGGCTGCACGTCAACTGATGGTAGAGAGGCTGTCTGCAATTTTTTTTCACATTTTTCCCAAAATACATACAATGCTTTTGACGACTCTTAACAAGCTACAGCATACATTTTCGTTCGAAGTATAGCATTTCTTGTCTTATAGCTTTTGTTTCAGGTAAATATTTCGTTAAAAGGACAAAACTCTTCTTGGATTTTTAAGATCAAGATGCACCAATTAAAAAAAAAAAATCTTTGGATCTATTTTAGGTACCATAAAGTTATTTACATTAGTAGATATATTTTTTTTAATGAAAATGTGTGCATTAATACAAGTCACATGTTGCAAAAAGCATTTTACATGCTTCATAGTAGTTTATGAGAAATGTGAAAAAATGCAAACATTGAAAAGTGTCTCAATCATTTGTACAACTCCTGTATTAAGTGCTATTAAAAATGATTTATTTCAAATTTGTATAAATATTCAAATAGAAACATATAAATAGGCTAAAGTCAAAGCTTACGAAAAAGGGTATCCAAATTCATATTTTACTTCTATTTCATTCGCTGTGGGTGTTTCACACTCAATTGTAAACATACACTCAGCAGAAAAGCCAGCAGTAGTTGAAAATGCTAGAATGGCCATTACCTGAAATAAACATAAATTTCAGAATTTTATACAAGTCAAAGTGACCAGGCCAAATGAGACCACATCTAAATATAAGCTAAAAAGTTAGTTTTGCTTATATAATATACATAAAATACTTTAAATCAGGATTTCTAATATAAATTTCAGGAGCTATAAGGGCCCTTATATGCAAACCTATTTTGAATCTGTTAGTAATTATAAGTTCAAAATTATAAATAAAATATAATCTATAAAAAATCCAAGGTTTGAACCACACACAAAAAAAAATACTTTTAATCAATGTTCAAACACAATAACAATTGTTGGTGTAGTGATTTTTTTTTAAAGTAAGGAATAACTTTATATAAAGAGAAGCAACAAACTCAGATGAAAATAAAAGACCTTTCATGCAAAGCAATTATATTATGGAAATTCCTTGTGTATAGAAAATTGTATAACAATATGAAACAATGAAAAAGACCATTCAGGGTCATAGTTCACTGTCCTTAGTATTCATTCTGTTTCAGAAACTATTTTATCATTGTTACTAAAACGAACAACATATTATGAAAAGAAAAATCTGCTAAAAAATGACTAAGGGAAATGTTAGCCTTGACACACATAAAATTTGACACATATTTAAAATTAAATAAGATCTTGAATATTTTAAGAAACATATTTTTAACATATATAATTGGAATCATTCAAGATTTTATGAAACCAAAGTAATGTACAGAAAATTGGAGGCTCGACAAATAAGAAAATTTTTTCAAATTTAGCATATTTTTTCCAATTTATTTGCAAAATTTGTACATACACATTGAATGATCCTAATGAACCCTCTAGGTTCCTTGATTACTCTCACACTCACATCCATGATTGACTGAAAATAAGAAAAATCTATAAATATCTCAAAATGACAATCATCATCACATGGCAGTACACTTACTCTACATGACAGTGCTTTTTCAAAAACTACTTACACTTACAATGGAATCCATATTAATAGAATATTCAATTTTATTGTTGTCAACCGTACTTTATTGAAACATAGGTGAATGAACTGTGCCAAAAACTAGATTGTCCAGAAATTAACTTTTTGTCAAATCACTATATGATTTCTTAAAATCAATGTTTAATTTATATACACGGGCATCATTTAGAAAAAGGTTCTTTTTTTGGCAGAAATCCATTGAAAAATTTGATTGCAGGTTTTATAAACTAGTAATTATTGGGTCCTTCTGTACAAGTGAAATAAAACCTCACTTGAAAGCATTACTAAGTACAAACAAGTTACTGAACCATGTGGTTGACTTCAATGTGGAATAGCCGTACAGGATAAAAAGCTTTTCTATATAATGTGATTAAAAAAATAAGCTGTAATAAAAGAATAATAAAACTAAAGTAATTTTTTAAGTTGAGTAATAGTAATAATTTAATCAGTTCACTTCAGAACCATGTCATAAGTTCATAACTTTCTAAGAGTAAATAATTTTTCTGCCTCAACACTTTTCAAATCCAACACATTCCTGAGAACTTTCAATTCAATCCTTACGGTTACTTACTCGTAAATTACAGCCGGTTTTCAATGAATATCTATCAATACCGATTCGTACAACATCAAGTTCTTTCGAAACTTCGATTACCATAGCAAAGATATACAATATTTCATCACAAACAGCTTGAAAAATGTCTTTCAGTAGGTCACACGTAACATGAACACGGAGAAGAAAAGGGTAAAAAAAGAAAAAATAACTTAGGGTCTTCGAAAGAGAAATTCGTCCTTACTCCAATTCTATTTGTGTGACTACGCACTCCCAAAAATAAAAATCCAGACCCAGCGAAAAAAACAAATAAAAACCTTGTAAGTTTTAATTTGTGTTGAACTTACTGTGTTTTCCAAATCAAAAGAGAAAAATTACAAGTTCTTGGTGTAGAAAATTAATATGCAAAGGTTTATTTTAAGTTAAATCAAAAACCAAAATTACCTGAAGGCTGCTCGGTTATTTTGATAACAAAAACCAAACCACACCTCCAAGTTAAAAGTTGATTGGTTGGTTGGTATACGTCACAACACACACACTCACATGCACTAATATACGTGACAGATGCTGCTATCTATCACGCGCCACCTCCACAATTCAGAAAATTCTCCTTGAAGCTGAATGGCAGGGAAATAGTCTCCAGGAATCTGAAACCATGGGAAATTGCGCAATGACCTCACACAAGACTTTCGGAACCAACAGATTTAACAAGCACTTACTCTGCATATACTCTTTCAGTTTTCAGCCTTCAGGACTCGATCGCGGGACCTTCCGATCCGTAGATCGAGTTATTGACCACAGGGCACCTCACAGCTCTCCAAGTAAAAAAAAAACGCTGTTTGTTTTGATTATTTTATTAACTCGCATTTTATTCTAGATGACAAGCCTTTAATGAGAAAATTTAAAATTAAAAAAATTAAGTAGATTTAAATATGCAAGAAAATATGGTTCAGTATATTAAAAAAATCGAAAAACAAATAGTCAGGGGTTTTGGCGCTAGATTAGAGCCAATCATATCCTAAACAATGTTTATTTGAGCAGGACTTTACAACTCAACTCATCTCTTTATTACATCGTCGCCATTTTACGAGCACGTTGCAAGGCTCTACTCGGTGCGATATATCATCTAAAACTCCTTATTTACGTTTAAAATGGCCAAAATCAAGAGCGAAAAGAAGGCCAAGAGCGCCCTGAGTGAAGTCGTAACCCGGGAGTACACCATCCACCTGCACAAGCGACTCCATGGCATCGGATTCAAGAGGAAGGCGCCCCGAGCCATCAAGGAGATCCGAAAGTTCGCCGAGAAACAAATGGGCACCCCCGATGTCCGCGTCGACACCCGCCTCAACAAATTCATCTGGTCCAAGGGAGTCCGCAACGTTCCATTCCGGGTTCGAGTGCAGCTGTCTCGCCGAAGGAACGACGACGAAGATTCTATCCACAAGCTGTACACCCTGGTAACACACGTGCCTGTTACCACCTTCAAGGGACTGCAAACCGAAAATGTTGATGTAAGCGACAACTAATTGTAGAACTCGAACTATACAAATCTGGTGAACTTTGAAAAGCATCGTTTTGAATGTGTAATGCTCATGTGTTGAATTGGTGTAATAAAAGAGTTGCCAGGTAAACTGTGTCATCTAGTTTTTGTTATGCTTCAACGTAACAATTTTTTTAAAGCTATTCACATATTAATCATAATACGTAATGCATGATGAGTCATGTCTATATAATTGGTTGTTTACCTTTTGAGTGGAGAATAATTTAGTTATGACTAGTAGTAATTATAAACTAATTGTAAGATATGATCATCAAACTTGTAAAATGTCACCATTGACATTGTCAGCAACTTCCAACCCGCTTTGAAGTGGGTTGGAAGTTCTTACTTAAGATCCTTAAGTTGCTCACATTGTAACGCATGACACTGCATATTCATTTAAACCCCTCAAAATTTACTTTATGAAGAAAATGAATCGATTCATTGTTTATTTCTATACTGCATAAAAGCATGTGATTAATGTCCAAGACTGGCAATCTATAAAATTTGGCACATTCTTGATTCTGTTATTATTGGACTGACAATATTTAGTTATTGCTAAAATTAGGAGGTGGGCAACTGATTATGTTTATAATTCTTTTTTGCTGCTCTAATTAGGACTTGGGATAAGGTTGTCATTACACCTAAGAAATGTGATTTTGATTCTCAAATTGATTACAAGGCCAGATTCCTAATCAGTGCCAAACTAAATTGAGGAAATGTTTCATGATCGCCTTGTTACAACAGTTACATAGCTCTTAAGCTACGGCTAGTGAATCTAGTTGGGTAGAAAGTTACTGTACGGTTACAATTGGCGAACTTTCCAAAATCGCTCCAAGTCCGTATTGTGGTGACTTTTGACGTCACATACTCTATACTGCGATTTTAAATAACAGTCAGATAGGGTTGCCTGAAAACATTGTTGTTGCGAAGTCAAAGAATTCGAATCACCAGTCGAAATCGGACAAGTTGCCACAAAAAATTATGCCAAATCCAAAAAAATCACGCCAATGGTTACCATACAGTAATCTGATTTCATCGAGTTGTGTTAGGTTGACTTATAACTTTAAACTCCAAAAGTCTGATAAGAATTTAAGTTCAACTACAATATGACATGTTGGGTTTAATTAACTGGATGTTAATTTTTCATGATTGTCACCAATGAACAGGCTTTCCTATATCATAGCTGTACCTTGTGTCTCTTAGTCGCAGGGGCGTGACATTTGCTTCAGGTTGTGTTTTTCTTTTCGGGTAGGGTATTTCATGTTGATGTAACCTGAATAAGTACCTTTTCCAATGAGGTCAATACATTAAATTTCTTTAGTAGAAGGCACTATGTTGAATATTGATCTACCCAAGTAATTAAGCCCTGCGACATTCATTGCTTAGATTACCGATTCGCGCATGCCAAAGGTAAGTGGGTAGAAATTTACTGTACGGTAACTATTGGCGAACTTTCCGAAATCGCGCCCAATGTCCGTATTCTGGCGACTTTTGACGTCATGCTCTCTTCGCAACGACATTTTCCGGCAACCCTCTCTGACCGTTATGGGTTTCGGGCTATTTATTTTTTGCTATTCTATTATTCTAGGCTATTCTATTTATTGCCCAATCTGAAAATCGCGGAAATAGTTACCGTTTGGGTCATTCTCAAATGAATTGACCCATTCAGTTTTACATCACACCAAAAAACAACTTAGATTAAAAATAAAAAACTATTCGGTTATTAACTTGTTATAGTATTCAGTACTGGAAACAGGTATTGATTTATGAGTTTATTATTTAATATTTAAAAAAATTAAGAAAATTGAATGTCAAGTCACACTTTTTCTCATGAGTGTTACCTTTTTTTAAAGTGTGGTAATTTTTTTTAATCTATTATCATTGTAACAAATTATTGATAATTTACAACTTATAAACTTAGTTGCATCCAATAATTATATTATAATTAATTTGTTTCAAAATTTTAGTTTTTATCTAGTATTTTGTCTCATGAGTGTTACTTTGTTTCTTAAACATGAGTTTAACTTCTCCTTAAAAGCAAAAATTAAAATTTTAATTGCACCTTTTACTAGATTTACTATTATTAGGTAAAAACTGATAATAAAACAGAATTTAATATAATTAATTGACAGATTTAAGATTATAAACTTGATATTTATAGGTGGTAACACTCATGAGGCATTACATTGGAATATGTAAATAAGAGTCATTAAAATAGAAAAAATGCAATCGAAATTTTATAATAAAGCACAAATAGGACACCACATGAGTAAATGAACACAAATATTATTAAACTGATATAAAATGTGATTCCCTTTCATTTTTAAGTTTTGTTCTGTGAGTTCCAATAACAGTGTTTAGGCCTTGCGGAATCATTTTGCAACACTTTTCAATTTTGTCTTGGGAAACATAGAATAGTCTCACTTTAGAATTGTCCTTCAAAATAGAATATAAAGTAGCAGCATCCGGAATGTCCCTTCCGTAAGCAACATGATCATTGGCCTTTCGCTAAAGGGACCCGCATCGAACAAAATAGTGGAAAACAAATAAAAGTTATGTTTTTGACGGTACTGGAAAAAAGGCCCATCAGAAAAAAAATTGATGGTTTTGATATGTGGAAACTTTTCTTTTATCAACTGGAAAATGGGTTCAAATGAGCCCAAATGGCACCTGGGCTAAGATCTGGAGAGTTTGAGACTGCATATGATTCTCTCCCTTCCCCATTTCATTAACTTTTTTTGCATTTCTAATTCTGTGCTTTCCTTCAAATGCATTTTCCCATTCAGCATCAAGATTTCTCTTTAACTACAGATCAAAACTGATAATTGACTGCTTACAACTCATGAGTGTTACTTTACTCTCAGGAGTGTTACTTACAAAAAGTAACACTCATGAGAAGTAACACTCATGAGGTTTCTTAAGGTATCCGACTACGTTTGACACTTATTTTTTTAATTAAATTTCAATACTTTTATTTTATGTATTTTTTTGTTCACCAACACAACTAATAATAATAATAAGTCACAATTTTTATTTTAAATAAATATATTTTGTGTAATTTAAGATTTTGTAAGTAAATTTCAATGTTTTTTGCCTTTACTATAGACTTGATAACTAAAAAAATATTTAAGATTTTTAAAAAATAATTATAAATTAATAAATCTTAATTTGATACCTAGGGAATAGACTACAATCTTAGATATTTATTGCACCAATAAAAAGTTATAAGTTGTCGAAGCTAAGTTAAAGATTTTTATGTACTTTTTTTCTATCATTTATGATAGTAAGTGTTATAATTTTTATAATATTGCTTGAAATTACTAGTCTGTAGTCTATTCCCTAGATAATAGTACAACAAATATGCACAAAAAATTTGAAAACATTCGGTTAAGTACTTTTTGAGAAATGCGGTTTGTCGAGAAGAAAATGTTCAAAACTTACATTTTGCAGAAAATCAATTTGAAGTTTGAGGTTACATTCAAATAGCAGGAAAGCCTTCTTTTTGGTACATAGGACATTCTTCATCTTCAAGTTTCATATTTTTAATTTATCTTGTAGATCGCAATTTTCTACTAGTGGTCTTTTCTAAAGGATTTGAATGCCGTTTTTGTATAATGGAGTATTAATGGAGTACCAATGGAGTTCTAAAATATTTGCCGCACAAACAAAATAAAGAGAGTTTTAGAATCTTAAGGAGTGGTGCTTTATTTTAAGATTATAAAAAAAAATTCTGTTTTTTGTGGAAAACTACGATTTCAACGTAGTCGGATACCTTAAAGAATTTCAACACAGAATTTTTTAAATCATGCTTAGAAGTTAAATTTTGGCCTAAAATGGTTCTTAGATAAAAGATACATCATTCTTGAATAAAAAATATATATTCTTAAATACATAACAGAAAATAATATAGGTAACACTCTTGAGAAACAATAAAAATACTAACCATATTGCTTCACACTTTTCAACAAACAAGCAATAAAAAATAGATTATTAAGATTTTTGTTTATACTGCATTAAGAAGGATCAACATGGCTTCCTCTAGCTATTTTGCCACTGCAGAAATCAATATTTTAAATTAAATAATACCAGTAACACTCATGAGGTAACACTCATGAGATGAAGTGTGGGACACATATTCAATTGAAATTTAACAATATTATTTAAATATTTTTTGTAATCAATTGCACTTTTATTAATTGAAATGTACTTTACTATGGTTCTTAATTCATATACAAATGTAATATTGTTTAAAATCATTAAAAAAAGCTTAGTTAGCCATGGAATTTTACCTTGGGACAGGCCAATTTGCATTACTTGACAACTAAACTAATAGAAAATATGAATATTTTAAAGATTTTCTTATAATTTAAAAAATGTATTGTATTAACTATAAAATTATGTACCATTATCTGTTTTCAACATGAAATTTTTAAAATTTTTATTATCATAAAATATGGGTTCAATGGTCCGGACAGCAAAGGGTCAATTTATTTGAGAATGACCCCGTACAGTAAAGGTGATCTGGTAAGTGTAGATAAAACAGGGTGGCACAAATTAAAGTGGCCCTGTTATAGAGATAGGAATAAGATAGCATACCTGTTTTTGGATTTAGCGACAATTCTAAGGTGAAGTAATTGATCGCTTCACTATTGAGCTCACATGTTTGGTGATTCATTTGCCGGTAACTACGCTATAGTTTGACTAGCAACTGTTGTCTTGTCCGGTTTTTTTTTTAAAAAAACCCAATGAAACCCAGGCTCAAGTGGGGTTTTTTTGGGGGGGGGGGGCGGTTAAAGTGAAATTGACAACTTTTTTTGTTACTTTCTTTTTGATTTTTTTTTTTTTTGATTAATTTAAAAGGTAAAACTCAGCTGAAAACTGTTTAAAAAAACTTAAAATCACAATTTAGATAATTGATAACATCTTTTACACATTTGTGGTACCATCATATTATGTAGTAAAGAGTTTCTAATTTTTCCTTATTGCTAGATATAAAAGTAATTTGTTTTGTTGAAAAAAAAATTTTGATATGCGATTTTTTAGAAAATTTCCTTTAATGACAGAACAAACTTAGGACGGCTAAATAGAAAAACAGAAGTAAAGTAAAGCCCTGGATAGAATGCAAGCTGAAGATACGAATGTTGCTCTAGCTCGGTTGAACATTGGCTGGATGTTCTAGAAAATGACGTCCTAACACCCTATAAATCCCAAATAGAAAAAAGGATGAAACAAGCACTTACACCAATTACCTTGCAAATATGATGTGTCCAAAATTTATGGGAAAACGTCTTTCGTTGGAGCAAGAAGACATTGCAGAAGAATGGGTACAAGCTAATCACCCAGAGTGGTTGGTGCTGATAATGGTTTTTAATCTGCAAGATACTTCATTGTTCCCCAAATCAATGTTTTTCCCTGAAGTTAAAGAAAAACTTGCTATGTCACAGTGGTGGCAACTAGTCGAGAAGCACTCTACAAAAAATGAAGATCTATGCAGCTTCTGCCAATATATAGGCAAATTGGGAAACTGTCCATCTAGTTCGGCATCTGTGGAGAGAATTTTTTCCACTTGTGGTCTAGTTTGGTCCAAATTAAGAAATAGGCTTGGTATTGATAAGGCAAAAAAGCTGGTTCAATGTCATCGTTTCTTAAATCAAGCTAAAGTTCTGTAATCAATCATGTTAATTTTCATTTTTCAACACATAAAATTTATCTCATGCAGATAAATTTCTCACTTAATTTATTTTGTATTATTGAGATCCTTAAAAAAGTGCTTAAAACAAGGTTGAAAATTTGAAGAAAAATTGAAAGAGGTAGAAAAAAGTTTTTTTTTTAAATTAAAATTGATTTTAATTATTTATGAATTTCCAAAAGAATCATTACTTTTCTTCTTGACTGAAATTGTTCTCTTAAAAAAAAAACTTAAAATTTAAACAATACAGTAATATTAGAAGGCATAATTTAAAAAAACCCAAAAATGCTCAATAAAACCCACCCGGGTTGTTTTTTTAAAAAAAAAAAAAAACCCTGGGTTTTTGCAAACCCTGATCCAGTTATAATAGATTCTCATGGGACAAACAAAACAAAACCCGTATAAATGAAGCAGATAAATTTATTCATTTTCTTTGTTTTAAAAACAACTGAAACATCTATGAGATGCATTAAAATAAAGTGAAGGAGGGAAATAATTTGATCTATCATTAATCTAATTAAACTTCTTAAATTTGTTTGTTAGTACCAAATCAATGCAAAGTTTTAATTGAAATATTGCACTGTTGCTGATTGTGATTTCTTAGGTTAGAAAAGGCATTTCAATAATTTTTTGAAATATTTTTATTAATACAAATAAAAAAAATTGAAACTTATGCACCCAACAGAGATCATTCATTTGAGATACTGATACTTGCAGTGCAGCACCAGTTGTAAAGCCAGTTATCAGTTGATCTGAGAGCACAACCATAAGGGAGCCCAATTGGAAAGCACCCATAAAGATCTAAAATAAAACAAATAAGCTTGTTGGTGAAAATGTTAAGAAAATAAAACTAAATAATACGAGTGTATTGCTCGTGCATTGTATACTAGAATCAATAACTTAAAAATGAGAAATTCATGCTGTAGATTTTTTTAAATATTTTTTTAGGAAAGTTCAAAATTGCATAAGGATGTAAAATTTTAACCAATTTTTAAGTATCATGCATAATACGTTGAAAAATTAGGTAAATGACTGAGGAAAAATAATTGAATGAATTAGGATAGGAATGGTACTATTAAAATACCAATAAAGAGTAGCAATGGTGGAAAAAAAAACCCTTTTATTAAATGATGTTGAAATTATCTGTTGCCTGATTTCAAATTCAATTAATAGATACTTTTTTTGTTACTTTTTATATGAAAATTGGACCAGGATAAAAGAAATATAATTTATTAACTGAAATAGATTTTTTAGCATTCTCTTAAAAATTTTGAGTTATTTAATGACAGAATAAAAATTATGTCAAGATCTCAAAGATTAAGGTCAATTAATTTAATATTTGCGTGTGATTCATACTTCACCATACACCAAAACTATTCAGAACAAAATTAAGATATCAAGTTGGTATCAAGGAATATTCTTTTATAGCACTGGGGGGGGGGGGGGGGGGGGGCGGTATTAGAGTACGTAGTTCACAGTCAACTTTAGCCTTTACCTGCCAGAAGCAATTGCCAAAGTAGTTACAATTTCTAAATTTGTAGGAGGCCATGATTCAGCAGCACCAATGCCTATACTTGTAATAGAAAAATTGTGAATTGTTGTATGTATTTGTATCCCTGGACGCAACTCCTCCTGCACTCCCGTATAAAGCACTGTTAATTAGTAAGCTCACAACAGCAAAAGTACAGCTGTGGAAATAAAAAAGTACCCACTTGAGGTTATTTCATCCGTTAGTCACCCTATAGAATCGGACCTTTTTGATATTGTGTACAATTAACATTCTGAGTTAATTGCACGATACAAAATTTGCATAAGGGGCCGTCTTCATATTTAAAATATTACGATCTTTGAAATTTCCAATAGCAACACCCATTTTTAATAACTTAGAAATGTTAAGCACTTTTGAAAACCCTTAAATCTAAGTTTTTGTTACATTTGGATGAATATTTGACGAGTTATTCAATCGAATCACTTGTGGACCTTTTGGGGACCATCTCTAAAATGACAAGCAAGCATGCATGCAAAGCCGTCTTTATTTATCAATTACACACGTAATCTTATACACAGTCCCCTAAAGGGTAATTAAAAATTATTTTGTGATTTACTCAGCAAATTATGAATAAAAAAATTTAAAAATTGGGATTTCGCTTAAACTTCTTGTCTTAAATTTATTTCTTTAAAAATATTAAGTGGTTTCCATTCATATTTTTAAAAAAAATTAATATAATAATTATTTAAAAATATAAAAATTGTTTTAAATACCCCAATATTGAATGCATTTTGTTTGGGTTATTATAATTTCTTTTCAGTAAAAAATTCGTTTCATTATCTTAATTATTTATTGATCGGGATAGTTTTTTATGTGCAACTCATTTAACATTATGGGACCTAAACTTTGCACGTCTCTTACTCCCCTAATAATGCTTAAAAACTAACAAAATTTGGCATTTTGTATTAACATAGGTCATAGATTTGAAATATGGACTCAAAAAGGGGTGTTACTATTGGAAATTTTAAAGTTAGTAACATTTTTAATATGAAGATGGCCCCTTATGCAAATTTTGTTTCATGCAATTAACTCAGAATGTTAATTGTTCAAAATGTCAAAAAGGTCCGATTCTATAGGATGACTAACGGCCAAAATAATCACTAGTGGGTACTTTTTTATTTCCACAGCTGTACCTGTATGAAATAACAACATTATCGTAAAATCTGAGGAATTTTGGGCTTTTGCTTTAACATTAACTAAGTACATAATTATATAATTCAGGATTTTGATTCATTAATATTTTTTTAATCCGAACCTGGAGGAATTTTACCACTTTGACAAATGACGGTGAGTGCCCCCTATAAAACAGAAGAGCATAGCTCTTATAGCCCGTTACCCCGCTTGCCAGAAGAGACAATCACAAGAGACACACAAAAAAGGACGACACAAACACATAGACAAGTTGGCAATTACCAAGTTACTTTTACTGTATGAAAATATATTATGCTAATAAAAGTATGAATTCGTTGTAAAACAACTTCACTTACCAACAGATATATGCTTTGATGTTCCCAGTAAAAAATATATTAAAACTGGGAAAAAGGAAACATACAGTTCATTTTCGGGTTTTACATTAGCAAGGACACCAAATGCCATTCCTAAATGGGAAAAAAATTATTTTATAAATTTGAAAAGTATAAAGTTAAAAAGATAATTACGTTAACTAATTCTATTGCGAGAATTGATTTGCTACTTTAATGAAATTAACTGTAATCAGGGGTGAAAGTGGCCAAAATCAAAAAAGAGGAAATCACGCGATTAACAATATAGGGTTTCTGCCAAAACGGACAGTCCCTAATTCATAACTTTCAGTGTCTAAGTTAACAGTTTTTCATGACTATATAAATAGCATCTCAAATAAAAAAAATAAAAAATTCAAATTGAAACAACTCAAAAGTTGACAACACAAACATAGTAAACAATTTATAGTGTTTGTGTAGACAATTTTCATGTTTAATGGGCAAGTGCACAAATTTATTTTAGAAATAAATTTTTGCACCATAAAATGATTTCAAAATGTAATTAGATTAATAAAGTGAAAAAAATCTTTTTCTTTAATGTGAACTTATTGGAGAAGTAATGCTTTATACGTATTAAATTTTTCTTTGATTAATTATTTCAGGAATTTCTTTGTTCTCTTATAAGTGTGTTGTATAGTGCAATTGCATTCCTCCTTCTAATAAGGATTGCGCTTGCATTAAAAAAACACTTTATAAATCACCAGTTAAATCAAAATTACAGAAAAGCCTACTGGCAAAACTATTGGCATAATTTTATTTTTTTAATAATAGTTTAAATTTAGGATACATCTCTTACTCTCTACCACCGGAATTTTCATCGAATTTAAAATCAATGACTTTTTTCTAAGATTAATAATTGCGGCGATCTGAAAATCTCGCAAACTTTGCCTATCAGAACATCTAAAAACTCCAGCCATCTGAAAATTGAAAAAAAAAAAAAACTCCAAAAGTAGCAAAACTCCAGCGATCCGAAAGTCGCGGAAATCCAGCGATCCGAAAGTCGCGGAAATCCAGCGATCCGAAATTCACGAAACTCCGGATTTTCCAAAAGACACTAAGCTTTGGCGTTCCGAAAATCGAGAAAGTCGCGGAATTCCAGTGATCCGAAATTCCGGGGATCCGAAAAACAATAAACTCCGGCGATCCGAAATTTACGAAACTCCGGCGATCCGAAATCAATAAACTTCGCCGTTCCGTATGTCGCGGAGCTCCGGCGATCCGAAATTCGCGGAACTCCGGCGTTCCGAAAGACAGTAAACTCCGGCGTTCTGAAAGTCGCGGAACTCTAGCGATCCGTAAGTCGCGGAACTCTAGCGATCCGTAAGTCGCCGAAGTCCAGCGTTCCGAAAGTCCGACGATCCGAAACTCCAGTGATCCGAAACTCACGAAACTCCAGTGATCCGAAACTCACGAAACTCCAGTGATCCGAAACTCACGAAACTCCAGTAATCCGAAACTCACGAAACTCCAATGATCCGAAATTCACGAAACTCCGGCGTTCTGAAAGAAACTAAACTCCGGCGTTCTGAAAGTCGCGGAACTCTAGCGTTCCGAAAGTCCGGCGGTCCGGAAGACGCGTAACACGAAAGTCGCGGAACTCTAGCGATCCGTAAGTCGCGGAAGTCCAGCGTTCTGAAAGTCCGACGATCCGAAACTCCAGTGATCCTAAAGACAAGAAACCTTAGCGATCCGAAAGTCGCGGAACACGAGCGATCCGTAAGTCGCGGAACACGAGCGATCCGTAAGTCGCGGAACTCCAGCGTTCCAAAGGTCGCTAAAGTCCAGCGGATCCGGAAGACATGAAACTCCAGCTTTGCAAAAGACATAAAACTTCGGCGATAAGAAAGACAAGAAACTAAAGCGATCCGAAAGTCATGAAACTCCAGTGATCCGAAATTCCCGAAACTCCAGCGATCCGAAAAAGTCGCAAAGGTCCGGCGATCCGAAAGACGCGAATAAATATATATATCGATTTTTATTACTTTCGGACGTTTCTTTGCTGAAAAACATGACTTTTGGTCGTTTTTTTGCTCAAATTCAATACTTATGACAAAATTAACCCAATTTCCAAACCCTTGACTTTTCATATGCGCGGAAACCCTGTTAATACGATTTTTTTTTTTTTTTGAAAACTTAGAAAATCTAAAAGTTTTTCGTAATATTTTGAAAATCTTGATTCAGCGGATTTTTCTGAAAAATTCGGAAAAAGCGGAATTTTTTTGAAAAATCGGAAAAAAAGAGGAATTCCGCCGTTCGGCGGAAGTCTGGCACCCCTGTGTAATAATCTGTTTCATTGCTTTTTAATCAATTTTCTTGGTGGTTTTTATGTATACCCCCAAGGAAATATTTCAAATTGTTCTAGAAACGAAAATAAAACCAGAATCCAATGTCCATTATATTCCTGAAATTTTGAACCAAAACACTTGACGTTTCGAAAAACGACATGTTGAATTTATTCAACTTATTATACTTGTATTTGGTGGGAACTTTGTATGGTCCTTTAAATTACCCCGTTTATACCCAATATTTAAAATATAAAATGATTGTTCATACACATAAAATTCTGTAATGCATTACTAAAGATATTTCTGGTAAGGATTAAAGGATGCTTCTTATTTCTTAATTATCTTTTATCTAAATGATCCTTAGTTGCTAATAACCTTCATACATGACAGTAGTAAAAGTGTATTCAAAATTAAAGAGTGAAGTTATTAACAGTTGTGAAATTGCGTCTTTGGCACTTGGCACTATTCAAAGTATAATAATATTGGTATTAAATACAAATAAATTGTTTTGAAAAAATAATTATAATTCAAGTGGGTTATTTTAAAATATACATATTTAGTAGTTTCTAGTCATTCTTGTCAAAATTGGAATTTTTGTAGTTGGTTTTTGCCATTTGGCAAATTTTTTAAATTTGAAATTATTTAAATTTCAAAGCATTTAATTTTTTTCAGTTTTTTCCCATACTGTATCCTTATCAAAGATACAAATATATTTCTTCGGGACGAAAAAAAAAATCATGCATTACACATTACAGGATTAATTACCAATTATATCTTCAGTATTAGAACACTAACACCTGTAAGTTGTTTTTCATTCACAGTAATATCCTAGTAGTAAAACAACTTTTACAGAAGGGATGTCAATATTACCTGTATGTTGTTTTTTGCCCACAATAGGGTCCGAGTAGTGAAACAGCTTGTACAGAAAAGTGTTCAATTGTCTTAATGAAAACAAAGGAGCGTTTTAAAATTTAAATACGTTTCTTTTATTGATGAAACTAAATAAAATATCAGTAGGTTTTTGTCGTCTAAGGTTTTGGGAGCAAAACAAATCCCAAAATTTCTTCAAATTTGTACATTTTCAATTTTTTGTGATACTTAAAATTACAAACGAATGATTTTGAAATTTTGTTTTCGTTATAACTGAAGTATTTCACCCACAAAAAAATACAGTTAGGAAGGAATCTTAATAATTTATCTGCAAATTTTGGCTGATATTTCGAAGTTTGTCGTTTTTTGCGTGTTTTTTTTATCGAAACTTCAAACCCACGGGGCGGATTATATTTAGAACTTCAGAATTTTTCAAATATTTTTTTTTCGTTAATCAGCATGACAATACGCAACTATCCGATTTAAAGTTGGTACTGCTCGAAAATTTTGTTTTTTAGAACCACCCTACTTCTTAGTTCACGAAGTCACGATATTGAACAACAGTGGATAAAACGCAATATCCGACCTGGGGGCGTAAAGGTTAGGGAGCTAGCCTTTGGAGCCTCTGAGTTCGGGTTCGAATCCCGATAAAATTCCTGAAAAAAAAAACAACATGAAATTAGAACAAAGGCCACGAAAAAATCTTCAAAAAGAGATGAATCCCCCCCCCCTCCCCCCTAAAGGTGATTTGGCTTTTACACCGAAGCCTCAAATTTCCCACAGAATTTACACCCCTTGTTTCCTTCATTCTCGGTATAAGTCACTAAACCAATCAATGTGCTGGGAATTCTTTTCAACTGGCCGTGATCAAATTTGAAAACCCAGCACAAGGAATTAAATAATAAAAGGATAGAAAATACTTAAAATAATGAATGTGAAAATAAAAGAACTAAATGCAAGTTGTTTGCCAAAAGAAACTAACGTTTAATGATCTCAAATAAAATTTACAAACAAACAGTATAATTCATCATCAGTATTTGGACAATTATGATAAATAAAAGAATATTACTCTTACATGTAAATAGTAAAAAAATGTCAAAATTAATTACGAGGTGACTACCTGTATCCTAACCAGAAAACGAAATTAATTAATGGGATTCAGAAATTCAAAATAAACGACAAAAAACATTAATAAGGAAAATTTAAATAGTTAAGCTCACTGTGGGACGATATAAAAAACCAGTAGGTGGGCATCCTTCAATAAAGGCCAGAGTCCACAGATGTACAGTTCAATGGAGGAAGGTGCCGAGACTTTTCTAGGATTGGGCTGTGACGAAGACGGCTCGGAGGCCACTCCTGGAGCGGGCGGTGATGAAGAGGTGACCGGTTGACCACCTTCCAGCGTAGGCCTAAGAGGCTGTTGCATAGACGGCATATTGCCACCGTCCATAGAGGCCTTGAAGAAGCCGGGCTGGTTGGAGGGAGACCTCTGGTCGTAGATTTGAGAGGTCTCGGTGAACCCCGGCACCACTCCGGGACCTCCGTCCTCCGGAGCAAAATTGTATGAAGCTTGTCTAGTCGTTTGTTTATTCCAAAAGCAAAAAACGCCCACCAGCTAGCAGTTTATATAGTCCGCCGAAAAACTGATGCCAAAACGTACTAAAAGCGAAAATACTCGACATAAACTCGGATCTCTCACTCGCAGAGGAAGCGGTGAAAGAAACCAAAAAATGACTCAGCAGATTCACAGGCCAATCAGAGAGCTTTCTGATGACGCATCCAATTTTGGCGGGAATACAGGTTGAAACGTAAATGGCTATAAGGGGTCGTATTTTATAAACAAATGTAACGATGGAAAATTTGAGCTAAAAAGGCCTATAACAAATTAAAAATAAGTCAGAAAACAAAGCAGTCACCTCGGCCAATTAGGAAATAGTTAAGAGCACATAATAATACAAAAATAGTTAAATATTAAGTTGAATTTGACAAGAATAACCAACCAATAATTAAGTTATAATCACAATAATAGGTAATTTTATTGTATTTTGAATAACAGTTTGTCAGATGTAAACAAAAGCCAGTGGCAGTAATTAAATTAATGTATCATGAAGGAAAATAGTTAGAATTAATGAAATATTAAGTAAAATGCAGAATAATTGTTGAAATAAATGCTGGTAAACGTTAACATAATAAAAATAGCAAAGCAAAATTAATAAAATTGAAAGATCAGAATTTTAAATGTCATAAAAATGATTAACTTGTGAAACTTATGACAGATAAGTAATAATGTTTGCACATCAACAATAAACATATTCACATTTATTTCGCTATACCCCCTGAATTTACATTGCTGCATTCCTGAAAAACTCCCGAATTTCTTATCATAGATAGAGTATGAACAATACCACGTATGAACCCCGATACTTGTACGAAGTACTATTTCGTTTTTTTTTATTTTTATTTCGGCTCTCTTGACTAGGAAATTGATTCTTGGCACTACGTTAAACGAACGTGGCGACTGTCGTTCAGAAGAAAAATTAAATGAATTCGTTCAGAAGGCTTTTCCGACGCGTCGACATTTGGGTTTGAAGTTGAACCGCATTATTTTAAAGCAAACTCAAATAAATCTTATTTGCACAAATTATAATGAAATGCTATAGCCTCATTATATATAATATCTCATAAACTTTAAACTAAAAAATTAATTTTAAAAATGATGTTTATAGAATAAAAAAATGAATATTAAAAATAAATGTTTTTTAAAAAAAAACTAAAATGAATATTAGTGCCTGTAATCATTTTATGTGTCGAAAACCAGCACGAGTTTAAAATAAAATTTTAATTTTTGCAACATGTGAATTGTATAAGTAATTTTGGTCTGTTTGCATTTCACCACCGAGAGCTAGAGCCCCGAATGTAACCAATCTCTAAATCATTACAAAAAATTTTAACAATTTCAATTATGTAGCGAAATATTATGCAAAAGATTTACTATAATGGATATCCTGTGTTTCAAATCACCTTTTGAAATGAATTAAGGTGGCCGCACACGTTGAAAATGGAATTTTTGAAAAAAAAAAGTGATTTTTTTTACTTGTTTATATATTACATGGTTTTCTTGTTTCTAAAACTGTCATCATTTTAACTGTGCCGCAACTAGAACGAATGTAGTGATTAATTTAGTAAAGATCAGTAGCACTGGCATCAACCAGATGTTGAAACTTTAAAGCATTTTTCAGTTTGGAAAAGTTATAAGTACATAATTTTAAAAATTATTTTTTTTACCAATTTAAGAAATTGTTGTCTAGGGAATACACATAAAAACTTTTACGAAATATGTTAATTTTTTTTTGGTCTATTAAACATTTTCTCACCGTAAAAAATGTTGAAATGTATTATTCGACTGCTAATAAAAAATTTATTTTTAAATAAAATGTTTTGGTTTTAAGTATATTCCCTAGACATAAGCTTACAGTTTAACTTGATGGTTTTATTATCCTAATAGGCCGAACAGTTTTTTTCTAGCCTAATTGAAGTTTTTGACAAAAACTGCAAAAAACATGAATAAAATGACCATATTTTAAAACATTTGGTATGTATGCCAAATTTTACTTGCTGTAAATAATTATTTCTGTCAGATACACGCACAAATACTACCAAAGTTGTTTCACAACTTTTTAATGCTCTTCATTGATTGTCCCTCAGGTGTTGGCTTCGGTAGGTGACCGCGCTTCGATATTACAGGGTTCTTAACTAATAGTTTGTAGTGATTTTCATCTAACTAACCCATCAATAGTTAAGGATTCAATAATGCTATTCCACAAGTAATTCAACTGACTTATTTCACATTTCTAGAGGAAACCAAAATGATAATCTAATTCTTGTCTATTAGTATAAAATTAATGTGCAGTCACTGATTGAAATATTGCACCTTCACTGTAAATGGGATTTTAATTAAGTTTGTTTTAAAAAAAAAGTCATTCTGAAAATATTTTTTTTTAAAATATTGATTTAAATGCAAAGCAAAAGTTTAAAACTTTAATTTATTAACTATATACACATACTTTACTACATTACAATGCATTTTATAAGAACTATAATGTTTACAACAATAATAAACTTCTTACAATAGGAAATCATAACTTAGTTTACAAATATAACTTCAAAGTATCTTCACATTTCAATACATAGCATTAGATAACATCGTTAAAATAGTGGGTGGCCATTATAACTAATGACTACTTAACTACACATAAGTTGTTAAAATACAAGTTTCAATATAATGCAACATGTGTTTGAACAAATGCAATGAAAATGACTAACAATACAAACAATCATTAAAATAAACATTATTTGTACAAAGCAACTTTTATATTAAAATAAGTAACTCTTAATATTACCAATTTTAAATTAAAAACTTATATATAAATATCACAACTCTATGTGCTGCTGTTACTACCATCACAGCTTTTAGACGATCATGTCTAATTTCTCATATCAACATCAGATAATTTTTAAAAACAATTTATGCTGTGCAAAATACACTATAAATTTTCATGTTAAAGCTCGTAGATCATAAATATAAATATATTTGGTTTTAACCAATACTAACATCTTCATTGTTTAAAATATAGAGCTTTTTAAAATATAGAATACGTTATTTAGCCATTGTAAAAGTTATATTTATTTAAAAAACAAGAAACATTTTAAAAATAACCTCCCAAGATAAATTTTGCATAGAGAGACTTTTTTAAACACATAAGTACCAAATATTTTTTTTCCTCTTGTAAATAATTTCTCTTTGAGGAAAATTGATTTATAAAATCAAAAGTGTTTCGATAAATAGTTACGGAGTATTTTCGTATTTACAATAGGTAAAATTGACATCAACTTCCAGATCCTAGTCCATGAGCCAGAAACTGAAATTCTACCGCATCGTGGGTTGTGGGGAAAATAGCTGGATGTTGTGGAACACGTTCAATAAACTTGGCCTTTTCCATCACACTTTGCATTGAAACTGAAAATTAAGAAGAAAAAAATAAATCTCAATGAACTTCTTTTCTTTATCCTATTCGCTCATAAGGTATATATCACACTGTACGTGGAAAAAAGACCCATTGCAAAAATACTAGTTTCAGAAAAATCTTCTAAAGTTTATTTTTGGCCTACTTTTCTTTATTAATTCGAAAGAATTTTTAAAAAATGAAATGTAGTTATGAAAATGTAGGTATCGACATGCTGTTGATGGCCATCTGTCTGTCCGCACTCCCCTTCCAAAATCGGTTTTATCCATTCGATCTTAAAAATTCTTTTTTTTTTTGTTAGAAAGGAATGACCTCAGAGACCCAACTTTCATACTTTTTGTCCACCTGTCTGTAAGTCCGGACAGACATAAATCTACTATTTGACAGCGAATTTCCCATTGAATTAGCATCGAAAATCAATTTTGAGTCATATATCGCTGTTGCCAACTCAACAATGGCATGGGAAAGTTTATTCCTTAAAAAAATAATTAAAGTGAAATTTGTTTTGGTTATAAATCAGCTTGGAATGAAGTCAGGAATGTGATTATTTGATTGTTTATTATTTGTTTACTAAGTAAGTGGCAAGGCATATTTTTTTTGCATATAATCCTGATCTGTTTTAATTTACATTTCTTATTTTCAGTACATTTTGGTGTAGTTCCATGTTTTTTGTTGTTAATAAATATTTAATTATTCGTTGAACTACAAATAAATCAATAGACGATAAGTAATATTAATTTATTTTGTGATAGAAAATCAATGAAAATTTTGATTTCGGCTTTAAGAAGTTTAAATTATAGCTGGATGCTGTGTTTAACCTATTTACCCTATTAACACGCAATTTTTCTTAATTCTAAATTTTATTTTGTGAACTAGAATGTTTAAGCTTCTCAAAAATACTAATTACAAAGCAGCTGATTGATTAATTGTATTAAAAAAATGTCCAGCAAGAACGTCAAGCAGATTTCAGAGGTCTTACAAAAAAAAAAAGTTTTTTCGACAGTAAATTTATGAAATATTTTGGAAGAAAACAAATGTCAAAATAGACCATTAGTTACAAGAAACTGATAGAGTTTGTCTTACAACAGAAAAACATTGTATTTTTACCGCTCCAAAAAATTAAATTAAACTACATTGATGTAGTGTAATTTGATGCCTCTGATCAAATATTAAAAATATTTTTTTTTTTAATTTCCACGCAAAATATATTTATAGGTATATAATTTTTTGAATAATATGTTTATATAAAGAATATATGCATATAATTTCTTTCAAGAGTGAAAACATTTCAAAGCAAAACAATTTTTTGCTACTATTTTTTGTAAACACAGTAAAAAAATTAATTGTACTTACCAGAACAACCAGATAAAAACACTGATATTCCAACTTCTTGATATTCCTTCATAACCTGAAAAAATATCCAAGTAAAGTGGTGCATATAAGACAAGTTTTGATATCGAATTTTGTAATTGATAATAAAATATTATGTAATAGGAATTGAATCCCATTGCACAAACTTTTTAAAGTTACAAAACATGTTAGATATAATTGTTTTTTGTTTATTATTATTTTTTCAGCCCTAACAAAGAATTTAATCTTTTAATGTCTATCAATTACAGCTACCTTGCTCTAATATAAGCAAGTAAGAGAAAATAAACATATGACACATAAAAACCCTAATAAAGATTATAGAGAACAAGTTAGCAATTTTAATCTCTTTATGGTAGACCGAATATATACAAATATAAAATAGTTAAGAATATTTCATTTAAATCAAATGTTTGCAGCCGTAACTTTTAAAAAAGTTAATACTCCAATCACAAAATATTAAAAGTTTTTTTCCCTTGATTGAAACAATTATAATTTGAATGACATGAAATGAGACAAAATTGAAGTCAATATTTACTTTTAACTATCAGTATACTATTAATTAAAAAAATCCTCTTAAATACTACCATATTTACCTCGATTAAAGTATCAAGTCCTGACATATCAACAAATATGAATGTGGAGCAATCAATTATAATTCGATGAATTCTTTCATTTGGATTTTTCACCTGGGAATCACTGTAAATAAATATGCTCATTAACTAAATTATATTTAGCTTGCATGTAATCATTTTCAATGTCAAAACTTCTCAATGTAACATAGTACTCAAAAACATATATTTATTTTGGCTTTAATTTAATTTTTAAGAATTTGCAATGCATTCTATTTTTTTTTATTGCATTCAATAAAAATTCTTCACTCAATAATTTAGAACAAAAAATATTAAAAAGATGCTTGAAGCACAAGCTTAACAAATTTAACACAAATGTTAAATTATGTTTGCAACACACTTTAACATACCTTTCTGTTGGAGGAACATGTTTGTATAAACTTGCTTTGAAGATTTCTTTATTGATAAAATAAAGAGCAGATTCAAAATGAAATATTTTTATCCCTTCTACTTCAGGTGCCTAGAGAATAAAAAGTTTATTTTTTTTAATTATGTTTAGGTACATACAAAAAATAGCATTTGAAATTTGTTTTCAAAGATTTCTTACCAAATTATAACGCCTGGAATCAACGTAAATATCGGTATCTGGTATTCTTCCGAGGAAAGTTCTTGTTGGCCTGGAATGGAATTTTTTTAGGAATTAGACCTGTCAAGAAACTTCTAAAATTAATTGCTACACAAATTTAAATTTAATGCAAAGTTACCTAACATATGTTTGCTTTACGTGTGAGCATATCTCTTCAAAAACCATTTTTTCCCTCAACAGAGCTGCTTTATTGGCGGCTAAGCCTTTGCAGACTCTGCATATTCCCCAGAGCTGAGAGACATTATTTTGTGGCACCATCTAGACAACTCTCGCTACCAATTTTACTCTCAGATTAAAATGAATCTGAGCTCTCTGTGCATGTTAAAGTATGCCGAGCTTTGATTTTGCTGAGAAAACCCAAGCCAAATATGTACTTAAGGGATATTTTACATGTCATATAATTATATAACATGTGTGCACACAATTATTTCATCCAGAAAATCTGATGACTTAGCACCTTAGCAGGGATTCGAACCCGCAAACTTTGGTTTATGAAGCGGACATGTAATACCTCGCAGCTACTGAGCCACTATTCAACAAATGTTAAATGATTGAATTAACATAAGTTTAAAAAATATTATATTGTACATACATTAATAAAAAAATTAAGATGGCAAGCTTTAAGTTAAAATTAAATTTATGTAAATATCTTAAAGCATTTGTTAGATAGAAATGCATTAGAAAGAGAAGGTAGTTTCAATATCGCAATTACAAATTTGATACATTACAAATTTATCAATTGATCAATTAAAAATATGACAGTAATAAAGTTATTTTTAAATAAAATTAAAAAATAATGGCCAATTGAATAAATTTTCTTAACTGGTAACACAAAGTTTGGTTCATACAAAGTAGTTATTTATGCTAATGTGGTGTCATAACACGATTTTAATTTTAGATATATATATAGCTTTAAAATTACACAGAACTAAGCTTAAAACAAATTAACTTACACAACAGTTCTAAATATCACAGTTATCAGAGAAAATAGGACTCCAGCAAGTAAACCATAGGTGACGTCTAACAAAACAGTTGCCCAGAAAGTAACAAACCATATAAGCTGAAAGAAGAACACATATTTAGTAAAAAATTAATATTTTTACCAACAAATATAAATAAAAAAAACTCCACCAACAGAATATCTCACAAATACTTACAGCATCTAGTTTTGATATTTTCCAGGCTTTGAAAAAGTCTTTTACTTGTAAAAACATTGGCTTCAATGCGACAAGTATAATGCAGGAAAGAATACACTGAAATAAATTAAATAAATTACAGTTTGATTTCAAAAACAGTAGTTATACTATTTAAAGTAAAAAAAAACTTTAGTGGGTAACTTATGTTTAAAGCAGTTTCTAGATAGAAAAGATAAATTTGCTTTTAATTGTTACATTGGAAAACCTATATTGATAACAAATATGATAAACATATAAACAAATCAAAAAAAATTTTAGCTAATAAAAACTTTGAAATTAACTTTCCCCATATTTGTTAAATCTCAGAAATTAGTAAAGTATTGTTAAGTATATTTTAGTTAAGTTTCAGTTATGATTGATTACCTTTGGTAAAGAATAGAATAATGGTGCAAGAGCCAATAAAACAATCAAAAGTATGCAACAGGATACAATACTAGCAACCTTGAAAAAAGAAAGAAACATATTAGGTTAGATTACTGTTAACTAATGTCTTGTGAAAAATTCATTTAAAAAAACATAGCTATACACACATAAACAGTTTCAAAAGCTTATTTAAATTTCACTAGAGCTTTTAGGAAGGAAACATTAATTTACAAAACAATATTCAATGATGAAAATTTTTATAAAAATGCATTTAAGAATTAAATTTTCAACATGATCACAAAATAAAATGTCGAAATGTTTAGTAAAAACTTGTAAATATGAAAGGTATACTAATCATCATTTTAATACCTGGGTTTTTCCACCCGACCGCTCTTGTACCACACTTCTAGATAGTGATGCAGAGCAAGGGTAGCATGCGAAGAAAGAGGCAAAGACATTCGCACAACCTAAAGCAAGCAGCTCCTATGTGAATGAAACAAATTATGTAAATCAGTTAATGCGAAGGTACCTAACATATGTTTGTTTCACGTGGGAGGTTTTCTCCTCATAAAGCATTCCCCCCCCTGCTTTATTGGCGGTTAAGGCTGCTCATCACTCCCATACCCCGTCCTCCTTCGACCGGGCTTGCTAATGGTAAGTCTATGGGGGAAAAATGATTTTTGTTCCATAAAAAGTAAAGAAATTATAGGAATATTTTGATGCGTTTTTTTTTAAATTCATAAAACTCCAATAAAGTTGTGCTTTTAGAGGTTATTTTTTTAAAAACGTTATTTACTTTTTTTTATCTAAATTTTTTTCGATTAAAAAAAGTGAATAACTTTAAAAAAAAATAACCTCTAAAAGCACAACTTTATTGTAGTTTTATGAATTAAAAAAAATAAACACATCAAAATATTCCTATAATTTCTTTACTTTTTTTGGAACAAAAACCATTTTTTCCCCATAGACTTACCATTAGCAAGCCCGGTCGAAGGAGGACGGGGAATGGGGGTGATGAGCAGCCTTAAACTTTTGCAGACTCTGCATATTCTCCAGAATTGAGAATCATTATTTTGTGGCACCATATAGGCAACTCTCGCTACCAATTTCGACACTCAGATTACACTGAATCTGAGCTTTCTGTAGATGTTAAAGTATTCCGAGATTCAATTTTGTTGAGAGAACCCAAGCCAAATGAGTACTCAAGGGACCTTTTACATGCCACATAATTTAATGAGATGCGTTCCCACGATGTTCTTATCCAGAAAATCTGACAACTAAGCGGAGGCTCACATCTGAAAACTTGTATGAAATGTATATTAATCATCATATTTATAGACATAAGAGGCAAAAGTGGCGCTACAAATGCTTTTCGGGGTTTCCATTGGCATTCATTGTCCAAAACAGCTATTTGTACTACTACAGCTATATGGATTGATTAAAGATTTCCTTTTGTTGATAGATCTTGAAAATTCACAACATTTTAAATATCAATGAATTTAGCGGTTAATCCCTCTTACGTACTGTGTAACATGACAAATTGTATTTGTGACACAAATTCTTTCCTGTAATTTTAAGTATTAAATTGATATTAAGCGTTTTGATTTTCTATTGTATACATGTGTAGTATCAGAACCTTATGCTACAGAAACTGAGATGTGCAGTGCCTCATTGGCCAGTAGCAGAGTTCAAAACTAACGGTCGCTAATCACAGTATGAGACTGAAACTTTGCCATTTGAGACAGAAAAATTAATTTAGTTGCAGTAATCGCAAAATCTTCTTGCCAAAATCTTCAAAACTAACTTTTTTGTGGTTTACAACAATCCAGCCATATAAGTAATCCTCTTGATATTACAAAACTTCAAAAATACTAAATTTGTCAAACCAATATTGTAATCTTAAAATTGCAAACATTCGGCAATCCTACAATTGCACAATTCTGACAATCTATAAATTGCAATAATTCGTAAAATTCTACTATTAGGATAATTGTGAAATTCAGAAACTCCAAAGACCCAAAAACAAATTCTAACGACCGTAATATATAGAAATTCCGACTAAAGTGAATTGTGAATTTTTTTAGAACTCTAGTCATCTTAAAATTCAAAGCATAGAGCAGGGGTTCCCAACCTTTTTGAACCTGCGTACCACTTGACTTAGTAAGAAATTTTGGTGTACCACCAGACTTAAATATTTTAATAGAGGTATAATATTTACTCTTCTAAAAGTGTTCAAAGGCTTTTTGAATTAAATAATTTAATGGTTTATTAATTTATTATTTGATGGAATTAATATACTGTTTTATTTGAAGAGTACACGAGAAAAACCGATTGATTTTTCAGAGAAGTTTCCTTAGCAGGCCACTTTGGCGATGATAGCGAGGGATCGCCTAAACTTGTGTAAGGAAACCAGTTCCTATCATAGATATCATAGTAAAAGTAATATAGTGGCAGATCACGTGACCTCCAATGCTAACGACGGGATGCGCAAGGAGCTCCCAGAAGAGCCCCAAATGAAGTCAGTGTTGTAGGTCACGTGATATGCCACTGTAGTTACTTTAACTACCATCACTGTGGTTCCTAGCTACCAAGTTCAGGCGATTGGCGATCCTGACACTTGGACCAAGCGAAGAAAGAAGAGAGAAACCGGTTTTATGCCGCCAGGCAGTTGCGGGTGTCCGCCTAATAAATCAATCGCTTCTTCCCGTGTACTCTTCATTTATTTCTCATAGGTCTAAAAACATACAGATAAAAAAATACTACTAACTCATCAAAATATTAATCATCATACAAAATATACTTGCATAGTCTGTAGTGTGAAACTTGTTGTATTTGCCAGTGAATAAAATATCAACATTAGTCGTAATGTAACTAATCATAAATAATATCGGAGCTTGCCGGAACATCAAAGGGTACTAGGTTTTACATTTGAGCCAGAAGTTAAAGATTTCTCTTTAAAACAATGTTAATGTTTAAAATAATGAGTAATATATATATTTTTGCTCACTGATGCCTGCAGAAACTATTACTTGCATGATTTTGCTCACATTACTCACGCGTACCACCGGTTGGGAACCTCTGGCATAGGGAATTCTAGGTTTTAAAATCGTGAAACTCCAGGAATTCCATTAGCCTTCCTCTTCCAGTTGTTATAACAAGGCTCAAATGTATTATGCATGATAAAAGGTTTAAAGAAAGCCATTGTAAAATACTTACTTGATTAGGACGAATACTGTACTTATGTTTCTTTGACAAAATTTTAGCCATTGATAAGGAAATGATGTAGGCAACTACTGCAATGGCAAAACTATGTGCAAGGAGAGGAACAAAGAGACTCATCCTAGGTGGTTTGGGATATGGTAACCTAAGAGAAAATGTAGTGTTAGTTGTGAATATTTTATTATATATAATTTGATTCTTTGAAATAATCAATAATATTAAGAATTTCTAAAAAGGTTTCTGGCAAAAATAGTGTGGCTATTATATAATAGTTCCAATAGTAGTGGCAAAACATATGCTGCACGAATTTGATATTAGATATCAACCAATAGTAAATAAATTCAACTTACTTATTGCTTTCTTTAAAAAATTTAATTTGTTTTATTGTCTGTATTTAATTTAAAAATAAAATGCTTATCTTTTAAATTCTGAGCATTATTATTTGAGAAACTATTAAGTTACAATTAAATCTTGTATGCAAATGTTTGTTTGTGTAATTATAAAAATTTATTTATCCAAAACTTGTGCATGAATTTAACTTTTAGTTCCTAAAAAAAAATCGAGCAAAATTATGTGACCCGGCTCTGGCCTTGCTCATCAAATAAGCCCCATTCCCTTGGCGTTAAAAAGATTTACTGTGTGTCATAATTTACATAAATAACTATTGTAATTGTACTTGTGTAAAAACTATAAATGTATTATTCAATAAGTTTATCTATAATAGGTCTAACTAAAAAGTCTAATTATAATAGGTCTTAAAAAATTTAATTTATAATTTTAAATCTATAATGACTTATTTCTATATTATATTACATATCTCCTATTGCTCTTAGTGCCCTCAAGACAGGCTGCAAAACTGATACTTATTGCACCATAAAGAGTTCATACCTCCAAGTGATCAGAGGTTGGATTATCATCGAAACAATAAGAAAAAGGAGGGTTTACAATTTTTATTACAGTTAATCGAATCCACTAAAATAATATTGAGCTATGGGGACAATATTAATATGATCAAATGGTTTATCTCGCAGTAGCAAAGCAAGCTATGTTTTTTTTTTAAATACTATTTTTTTAACGACCATTCAAGGACATTCTCATTACTAGAAAGGAAAGTAAGTGGAGCATTTTAGAAAAAATGCTTTGCTTTAATTAAGCATCAACTGTTTGGGGAGTTGGACCATTTACAGACTATGGACTTGGGATATCTAATTGGCATGTATTATACAAAATAAAAGATTGAAAAGTAGTAGTACTGTAGTTGAAAGTAGTAGTACAGGCTTAATCACCATATGCCCTTATTCTACAGTAGTATATAAGTTAAAAAAATTTACAGCATTTCCAAAAAATAAATATTACAAATGTTAGCATACCCTGTTGGAATATCTGCAATAATTTTTACTTCATACTTCTTGTGTAGATTGACAAAATATGAAATGGCTGTCCCAAGAACAACCTAAAAATAACAAAAATACTTTTAGTAGACACAAAATGTCAATGGTTTATAGAGTGTTTAGAAAAATAATCAAAGACTTGCAATTTTATGCGGATTTATTTAAGAGAAATAATCAACAGACATTGCATGCAAAAAACTCAATTATTGTTGATAATAACAAATAAAAATTTTTGTAAGAAAATTAGATATTTAATAATTCACAAATTATTAGTATTAAAGAAAAAAAACTGAAGTTATGTGTTTTATATTACTATATGAAAGAACTCTTGAATAAATGTATTAGAAACAAAAATTAACTTGTAGTTAAGGAACATACCACAATTAAATCAATGGGTATAGGCATTTTTAACCTCCCTTTCAGCCGTTCATCTATCTGTTCTTTGAAAAATGCCAGAACAAATATAGCAATAGCAGATGCTATGACAGTTGCAGGGTTAGTTTTTGCCAAGTTTCCAAAGATATCTACTAACATCTGGAAGAAAAAATTTAATCAATTTATATTAACAGTTTTGAGATAAATTATAAATTGAGAGCCTTAATTAATTGACAAAAAACCATACACAGCAACTTAAAAAGCAATTTTATGTTTAGTTTTCTTCTACCTAAAAAGCTTTGGAAATTTTTGGGTTTAGCCTATTAGGTGATAAGGCTTTTCCTCAAAATTTAGAAAGGTCCAGAAAAAATGAATAAAAGAAAAAAAGTTATGCTTAAGTGAATAAGTATTATTCTGATTTAATTTAACAAAACCAAAATCATGCTTTAGGGCACACTCACTGAAATTTAATAGAAATTTGAATTTATGTTGAAAAGTCCCTGAAAAATTGAGTAATTAAAAGAGTAATTCAGCAATCTCTATAAATCATGCAATAGATTAAATATCATAGTTATTGGAAAAAAAAGTTAAATGTGGAAACTAATCAATTAATTTTTTTTTTTTTAGACAGCATGCTTTTCACTAAACTTTATGTTAACGGTAAACAAATTAATGACTTATAACATCAAAAATCAGATCCGATAAAAAACACAGCCGAAAGAAAAGCCTTCAAAAGAAAGCGAATTTTTAAACCTAGAAGCACGATTCAATTTAGAGCAATTAATTGACAATGAGAAATAACTATTAATGTCATGTTTTTTTTTAAAGTCAAAATTGCAGTACTTTTATATTTTAGGTTAAAATTTTGTATTCATAATAAGGCTTTTATCCATTTCCAAATACCAGGAATATCGAGATAACAAATAAATAAGAAAAGATTTTCCGTGACTAGAAGGTTAACTACAGAAGAGTTTGAGTAGCTTAAGTACTAAAAATTGCACAAAATAGTTATCCAATATCTCATAAATAAAATTTATAATTATAAGTAAAATGCATTTTCGTACGTAAACCAGCTTTAACAATCCGTCATGGCTTCCTACGTGTATCCCAAAGAGATCTTTTATTTGAGAAACTGCAACGTGAAGAGCAGCACCAGTTGTAAAACCGGATACCAGTTGATCTGAGAGCACAACCATGAGAGAACCAAGTTGAAATACACCCATAAAGATCTATAATAAAATCAATAATTTTATTGAACAAAAATTGTATAAATAGATAATACACTCTACATTTCTAGCCTTATCTCGAACTTTGAATCTAAACAAGAAATTTACTGTGTAGGTATATGCGTTAGTGTTTAAAGAACAGTCTAAAATATGAAAACGCTGCTTTTTTAAATTAGGTTTTAAATATTAAAATATAAAGAATTATTTAATGTGGTAATAACATTATAACTCACTAAAGAAAATCCTGAGGCCAAAAAATCTCCGTTATCAAATTATGCAAAAAAAGTGCCAGTTGTCTTGTATGAATATCAACTAAGGGTGCATTTATGTCACTTTAAAATTAAATTATAAAAATTGTACTACTTTACAAACATAGAAACTATTAAAGTGCTATCTCCTTTTAAAATATTGGAATTATTTTAAACGTAAAAACATGTCAGAATCTGCAAAAATAATTTACAATTCCTTCAGGGTTTAATGTATGAAAACAACTCAGAACAAAATTTATATAACAAGTTGGTAGAATAAATATTTTTTTGTTCAAGTGTACAGCACGGTAATAATAGTAGGTAATGATATTTTAAGCCTTACCTGCCAGAAACCAGAAGCAATTGCCAAGGTAGTTACGATTTCTAAATTCGTAGGAGGCCATGATTCAATATCGTCAATACCTATACTTGTATTAGAAATATTATGATTTGTTGTATTTGTGTCTCTGGTTGCAATTCCTCCAGTACTATGTACAGCACTGCTAATTAGTAAGCTCACAACAGCAAAAGTACCTGAATGAAAAAAGCAAAAATTATAAATCCTGCAATTTTAGTGCTTATGATAATCTTCTGAGCAGAAAAAAAAATATGAATTAAAAAATTCATGAATTAGGTTTATTTTTGAAAGTATGATAAAATCCTTTATAGCTGAAACTTAGAATATAAATAAAAATTTATTATTTATAAAATTTGAATATTTACCGTTACTGCTGTAAAAAAAAAACTGCATATATTATAGAAAAAGCTGGGTCAAGCTTTTAGAAGGTTAACATAGCCGTTACAGAATATAAAAATTAGTCAATAAACTGTTTATAAAACCTGAAAATTTGTATTAACTGAAATTAGCTTTATGAGCCATTAATAAGGTAAACAAAATAGTAATCTACTAAAAAGATATATACAAATTTCAGTGAATATATTAATTTTTAGTTTACAAAATATCACAACAGTTTCATTACACAGACATTTTAGAAACATCCTTAACTAGTTATAATAATTACTATAAATAATATGTTTAGTAGGAGACAGGCAACATTGATACTATGTACTTTTATACATTTTTTGTAATAATTTAAAATGGGAAGTAAAATGACTATTAAGAAAGTAATTCATTTGAACTATTTTGAACAAAAACATAATAGTTAGAGGAAAATATCCTGGTATAGGGATAGGTGTCATTATTTTTAAAGATTTGTAAATAAGGAATTATAGAGTTGGTATTCATTGATAACAATTGGTTTAGCGAATAATAGTAATGATAAATATATTTGTAAAGCAACTTTGCTTACCAATCGATATATGCCTTGATGTACCCAGTAAGAAATATATTAAAACTGGGAAAAAGGAAACATACAACCCATTTTCTGGATTTACATTAGCAAGGACACCATAAGCCATTCCTAAAATAGAAAATCATTGATAAAGCTGCAACTTTACAATAAAGAAAGAACTAACAAGTTCATAATAAGTTACGATTAAATATTTATTTTCCTGATACTTTGAATAGAATTCAAACACTTAGAAAGTACTAAAAGGCATGTTGGTTAATTTATTCAAATTATTTTTGTTGTTGTTGACTATTTTGCATGGTCATTCCATTTAATCTAACAGTTTATTAGGGGGTCAAATCCTGCAATATAGTATATGTTGGACTTCAGAAAAACTTAAGATTATTATTGTAATAGTTACTAGCAATAGTGTTAATAGATAAATAAAAGTTACTGCTCAAATCCAGTATGAGTGTGTCTAACTTTCAAAAAAAGTTATAATTCATATATATATAGATAGTTATAATAGATTATTTCCTCAAATAATATCGATAATGACCACAGTCTTAGCCTCTCCCTCCCTTAAAAAATATTTCTGGATCCAACAATGCTAAAAAATATAAATCTAGCAAACCCCCTGGTAATTGACTGTGATAAGCTTTTGTAATTTTAAAGGAGTAAAAGAATGTGATTAATTTAAGTAGTATCTATAGCCCGGTTGTTTACTCAGCGCTGCTTTTTCTTTTCTTCTAGATATACTTTTAAACATCAAAATACAACTTTGAAATGAGTCTTTTAAGTCATACGTTTAAAACAAAGTTTTGCCTTACCCTGAGGAATATGAAGAATGGCTATTGTAAAGCCAGCTATGATGTCTGGTATCAGAAACTCTAGTTTGTACTTCGGCAGCCAAGATAGCACCGGGATAATTGAAGTAAAAAATGACAGGAGACATTGCAGATTACACAGGCAGCGGGACTCAATATATTGTGTCACCTATGTTTTTGGAAAAACATCATTTTATAATTAAAAAAAACATGATTAAAAACATTCAAAAATTAATTTGAAAATTAAAAATTACAAGGTACCTTCATAAAAATAAATAGCAATTGTAGAGCAAGATATTGGATATCAATTATCCAATAAAAAGATATTAGATGTGGTTAATTAAGATATTAAATGGTATGTGGTTCTGCACAATATAATTCCATATTCTAAGACAGAAATCTCCATGTTGCCTCAGTCTTTTTTTACTAGTTTCATATTGCTATAATCTATATTTTATAAATTTAACTACCCTATGTTTATAACACAAAATAATAAACATAAATATAATCAGAAAACAAAAAATCTAACCTGTGTTTTGCATCGACTGATCATGACAAATGTGGTTAAAATTAATTGTTGAAAATTATAAAAACCTTTTTGTAAGAATTCTCAGACGCTACGGGTCCACACTTCTTATCAATATACGAATTGTCAATAGGATATCGGTGAATGGATATTTTGCACTCGCTTTTGGTTCTCCTGAGTCGTCCGATATCGGAAGGATTGCTTTTGCTCAAACTGGGTCCGTTCTGCTTCCAACTCCGTTCAAGGTCGTTTGGGGACAATGAAAAGCCCATATTGTAGAACGAACTGTCCATTTGATAAGGTTCACAGGCCTCGGAGGTGATTTTTCTCCTGAGACTTCCCGTCCGTGACCTTGTTGATGCATCATCGAAGGATGCTCTATGTTTACTTTCGGTTTGTTGTTCTTTTACAGCGGAACTAGTTTCGCATCTGGCATCGGGACTTGCATCAAGAATTCGAATTCTTTCGGGATCTGTTGATGAATCGCCTCCTAAAATAAATTATTAAACCACTTGAGCAAACTTTTCTGGAAATGAGCTAATTTTTTTTGTATGTGAATAATAAAAAAAAAATATATATATATATACATTGACATTTACCAGTTCACGAAAGTAGTTAACTGTACCCGGTTTGGTTAATATTTCGGTACGGTTAGTTTCGGTTTCGAATTCGTTTCTGTCGTTAACTTCATTTTTAACCTTTTTTTTTTAAATATTTTTTTATGAATGAAGGAATGATACCTAATTGAAATTTTTAGTGAAATAAATACAATATGTAGGTAAAATACAAATACAAATAAGATTGGTAGAGTAGTATTAACGGAATTACGAAATAACGTTCCAACTGGTCGAAGAGTATTAGGTTGATACACCTTAAGTGTTGTATTTCATAATGTAATCAGTAAGTATTCTACATAAAGTGTACTCTATTTAAAATTAAAACCAGATAAGTCACGAAAAAATTCATAGGGTTACTTAATTCGGCATCTTATTCAGCAAAAGTTGAAATATAACTTTAAAATGTAAATGACTAAACTAAAACTTTAAAATGAAATGTAATAGATGAAAAAAAAAACAGATTTGCCCAAAGTGGCTAACACCATTGAAATTTCAGCTTCCTTCCAAAAATCTAATAAATCACTGAGACATTAGCTGAGCAGCTCTAATAATAACAAATTTAGTGCAGAAAAAAAATATGTTCTGATGCAAGGCTGTGAGAAAACGCCTTTGAATTTTCATCATGGTGAGCCAAAATAAGATTTTTCTTCCTAAGAAAAGTCATGTTTCAAGTCAAAAGTCAAAGCCCTCTAATGCATGAATTTTTATTTTCATCTCAAAAAAATATATATCTATCTTTCATGCTCACACATTATGGGAAAAATACTAAAAAATTTAACTGCATTAGAATTTAAATAATTTCAATTAAAATTTTTTTTTCCATATGACAAAAACCAACTGCAAAATTCCAATTTTGATAATAATGGTTGGAAAACTACTAAAACTATTTCAAAATAACCCTTTTTAACTATGATTAATTTTTCAAAACAATTTATTAGTATTTAGTACTAATATTATTATTCTTGAATACTGCCAAAAACGTAATTTCACAAAAGTTAATAACCTCACTCTTTAATTTTGAATACACTTTTACTGCTGTCATCTATGAGGATTATTAGTAACTAAAACTTTAAAATGAAATGTAATAGATGAAAAAAAAAACAGATTTGTCTAGGAGGAGCTCGAATTTAATAGAATAAAGTAGATTATGTTACTTTGTTACCAAACGGTAACAGTATGCATTAGAGAGTTAAAAATAAAAACACATGCGCCAAATGCAAGAAAAAGGATAGTTGAAATATCTATATTTTAAGGAACGTAGCACACCTTCACCCCATATTTTATTTTAGAAATTCTTTTTCCAGATATTTCTAAATTCGATTGGTTTTCGCACTTTTATAGATAGGTTATCGCATTTCAGCTACAGTAGTAACTGCTGTTATCTGAAGAATACGTACCCACACCCGATAATTTGATTTCCTTATCTAGTAAACATCTATAAAAACATTTTAATTTCCGACTTGTTTCTTTTCTAGGTAATCTTATCACGAAAGATAAATGAATTACGATGGGGAATTTTATTTACAATACTAAAATGCAGTACGTCGTTTAAAACTCTATGGTTAAAACGGGTTTCTTATCGAATGTCATCATTTGAATAACATATCCACGTCAAATACTTTTCAATACTATCTAAATGTTGAGAGGCGCGTATCTTAAAATCGATGACGCATATTTACAATTTACGGAACTAAAAGAACTTTAACCGAACAAGAAGTTTCCAAAGTTTTTTTTTTTAATTCGTGGACAACTATTAGGAAATTCTGTCCATGGTAATCCAAAAAGATTTTTTTTAAAGTTAATCTGTACATTTTTATTAAGGAAAAATATATAATTATTTTAAGTCCCGCCGTTCAGAGAGCTTCAATCAGGACATAAAAAACTAACGCACACAGCTTGAGAATTTCTTTCATTAAAGTCATACCAAATAACAAAAAAAAAATAATAATCCTAGTTTTAAACCTTTTAAAATCCTTGAAAAAACGTTCATTTTTTTAAAATTGTCATCCCTGTTTCAAGAAAGTTTCTGGAAAAATATTTCTAGCTAGTACTATATTTTATACAATATGGCTCAACCAGTACTTATAAAACATCTATAAAGTTTATATAACAATGAAACTTAAAATCCAACAAGTCCAAACACTTGCAATAATAAGATTAAAAAAAAATAATTAAACAATTTTGAAAAAGCAGCAACAACCACAGGTATCACATAAAGTAATTTTTTTGGCTTATTTTAAATAAAACTTATAAATTCATGAAAATTAAATTTTAAATCTAAAATAAATGTATTACTTTCATGCATCAGTTACTTTTCATGTGAAAAGCAACGTAGAAACCTATTGTTATCTCTTTTGAAAAACAAAAACACAAAACATTAATGTTTGCATAATATATATATATTTTTTTAAATGAATATAGAAAACATCAAAACATCAATATCAAAATTAAATGTTCTCAGTATTTAAAAAAATACATATTTGGGGATTTATATTAAAATATATTCAAATAGAAAGTTAGAATGATGTATCATTCATGCAATATACTCTAACTATGATAATTCTATATAATTGAGTATTACTGTTTAATGTATGGTATCGGCCCCGATGGTATACAAGTTGACTTCACTTATGAGTAAACTAAGTAGAAGTTCTATATACTAAAAAATATATTCATATAAAGCATTCATAGTTGCATTTAAGATTATTTCTTATAGTTGCAAAGCTTAATGAATGTATGCAGCTGAATCTGTTCTTTTAGCAGATCTAAACTTTGGACTTTGAAATACCCTATTTTATATTGATTAGTTGTAAATAAATTTTTCTATTGTTTCGAATAAAGATATAACAGCACATTTCGACACTTGTTTGTCCTTAAAATACAGGGTTTTACTTATAAAAAAAACCCAAAACGAATAAAAAATGATATTTTCTAAAAAAAAAAAATGCCAACCTGCAATATGAGCCTTTAAAATAAATTGCATTTTCGAAACAAACGTAATGTATCACCAAACATTAAAAATATTTTTTTTATCTTAAGATAACTGGAGTTTCTATACTTTAGTTTGCTTAGATCTATGTCAAGATAATGCTTTTGTGTACATCATTAGTATCATAAATTATTAAACCTATGGGGAAAGTTATTTTCAGAAAAATGCGTAGAGTATTTTTTTAATTGACTGATTCTGGAATGCTTTGAATTTTAGTTTTATATTCAAAACTTCCAAGCAATCTTACATGTAATAGGTGGACAAAAATTGTTTCTAAAAAAATATTTTTTTTGCCTTATATTTCAAACTAGTTCTATCTTTTTTAAAAATGATCCGTAAAATTTCAAAAAAAAATCCGCTGAAATATATAAAATACGTACTAATGAAATAAATACAATTTTATGTTTATTTAAATTAATTATTGCAGTATAACTAGCAATTGCTAACTGAAAATCTTTGGTCTCGTAAATAACATTTTAATGTTTTTAATGTAATTGATGCCAATTTAAACGTAGGACTTTTGACAATTTAAAATAGTTTACAAATTAATCGTAAACATATATCAATTTAAAAAAGTTAATTTGTATCAAATAAAAAGACGAATTCATAATATGCGTCCCATGGTTTAAATTAGTTTTTTATATCCTTTAAAAACTTAATTCAAAACAATTACGAAATATCTAAACGATTGTAATAAAATAATTAAATGAAATGAAAATAAATAAACGAAATAGGAATAACGATTGCAATTCTGTTAAAGTAGAAAAAAATAGAATTCCAAACAAACATTTACCTCCTGAATCACTGCCAAACGCCGCAACCTGTTCCATTTCTGTCATTTGTAGAACAATCGAAAGAATATTTTCGAACACAAAAACTACTGGAATAAAACCGCTGTTGTCAGCAGCGGGGGTTGTCGCCGAATGCCGGTAGAGTTATTAAAAAAAAGGGACCTTAACACACAACAAGATGGGCGTGTAATTGAGATATCTCGTTCCCTCGTCAGTGGCGAAATTTCGAAATCGCGCTTGATTACTCGTCTGGGAAGAAGGAGTTATATGTGTTTTGTGGGCTTGACGTCATTCGTACCCATAGAGTCAAGGTGGGGAGGATGTAAAAATTGAAATTTATGTGATATTTACGGGTTTCCAGAATGCACTCAGAATGTTTGCAGAATTGTGATAATGAATGCAAATTTACTCACGAGTTATACTTGGATTTTGTAGATTACTTAGTCAGTCCACCATTCTTTTGCCACTACAAATTTAATATAATAAAGTAATTATAACCATCTCTTTAATGTTAAATGAACGGGTTTTTCCCGTTATATATGCATGTTTTCACTATCTCAAATTATGTACATGATTATGTATCTATGTTAAATGGATGACCCAAAATAATAGTTTTTTTTACAAAAGGAGAAAAATTAAACTACAAAAACGATTAAAACACTTAAAAATTGTTATTCATTCTAAGTATTGTACTTTTGAAATAATTTCCAAGCATTTTTGTTAAATTTTATAAATTAATAAAAAATTGGAATTAGTTTTAAAAATTAGAGCACGATTAGGATACGGGCGGGGAACTTAGGTCCAAGCATGACATACATATACTTTATAAGAAACATATACTTTTTAACATCCTTAAGAGGATGTGTTATTGAATTAAATAGCAAAATTAAAATGTTTAACCATAAAATAACGAAGTTCTTAGATACATAGTTATTAAAAAGGCATTTAACTTAACATTTACATTGCAGTGCGTCGTTGAACGCTATGAATATACCAGTATCGATTGTTGCGTAAAAGAAAAATAAATTTTTATAAGGGAAAATAATTTATTTTTAGAAGAGCAAGATATTTAATAAAAAATTTCTTTATAAAAAGCAAAAAAAAAATATTATAAAAGGGGAAAAAATACATTCGTAATTAGGAATTTGAAATACATTTCGACAAAACGATCTAAAAGTTGTACGTTTCTTGCATTCATCTTTTTAAGGGTTAGGTTAAAACCGTTTAGTTTAAAAAAATCATCTCAAAAATGGATAATCATAAAAATAAGACTTCTTCAAAAATAGTTATACAGAATACACTTCTACATACAATTTTGAAAGTGCAAAGTTCCATAAAGAAATAGTTATAGCTTTCACCAAAGTTACCCGCATTCATCGGCAAAAGTTTCCCAGTGATCAATAATTAAATATAGCATGAAAAGTATTCGACTTAGATTAAAACAAATGGTGTAATATTCATCCTCATAAATAAAGCAATAGTATAGTATAAAGTGTTTTGTACTTAGCCTATTTTTAATGTTTCCTACACCTTTAAAACGAACGAGCGATTTTAACTGTCTGAGTAATTTTCACTCCTCCAGTCTTTAACATGCACTTCCCCTCTTGGAGTGGATCCTTTGTGTGTTAAACCTCCGACAGGATCATTCCAAACGAGTGACTTTAACTCAGTCTGATTTAATATTCACTCCTTTCCAGTGTCGAAAATGCAATTCTCCTACTGGAGTGGATTTCACTCGTTTGTTTTAAGGGGGAATGGGCGTGCAGGACCGGGGGTCTCCAAACTCAAGTGCCTCAATGTTAATCCAATGGGGAAAAAACTATTTTCTTTGCCACATTTCTCCGGCTGTATTGAATATTTTTACAAGCGGATTTTTTTATGTGATAAATGTAGCTGACTTACAGGTCTCTATAATCCCACTTTTTGAAATTGCTTCGAATATTTTGTGTAAAAGAATTTATTGAATAATAAAAAAAAATATTCGTACCAATTTCAAAAAGTGGGATTGTCGGGACCTGTAAGTCAGCTGCATTTATCACATAAAAAAATCCGCTTGTAAAAATATTCAATACAGCCGGAGAAATGTGGCAAAGAAAATAATTTTTTCCCATTGGATTAACATTGAGGCACTTGAGTTTGGAGACCCCCGGTCCTGCACGCCCATTCCCCCTTAAGAGTGTAGGTGTTCCAGACAAAAGTTGGAAGAAATAGATTTTCGTCATTAAATGCTCGTTAAGAGTACAAACGATATTTGTAATCTTGACAAAATATGAATGAAATTTTTTATTTACATGAAATGAAAAGCAATATTTCCACCCTTCCCGAAAAGTAAAATCATTTACGATGGAATCATTTTATAAAGAGAAATTAGGAAGCCAAATTTTCCGACGCGTGGACCAAAGTTACCCTCCATGGCCCAAGATACCCCCTTCGATGGTAATATGATAAATTAATAAGTATACTTTTATCCATTTGAATAAAGAGAAAGGGAAATCGATTATTATACATGCACACAAGACTACAAGAATAAACCGTCTTACGTAAAAGTAGCAATTTTTTACATATACTCCGAAAGAAAATGAAGGTTTTGGACCTTGGGTAAAGTTATATCTCGTAAGTATTAGATTTTGTCCATATTTAAAAATGAAATACGTCTATTTTGAACAGCTGAACTTGATTTTTTAAAATAAATTTATGATACATATATATGAGTGGTTCTTATAACCTAACACATTTTTGTTTCTTGTTAACAATTTAACAACAAAGCTATAGGTAAAATTTTAAATAAAATTCTTTAAAAAAATCAAATTAAAATGTAAAATTTGATTTTTTTGTCCAATTTAAATTTTTCAACTTTAAAAGATATCATAAAAGTCATAAAAAGTTTATTTTATCAATTAAAACAATTAGGCATTCAAAGGTATAAACCTAAAAACCTAACTAAAAAGTAACCAATATAGCTTAAAGGTCGTCATCAAAAAATATTGTCGCAACAAAAACAATTGAGAATAAATACACCTGGGTGATAACGTCATACGAGCATTATAGATACTTAATGGAACATAAGATATGAAATATAAATACAATCGAACCTATAAATCTATAACCATTTCTCTATTAGTCGAAAACCTTTATTTCTCAAAAATATCGAAAAAGCATTTTTTGGAATGTATCTCAAAAATGTTACCTTCGAAAACCTTATTATGTTAAGTTTTAAAATGAGTTTACTTTTCAAAATTTGAGAAAAGACCTTTTCTGTTTAAGAGCTCACAGAAATGGAAACTTGTTATTTATATCCATTGTCCTGAATAGGTGTCTTTGAAATGGTAATCGAGATGGTTTAATTTTTTTTTGAGCAATTTTACTGTTCTCTAGTTCGACATATAAACTGCAGTAACTACAACTATAAACTAGGCACCAATGGTTTATGAGCAACTATGAACTAGTGTCCAAAATGTTCAGTTTTAGAGAATATTCAGAAATATTGGTGACATTGTTAACCACATTTTTTTTGGGGGGGGGAGGGGGGGGGGAAGCGGGTTGAGGAACCGCTAAAACACTCTTTGAATCCTCAATCTGGATAATTCTTGAATTCTCCCTAATTTAAAGTATTTATGATGATATAAGGTGCTTTTTTTTAATATTTTAAACAAAACGGTCGCAGAGAAGTTGTTTGAAATGTATTGATTGCAAAAACAACAATATAGGCTGCCAACTGCCTTTGCTTACATTTCCAACGTAAAACAAATCCTGAAGTAAACCTCTCTTTAAATAAAAAAAATATCGCGGCAAATACTTAGAGTATACGATCCTTAATTTATTGCCACACTTTTAGAGGAAATAATCAAATTCAGAAGTAAACTTACCATTCAAAAGATGTTAAACATCGATACTTAAATACGTAAACCATTTTTGCTTGTTAGGTAAACCATTATTAAGTTTTGCACACCCTAATTTAATTATTTTCTGACAATTTAATTTATCTCTCATTGCAATAAAGATTAATTTAAGTGATTAAACTACAATTAAATTGATTTTCATAATGATATATAATTTTCTATCTGAAAAATAATGGCAAGGAAAAGTTTTGTTTGAAACATTTTGGTTTTCAAAAGTGTTATATTTTTGGTTGTCAAAGAAGTTTATTTTATCCATATTTTTTGGAGTTTTAAGGAATCATAAATTTTGAGGTTTTGAAAAGAACGAAAAACCACACAAAATCAATTCATCAAAAAGACGAATTTCACACAAATAGGAACAAAATGTTACTTTAAAAGAATTTTATCCCATAGATGAGGACTTGCGGAAGAATTATTAACCTATATTCTAAAGTAAAATTTACGAACTCTGAAACTTGAAAACGTTTAGAATCGAAATATTTTTCTGTCTCAAGGAATTTGAGATAAACAGGTGTGACTACCGTTCGAAACCTCTTAAAAATAGCTGCACAAATATTTTCGTCTTTGGTAAAGCTTAAATATAGCAACAATTGCAATAAAAAACGTGCTGAATGACCAAGAAATGCAATAAATTTGGACGAAAACAAATAATCCGCTTATTTTGTGACGCAATTGAATTTATTTTATTTAGCCTCTTCTCAAAGATTGAAAATCAATATTGGGGGGGAAAATGAGATTACCTTGTGGCTTAAATCTAACCAAAGACTACATTTTTATAGATTTCTTTTAATTGAAGCACATTTCTTAACGTTTTCGATGGATTAAAAAAGAAACTTTAAATAACTTATATAAAATTAAAAGAATTTGAAGTATATTAGAATCAAGCATTAAAAAATCGCGCATAATATGCAAAACAATAGAACAGATTAATAAATTCTAATACGTAACTTTCTTTTCAGTGTTCCACGTATAATCGTCCAAAAATATGAATCTTAAATGCATAATACTTCAAGCAACTAATAGGGACTTATAAGCCAACGATATAATAAAAAAATCTTTACAGATACTTAACACATTTTGACTTACGCATAATTTAGTAGCATAATTTTGCTCCATAAAAAAAAGCATTTATCACTTTTTAGTAGACTGGTGCAAAATTATCCCAGCAATACTAAATATAAATGAGTTTTCTAACTACTTAATCATTAGGATTATAATATTGAGTCACAAAAATAAATTAACGTATTTCGTTCAAACGTTGTTGAATAAAACGTGTTGTCTCTCTTATCTCGAAAGCTAAATATCAGTTTAAAATACACAGTATATTAAATTCGTTTTATTTTAGCATTGTAGACCGAGTGATTAGTTAAACTCTTTTACATGAATTTTCAACACAAATTTCAGCACGCAAATACGATTAACGAACTATTTTGAAAGTTATGCTCCACTTACACAAAGGAGAATTGAGTAATTAAGAACCTATAATTATAAAATTAGCCAAGCAAGCTTTTCAACGTCATTTCAACGGATATTGCATATAATTCATAAGCATTAGCTTTGTTTTACAATTTTTTTTTCGTCAAATGTATTTAAAAACGTGTTAAAGGTAAACTTAAACTCTCCCAAAAGTAGGATTGTTTAAGATATTTAATAAGATATAAGAATACACCTAAATAATTTAACAGTTGTGGTAGTTCTATGTTTTTCAAAGGAATCAAATTTGATAACTTTTTAAATTTACTTTTAGAGATTCAAACTTAATTCCACTATGTACAGTTTTAACCTTTTGCGTAATTAAAAATATTTTTTTCTGCATTAAAAAAAACATTTTAGAACATTTTCTAAAAATGTACCTAATATTTATTTTTTTTGCAGCTTCGAGTCGAGACTGATGCTCGCATGCATCAGCTTTACTTATGTTTGTTATTTTCCCCACCATATTAGAAAATTTATTGGTATTCAGCTGATAAGTTAATTATACTAATCACTCATGTTTATTTGCAAGCTTCTAGAGAGATTTCATTCCATCATATAAAACTCTGATGTCAAAAATACATGTCAGCATAACGGAAGTACAATCTTATTTTCCAAGTTAATTCTAATTAAGAACTATAATAAATTGAAGAGCTTAGTGGTAGAACGCGCTAAGTGACATTTTTGAAAAAAATTTAGATTTTTGCGCCGTTGAACATATTATTCAATCCTTTAAAAATCAAAAGATTTCCATGAACTTTATATAACTAAATAAACTTTTCATAAACCTTAAGTTTTTTTTTAACTTTTGCAAGTGCCGCTTTTAAGATATCTGAGTGCAAACGACAAACTTTAAAGCTCATTTTATATTTTTTACCTTTTTGTCACTTAGCACGTTCTTCTACTAAACCCTTCAATTATGTTAACCTAAACAGTTGATGTCATCCATGTAAAATGATTTTAAAATGTTTTGCAAAACTGTAATTTTCTTTCGATTGTTTGGAAAAATACAGAGTTTATAATTTTTCATGAAGCTTTTTTTATTGATATGTGAAGAGAAAATGTCAGGAGTTTCAGAAAAACGTATCGACATTCTATTAAAAAAATTTCATTATGTACGTTTATCACGATATTTTGAATAATTTTTTAAACTCTTCATTAGATAACAAATATAGGTGTCAATTTTTTCTTAAACCCATAGCAAAGTATTTAGGTTTAAATTTTCAAAATTAGTCCATATTATAAGAACTGAAAAAGATGTTTTTTAAGCTCTATTTCCTTTTTAAAAGCTTGGTTGTCATTTCAAAACAAATATATGTTTAGCACTTAAGTTTTAAACACATAAGCTTGCTATATTATTAAAAAAAAGTAAAAATTTCACTATGAAAACTTTTGCATAATTCTGACTTAAAATACTACATTAAAAACTAAGTAACTTATATCAGTGGCTTGCTCTCTCTGTTAGAATGCTTACATTAGTAAAAAAAAACATTTATAATACCTTCAGAAGTTAACCATGAAAAACTTATTTAAGCAAAGTATTCTTTTTTTTTTGTAAATGTTAAGTTATTTTGATTACCACGATGATAAATTGATTTTAGTGATTGATTTAACTGACAAGTGATATAGCGTAATTTGATTCGAAGACGAAATTCGAATAATATTATTTATTAACAACTAGCTTTAACAACCGGAGTACCCTTACTAATGTACCATCTCAAGCTCCCCATTTGTGCATAAATATTCCTCCATATCTTTTCATTCGTAAACTTAACGATTAAAACTGGAAGATTAAACGGATTTCTGAAATACGAGACTTAAGTAAATCTGATCAAGCATCGAAAGTCAAATAAAAGATTTAAATAAATAACATAATCCTGTAAAATTAAACCCACATTCTCTTGCACAAAGTTCTAACGCTGAAATTTCTTTCAAATCTTTGAATTACAAGCGAGAAACTCAGCTAAAAAGTATTAGCGCGAAGCAAGAAATACGTTTTAAAAATTAATATTAACCCTCAAAAGGCAAATTTACTGTTTGTGTTTCAAAAGTAATAAGAAAGAGTAAATTTTGAGATTAATAATTATTATAATTAAACGAAATAAACAGTAGATATTTGTCAACCAATAAAAAAACACATTGAATGCAAAGCTAATCACCACACAATTAAGGCAATTAGATTCAACAATTTTTAGTGTATGGATGTACCCTGTTGTCGTAGAAGATTTATAACTTCCTTTTAGAAGTACTTAAGTTTCAAAGTTATTCAAATACATGAAGTAGAACGATAACTTCTAAACAATTTTGAGATCAAGGTAATTTGATTAAAAAAACCTCATAAATACAAAAACAACAGTTTGACCTCTTTGTTTATTTCTATGGAGCATTTTGAGTTCAAGTGCAAAAGTACTGTTTAACACGTATAATGTTATCTAAAAAATATCTACAAAGTGATAAAGCTAAAACAGGGCATCATTTTTAACAAAAATAGAAAAATAAACATAAAGTGCATATACCCACGAAGTCTGAAAAATATTGTACATTCTAAAATAAAACACTTAACAAGTTCATTTTTTCGTAGGATATGTTACCTTTAAAATTCATGTTAAGTGATTAGTTTTCTAAATAATTCCGTAAAACTTAAATGAAAGATCAATTAATTAAAAAGATTGTTTTCTTATTAAACTTGGTTTATTCATAAGTAGTGATGCAGCACAGCATTTTAACATTAAATATTTGTTTCATTTATCAAATAGATAAAACAAAGAATAATTTTTAGTCATGAATTTAATGAATGTAAATAATCAATTCCGTCTTCCTGATAAACTATGTGTTGCTAGTGTTTTAAAGCACAATAATAGAATTGCCTAAACAGCAACAGCATAAGGGGGAAAATAGATAAACTGATTGTTTAAAAATAAGCAATTTATTCTTAACGTATAATTTTATCAATCAAGTCATTTTCTTTGTGCATTCTCTTATACAGTGGTGGAAATTGATTTATGAACTGACAGTTTTTTAACAGTATTTCTTTATTTAATGCATTTTTATCGATTTAAATGTTATATGCTATACAGGTTTTGCATTATAAACAATACACGTAAATAAAATTTTATATAAATTCGTAAACTATTTATTTTGTTGACATTTTAGTTTTAGCATAGGGAAATTGATTTATGAACTTTTGCATTCAATCTCAATTAATAATTGCTAAAACAATTTTTTGTCGCTAATGCTTCCTTGATTTTGCTTTTCATAGACAACACAAAACTTTGGGTCAAGTTTTGGTCAAGCAATTTGCAGTTTTTAATGATTAAGTCCTTCGATTCCATAACTGATGCACACTTCATTAAAACCATACTCCATTTGAGTAAATTATTCAAACCAATTGATCTCAGACATTATTCTTGGGGTTTAAGTCATGGCTATTGGCAGGATGATCTAAATGAACAACACTTAGTTCATTAAACAGTCTTTAATTTCTTTTGAAATGTGGATACTTGCACTATCATGCATAAAAATCTAATCAAAAGCATAGTTTTGCAACGCAAAAAGGTATTAAAGAATTTTCTAGAACTAATCTGCAATAAAGTGATGTTTGTCAGCAATTCAGAAACATAACCCTGTTTCTTCAATCATAAGATATCGGGGCCCAAACCATCAAACTTCCACCACTAACATTTCTGCTGAAGACAGATCTTAGTTATTTCCGAAGATCCTTTCAATAACATTTTAAACCATCACGTCCATCCAAATTGAACTTTTTTTCATCAGCAAAGGTCACTTTTTTCCCATTTCTCTCCCTCCACCTCCACCCAATCCATTTTCATGTAGTTACGACTATATTTTAATAGCCTGTTCTTATGGTGAAGAGTAAGCTTTGGACCAGCCTTCATTTTGGAACATTTCAAGTTCGACGACGATATCAATATTTAACCTACTCTTCTGGGAGTTACGGGAAGTGATTGTTCATAACAAATTCGCCCTGTAATGCACAAATGCTGACACAAATGGTAACTTTTTGGGATACCAGTCCAATAATCCTGCTTTTGTCCCTCGTCCCACGAGGGTTACACCTTTTTTAATGATGGTTTTTGCCGAAGTCAGAATGATTCTTCAAATATTTATGAATTATATTTATTGATCTTTTAATTAATATGCTAATTTCTCTTATAGATTTGTTACAATATTATATAAGGGTCCTTTTTTACCTTTTTGGTTTCAGGCAGTTTCGCAAGCTTTCCTATTTAGTAAAATGGGAATAAAACAGATAAATTTCAACCAATTTGGCCTTAATCTTATTTATAAACACTGATAGTAAGCTCCCCTGAAGTTCAAATGAAGAACTAGTTAAAATATTTGGTACCTGGGTTCAAAATAAATTTGAGTTCATAAATCAATTTCCATCATTTGACATGCTTAAAAACTAAAATTATATATATTTTTATTTAATATCATTTTTTGGAAAAAAATTATGTATGAAATTCCTTTATTGTGCCTTGAATATCCAACACACAAAATTTGAATTGTTAGCACTTAATACAAAGCGATATCTGGTGAAAAGAATGGTAGTTCATAAATCAATTTCCACCACTGTATGATATATGCAAGGACCTAATTTTAGAATTTATCGATCAAAAAGGGCAAAGAATTTTTACAAAAGTTTTGACAAATTTAAAATATGATTGAGCAATTTTTTTTATATGAATAACTCGGCCCTCCAAACGAATTTCAAAAAAATCTGATGATAAGTTTAAGAATATTTAGTATACTTTCGATAAACAAGTGCAATCAACTTACATTCTTATCCTTTAAATTTTTATAACATGGATGTGATAAATTCAAAACCATTTGGATATAGTTAAAAAAGATAAGTTTGCATTTCATTACAATGACTTAAATACTATATTAGGATGATTTAATTCAATATTAAAATATCTAAATGGCGAAAAAATAATCTAACATAATGAAAAATTATAAAAACTTACGGAAACGTTGCCCAATTCTTCTGAGTGATTTTGAAAACGAATTTAAGAATGACATCTCAATTCAGATGCTCGCATGGCAGACTACCAATCTGAAAAGAAAAATGACATGCTCAAGCTCATATTAGAAAAATTCATAGTGTATTATAAAAAAAACCGGTATTCTTAAAAAAAATGTATATTTTACGTATAAATTTTATACTTGTTTCGAAGTTCTAAGTATTTATACCATTTTATGCATGTCATATTATTGTATCTGGTACTAAACAAGTAAAAAAACCCCACATATTTGTATTTTTTACTCACTTTAAAGTGGATCCATTTTCGTTAAAATAAAAGATTTTTTACATATGCATACCGTTCATTATTTTATTAAAACACGGCATTTAAATTAGTATTAATGATTTACTTTCAAACTAAAGTTATGTGTTCGTTTCGGACTAAAACTTAAAAGCAGATAAGCAGTATTTCTTAAAATAACTGATAAATTCACGCAACGCCCTTGGATCTAAGGTATTTCGATAGCATATTTCCTTAAAAGTTTAAAACTAAAAAATTTTGAAAACACAAATTATAACTACGTATTTTTAGAATTTAATTGTATTAACGACAGATTTTAGTTTATTATTTTTAAGGATATCGCTGCCGTAGACAAATTTGGGACTTAAGTTATTCGAGTGACCTCCGAATCAAATCTATAATTAAGGATTAGCACACTTCGAAAAAATCAAGTACATAAGGATTAAGGATATTTGCTCTTTAAAGTACGTCGAGATTTAATTTTTCCGAGAGAAAAGCCAAATGGGTACTCCCCAATGGATCTTTTACAAACCACATAATCATATGACAAGCGTGCCTACGATTTTCCTATTAAAAAAATCTGACTTCTCAGCCAGGGCTCGAACCCGCAATCTTGGGCTTATGAGGCGGGCACGTAATACCTGAGCCACGGTGAAGTTGAAGGGAACGTAACAGTTCATAGTAACCTTAATCCCCCCAAAAAACTTCGTAAAAGTAAACAAACGCCAATCTAAAAAATAAAACTATTTATTTTATCAAAAAACAAGTCATTATGAAAGTTGTGGCTAAAAAAGTCGTGATATAAAATGAATGCCAATCTCTTGTGTAAAACTTCCTGGTCATAATAAATAGTATAATTTAAGGTTTCCCTGCAATAAAAAAATTGCACTGTTTGAGGTTGCTGCCCCATCCTAACCACCCTCTATACCTCTGTATAAATGTATTGAGATCATACATTTGTCAAAGTTTTTTTTTTAAGTATCCTTCGTTATTATGATTTAGTAATTTAGGTTCATTTGCGAGATTTAATTTTTTTCGGGGGATTAAGATGGGCACCAACCTCAAACAGTGCAATTTTTTTTATTGCAGGGAAACTTAAATTATACTATTTATTATGACCAGGAAGTTTTACACAAGAGATTGGCATTCATTTTATATCACGACTTTTTTAGCCACAACATTCATAATGACTTGTTTTTTGATAAAATAAATATATATATTTTTTGAGATTGGCGTTTGTTTATTTTTACGAAGTTTTTTGGGGGGGTATCAGTAGTTTTTTTTAAATAACAAAATATACAGACACAATATGACTACAAAATTGACGACATGATTTCAATGTTTATAGAGAGTTATATAACTCGCACTCGGAATTTAGAACTATTTATCCTTTTCCCCGTAGAACATTTGTATACTGCATACTTAAACTGTGGTGAGGTACAGATGACGTTTTATTCCCGATTTATTGTTTTAGACACATTTCGAGATTGCATAGCAGCTTTTATTTTTTGTGCACCTCAACCGTCTCTTATGCCCAGTTTTTTTCACTTTTGTAGGCATATTTATTTTCAATTTTCCTTTATAAAACTAAAAAATATCCAGCCTATTCAAGAAAAAAAAAACAAATACGTTTCTTAGGTTACTGTTATGTGTTATAATACAAACATTTAGTAACACAGCTCATGTTAAAAAATGTAACTTTAATTATAAAATATTACTTTGGCATAATAAAATATTCCTCAACAAATTTTAGGGAAAAAATATCATTTCCTTTCATAAAAAATAAGCAAAGATTGCTTTGACATAATTAAATATTCCTCAGTAAGTTTAAAAAATCCCCCCAAAAAACTTCGTAAAAGTAAACAAACGCCAATCTAAAAAATAAAACTATTTATTTTATCAAAAAACAAGTCATTATGAAAGTTGTGGCTAAAAAAGTCGTGATATAAAACAGGGTGTCTACTGGATTCCCAAAATCAAATTCCATTACTTTTCCATGACTTTTTGGGATTCCATAGAAAAAATCCATGACCACAAAAGAATACCAAATTTATGAAATCGTTATTTCACGAACGAGAAATTTCACAACTTTTTGATGAAAACTAAGTTAATATACAGGTCCAACCACTAAGTCACCTTCTAACACTGTTTATGTTTAAAAGAATATAAATAATTTCACCTTTTCATAATACTTCGAATATTTTTTCCAAAAAAAATTTTCCTTTACCAAGTTATCAATTAAAAATATAAAGCTAATACCACCACTCCGTATACATCCATTTATTTATATGGCATAATTTTTTTCTTACACTTACAAAATCAGCATCTTCAATTTGAATCTAATGTTTCAAAAAAGTTATATTAGTACTTAGAGCATTGCTGTTTTAATCCTTTTCTATGAAACCTCAATTAGTTTTTGCAAAATGCCTAACGAAAAAGTTTAATCAACACTTTCGAAACATTTTTGATTTTACAAAGGATGGAAAATCGAAAACGGTACAACCGGTTTTTAACCGGTTAAACTGTCACACAAAAACCGGTTTCTTGCGACGATAAACAAAAACCGGTTTTTAATATAATAAATTGGTTGTTAAGCTGTTTATCCTACTTGAAGGAACATTAAATGCTAAAAACGAAATTTAGAAAAAGAAAGATACTCCGCGTTCCAATTAAGTTTTTGTTTGAAATAAAATAAAACTAAACCGTCATTCGTTTTTCGGTGAAGGAACAACAGTTAAAATATTAAATAATTATCTAAATCTCAGAGCCCTATTCTTTTTATCCTAACTGTGCTGTGATTGGCTCTCCATTTAGAACAATGAAGTGATTAATTGCACCGAAGTCACGTGAATTCACGCTAGGCAAAAGCGTTTTTTAAACTTTGGTTTCCATGCTAAAAGCCTTTCATAACCGATTTCGGTTTAACCGGTTTTTAACCGAACGAAAAACCTGTTTAACCTAAGCCAAACAACCGGTTTCGGTTTATCATCCCTACGTTCTAGAATCGGTTTTTCTATTATTTATGGCGAGGATCCGACAAGGCCGAATTGCCCCGCACAAAAATCGTTTTTTTTTCACAAATTGGAAAAATCAAGGACTTTCCAGACTTTTTTAAGATTGGGTTATTTTCAAACGATTTTTTTTTTTAAAAATTCGCGACCCTAGTATCAATTTCGTTACTTTTTCGGTACTTTCGTGACCGATTTCTGATTTCGCTACTTTTTCGGGACTTCCGTGACTTTCGGGACCTGTAGACACCCTGTAAAATGAATGCCAATCTCTTGTGTAAAACTTCCTGGTTATAATAAGTAGTATAATTTAAGTTTTGCTGCCATAAAAATATTGCACTGTTTGAGGTTGGTGCCCCATCTTAACCCCCCTCTATACCTTTATATAAATGTATTGAGATCATAAGTGTGTTAAAGTTTTTTTTTTTAAGTATCCTTCGTTATTCTGATTTAGTAATTCAAGTACATTTGCGTGATTTAAATTTTTAGGGGGATTAAGTTGTGCACCAACCTCAAACAGTTTTCTGGGGGGATATCAGTAGTTTTTTTTTAAATAACAAAAGATACAGACACAATACGACTACAAAATTGGCGACATGATTTCAGTGTTTATAGAGAGTTATATAACTTCTGAGAACCAAAGAAAATAATTGAAAAATAGGAACAGTTTTAATAACCGAATATTCATTATCGTAACGTTTCCGTTTGTTATTTTCAGGAACAGTTTCTAGATGACGTTTTATTCCCTATACATTGTTTTCGACACATTTCGAGATTACAACGCAGCTGTTATTTTTAGTGTACCACATCCGTCTTTTATGCCTATTTTTTTCACTTTTGTCGGCATATTTAATTTCAATTTTCTTTTATAAAACTAAAAAATATCCAGCCTATTCAAGAAAAAACAATAACCAATTACAAGATTACGGTTTTGTATTATAATACACACATTTAGTAACACAGCTCATGTTAAAAAATGGAACCTTAATTATAAAATATTACTTTAGCATAATAAAATATTCTTCAATAAATTTTATTAAAAAAATATCATTTCTTTTCATAAAAAAATAAGCAAAGATTACTTCGACATAATTAATAACTCCGCAATAATTTTTAGGGATAAAATATATTTCTTACTTTTTATGAAGAAAAAACCAACAAAACTATTTTTTAATGGTATTGGTAACTGAATATGGCAACCAAATTGGCAAATATGACTGTTTTGTTTACATTTCTGGATTGATCCATCCACTCGAGTTATTCATAAGTTTTTTTTGAAATAAAAACGCCAAAAAGTTTAAATGAAGAGTTTCCGTTTATTAAATAGATTTTTTTTCAATCTGTCTATTCAGATGTTAGATTAATCATATATTTTAGAAGCTGTATTATAACTTAATAGTTAACAGCACTGCTATGCGGCTCTTCGATGAAAACACAGTAAACCTGGACTCGTTTTCGGAGTTACCTGGCCGCTAGGATGGCCTGTTTATCGCACATTCATACCGCCAAAGGTAATATAAATTTTAATTAATTAAAAATAGAACGAGTTCTTTTTGAAACTTCAAACCTATGAAAGGGGCTTAATTGGAGCATTCTGAATCTTTTAGTAAAAACCGCTTCCAGATTAATGGTCTAGTAATGGCTGTAGGTCACTTCAAAAATTAGGTCAAAATTTGACTAAAACTGCTCGAAAGATTTCATTTTCGAAAATTTCCATATTTTTTTTCTCTGCCGTTTTTGACTCTAGAATAATCAAAATTTTTTTATTGAAGGTAATCTACGAAACCTTTTTACTGTATTTTTTTTATTGTTCTACGAAGTTTAGTTTGCCTGGTAGAAAATAAAATCAATTTCGCTGTTAACATAGCGAAATGTTTTCTGTATATATACATAACTGCCGTTTGCCCTTGGCGTCATTTTGAGATTGGCGGGCGGAATGACCGTTCCGTCTGATATATATATTTCTTTACTTTTCTTAAGAAAAAAAAAAACAGACTAATTTTTTAATGGTATTGGTAACTGAATATGGCAACCAATTAGGCAAATATGACTGTTTACATTTGATCAATCGATAAACTCGAATTATTCATAAGTTTTCTAAATAAAAACTCCAAAAAGTTTAAATGAAGCATTCCGTTAATTAATTAGAATTTTTTTTTTCAATCTGTCTATTCATAGGTATTAGATTAATCATATTTTAGAAGCTGTAATAATCATCCAACACTTAACACGCTTCTATGCGGCTCTTTTAAGAAAATGCAGTAAACCTTGGCTCGTTTTCGGTGGTACTTGGCCGCTAGGATGACTTGTTTATCGCGCATTCATACCGCCAAAGGTAATATAGATTTTAATTAATTAAAAATAGAAAGAGTTATTTTTGAAACTTCAAACCTATGAAAGGGGATCAATTGGAGCATTCTGAATCGTTTAGTAAAAACCGCTTCCAGATTCATGGTCTAGTAATGGCTGCAGGTCTGGGCAAAAATTAGGTCAAAATTTGACTAAAACTGCTCGAAAGATTTCATTTTCGAAAATTTCCATAATTTTTTTCTCCGCTGTTTTTGACTCTAGAATAACCAATTTTTTTTATTTAAAGTAATCCACAAAATCTCTCTACTGTATTTTTTTTATTGTTCTACGAAGTTTAGTTTGCCTGGCAGAAAATAAAATCAATTTCTCTGTTAACATAGCGAAATGTTTTCTGTATATATACATAACTGCCGTTTAGCCCTTGGCGTCATTTTGAGATTGGCGGGCGGAACGACCGTTCCGTCTGATTAATATTTAATTATTGGGCCCTTCTACGTTAGTAGTGTTTTAATTTTCCTTTATTTTGTAGAAGCCGTGAATAAGTATATTTTATTCTTTCTCAACAATATATAAAAATATTGAGTGTTATAAACATTCACAATATTTTAAATTGATAACAATTATTTATTTTTATAATTGCGTGAAAAAAATCCGACTTATACATTATAATTTCAATATCAGACGCGTGCGAGAAGTCAAACGTTTTGAAACAGCGACACAAAGTACTTTTTTTCACCCAAAAGCAGTGAAAAAAAGTACTTTGTGTCCATAGAGATCTTAATAAAAGTATTAGAGTGGAGATCACGTGACCTATCTATGCTAACGACGGGACGAGCCTGGGGGCCGCCATCTTGAGTCCGAAACCAACTTTTTTGAGTGGAAAACGCTTAGAAAAAAATAAATTTAATTCTAAAATATTAAAAAATACCATAAAAATACTAGCTGCATTTTGGAATATTTTTAGTGACTTTAAAAGAACTTTTAACGCTCTTCTAGTATTTTTATAATATTTATTTTGTAATTTTAGAATTAAATTTTACTTTTTGCCTAGCATTCTTTTTCTTTATGTGATGGCGACACTGGCAACTTGCAGCCATCGCCGTCACATTAAGAAGAAGAATACGTGAAAAATAAAATTTAATTCTAAAATTACAAAATAAATATTATAAAAATACTAGAAAAGCGTTAAAAGTTCTTTTTAAGTCACTAAAAATATTCCAAAAATGCAGCTAGTATTTTTATGGTGTTTTTCAATATTTTAGAAAAAAAAATTCGACTAAAAAAAGTTGGTATCGGACTCAAGATGGCGGCCCCCAGGCTCGTCCCGTTGTTAGCATAGATAGGTCACGTGATCTCCACTCAAATACTTTTATTAAGATCTCTATGTTTGTGTCCCTCTCTTCATTAGATGCCAACATTTCAAGTAAAATTTCGATATGATAATACTTATAACATCCAAAGATTTAACGATCTGCTTTATTTAAAAATATTATGCGCGTGAATTATTTTTGAATCAATGAAATTTTTTTCACGCGATGGGAATATTTCTTTAGTCACGCCCTTCGAACTGCGAGTTCATTGGTTGCCATAGATATCTTAATAAAAGTATTAGAGTGGAGATCACGTGACCTGTCTATGCTAACGACGGGACGAGCATGGAGGCCGCCATCTTAGAGTCAGTTCAGTTCAGTGCTTGGAGTTTGGGACCAACTTTTTAATGGAAAGTGCTTAGAAAAAATAAATTTAATTCTAAAATATTAAAAAAAGTCCATAAAAATACTAGCTGCATTTTGGAATATTTTTAGTGACTTTAAAAGAACTTGAAACGCTTTTCTAGTATTTTTATAATATTTATTTTGTAATTTTAGAATTAAATTTTATTTTTCGCGTATTCTTCTTCTTCATGTGACGGCGATGGCTGCAAGTTGCCAGTGTCGCCATCACATAAAGAAAGAGAATGCTAGGCAAAAAATAAAATTTAATTCTAAAATTGCAAAATAAATATTATAAAAATACTAGAAAAGCGTTTCAAATTCTTTTAAAGTCACTAAAAATATTCCAAAATGCAGCTAATATTTTTATGGTATTTTTTTTTATATTTTAGAATTAAATTTATTTTTTCAAAGCACTTTCCACTAAAAAGTTGGTCCCGAACTCCAAGCACTGAAATGAACTGACTCTAAGATGGCGGCCTCCATGCTCGTCCCGTCGTTAGCATAGACATGTCACGTGATCTCCACTCTAATACTTTTATTAAGATCTCTATGTTGGTTGCTTTCTTTGACAAAATGTTGAAACACGCCTACTGGTTTTTATAGCATCACGCGCTGGGTCGTTCTCTGTAAATGGGACAAATTGCACTTTTAAAAACTGAAAAAAAAATATATATATGTTTTGGTAATTGATTAATTTTTATTATATGTGGTTCACATATTCATATATAGTGAAAAAAATGGTTCGGATCCATTTAATGTTTTTTTTTAAAGCAAATATATATTTTTTCCATATTAGACAAATATCGTTAACTCCTCTAGATGCCGAGCATGCGCAACAGACAATGCATGTTAATGCAACACCGAAACCATTGCATGCCTCGTTGACTTGTCCCAAGTGCTAAGCATTGTGTTTTTAGTTCAAAAACGTGTGATTCAATTGTCTATGTAGATTAACTTGGACTTGGTTGAATAAAAAGCGCAACTAAACCTACAGTAGACAGAGTACACGACATATATCTCTACAGGAATGCAAGTCTTTTTTGTTTATGGGAAAGTTAGTTTAGGTTAGCTTGAATTACCGTCGCACTACAGCTACATGAAGGCTTTTGGCGACGGACGTCGTGATTTAAAACCGCAGTCAAGGATCAAAACAACTGATGACTGATTTAGAAGCCTCAATCCTTTAGGAATAATATGCCAATTTAAATTAGGATTTCTTGGTCATCCAGTAAGTTTTTAATTGAACTTAGAAGCAGTGTTATAGGAGTGACTCTATAACCCAGGGACATTACATACTCATAAAATTACATGAAACTACTGATGGTAGAAAAACATCAGATACATTTTCGGAAACTACAGAAACTAATTAACCATAAATAGTTCCGCCAAAAAGGATTATATATTTAAAATGGCCTTTTTTAGGACGTTAAAAGTTGTAAAAGCATGCAGGGACAGTGTGAGGGAGTGACAAATCGGGTATTTAAATGAAATTTTATGTAAGTAAATTATAATTATTTGACATTTTTTTGGTGGAACTAGTTAGGATGAGGGCCAGTTTACACTAACAAATCGTAAAAATGCATATATAATTTGAAAATAAAGAGAAAAGTATCAGGGACATCGATTTGTTCCTTTTACAGAGAATGGCCCCGCTCCGAACTGCGAGTTCATTGGTTGTTTTCTTTGACATCTCTCCTGGAAGCTCCAAACTCATTTTAGTCTAATTAGCACTTGAATTATTTTTGAACCAATGAGAATTGTTTTTTTCGCGCAATTATAAAAAAATAGTGTATGAAACACGTGCGAAAAGTAAACTTTTTAAAACAAGTGTTATTATTTCACTCGCTCGTACCTCGCTCGTGAAATAAAATCCACTAGTTTTAAAAAGCATTACTTTTCACACTAGTTGCATAAATATCTATTATACCATCTATGCAACTTTTCAAAACATTCCAAACGTATTTGCCCCGGCGTGAACGTGTTGAAGCGCAAAAAGCGTCGAAAAAGTTTTTGAAAATACAAAGTTGAAGTGAGGAGAAAAGCTTGAGAAGATTAAAGTTTTTAAAAAAATTGAAAAAATTAATTGAATCGGTGTTCAAGCACTGCAAGTTAAAAAAAAAAGTCAGAAATTAAAACCAACTCACAATTAACCACTCATTAACATTCTCAATCATGCATCGCATGTTTAAATTTTTTTATTATCTTTTCAATAGTTTTTCTCTATTGTATCCAATTTTATGCTCTTATATAATTTTATATCTACCTTCTTTTTTACCTTACATAATTTCATATCTGCGGTCTTTAGTACAGTTATCGCGTTTCATGTTAAGCTTTTTGTTGTAATTCACAACATCCAAATCTAATTTGTATACCCTGCAATACATACCTATTTGGTCAACAAATTTAACCTTTTCCACTTTACAACAGTTTTCTCAATTTGACCTCCTATATTTCGGATTATTTCATTCATAAATTTTTATATTTAACTTTTTCACTAATTTTTATTTCTATACAATCCAATTTTTTTTTAAAGTGCTGTCAATTACTTACTTTACCCCATGGGGTGGAGTGAATTTGGCCAGTGTGAGTTAAATAAGTCATGCTTTAAAAACAGCTTCAATTACTTTATTTTTAAAATTTCCTTTTAATATTGTTACAAAGCTATGTGGTACAATTTTATAAATCATTACAAGAACTAATACAGTCCCCTGAGGATCAGTCCTGGGTCGGAGGATCAGTCTTGGGTCGGGAAGGACTTTTACATTTAAGAAATATATTCATCCGAAACATCATCGCTTTAAAACAAAATGAAATATGAACTTTCTTTTTCTCTTGCAAATACTGCTGTGTATAAGTCTTCTTCAATTTGTGAAAGAATACCAAGAAATAACTTCTTCAAAAACTCGACCTAGACCCACTTTCTTATTTGAAGTGCACTCTTAAAACAAAAGAGTGAAATCCACTCCAGTTGGAGAAGTGCATTTTCGACACCCTAAAGGCATGCATATTTTCTCAGACTGCGTTAAAATCACTCGTTTGGAGTGATCCTATCGGAGGTTTAACACACAAAGGATCCACTCCAAAAGGAGAAGTGCATTTTCCAGTCTGGAGGAGTGAAATCCACTCAGACTGAGGTAAATTGGGAGTGTTTGTTTTAAGAGTGTGAATTGAAATTATCTTAACTCAATGTAGTTTTTTATATTAAAATCAGTTTACAAGAGTAGTGGTTATCAGAAGGGGATTTAAAAAGCAAAAAATGGTGTTAGTTGTATAAAGTGTGCTTAGCTAAACCCATAGGAAATATAACCTATTTTATCCACGGTTTTTTTTGGTACAAAAAATCATTTTTTAATTTTTTTTCACTGTGAAACTTTCTGAATATATTTTTAATAGCATCTGTACACAGTAAGATAAAAATTTAATATATACGTACTTCTAACTTTTCTTAATAAAACAAGGTTTTCTACAGCCAGAATTTAAAATTTTACAATTGTAGACTTATAATGGAAAAAAACTGTAACTGCACAGTAGAATTTACAGTTAGTTAGACATATAAAATTATGAACACTATCAATAAAATATAGAACTTTCATCAGAAGAAGAAAAAATTATCTCTTATGTTTTTAAAGAATTTTTTTTATCTAAAACTGACCTATTTTATCCCACCTGACATTACTATGTATAATACCTGCAAAATGTTTCCTATCTTATTTTACAGATTGCTTAGAACAAGCCAAGCCTTATGGTAAATTAAAGGTTAAAAGTTCAATAACCTGGTCTTAGTCACGCACTGTTATTAGCATTCAAATGCAACGGACGTATTATTAATTTGAATTAGTAAGCGTAAAAATCACAATTAATAAAGGACTGACGCAACTTAACAATATTGATGAACCTTGATCATAATAAATACAAAGGTTAAAGTTGGTTAGTTGCAATATCACATTTGAAAATACAATGGGAACTACGCGTACATTAAGGAAATGTTTCCAAAAATATATAGTACGGCTGAAGGACTTTGTTTTTAGGGACGACTTTAGATACGTAATTATGAACATGAACCAACCAAATATATTTAAACATTTTTTTTTACTTGAACTGAATTATACTAAATTTTACTTCAGATATTTATATTTAAAGAGGCAGTGTTTTGCACCTATGTGTATTATTGTAATAAATTTTTATTCGTTTTATTTCAAAAATTGTACATTTATTTCTCTTTAGAAATTCAATAACTTTAAATTCCCGCAACTAATATTTTTGACGAAATATAAGTTTAAAAATAAAAAAAAGGATCAAGAAGTTTTAAATTTAGGAGTTGTTTTCGAAATCTGATTAAAATTAAAATATTTTTTTTCATTTTCACGAAAATTTTCAAATCAAGTTAAAAGCCGACACACACCAAACACATTTAAAATGATATTACAGTCAAACTAAAACTTACCCTAAAAAATTTAATTCTTTAATTTTTTTCCTGATAAAAAATGACAACTTGATATCTTTATAACATTGATAGACTTAGAATAGTGATCTACTTTTAAGCATGCAGCTGTAATTTAGTTCGCCGTCTCGTAACAGCTGCTTTCATACCATTGAGCCTGTTAATTTGTCAGAGCTGATTTGCCAATGCATGTCTGCTGGGACATGACATTATATTCTGCGGGCTGTTATTTTCTCTCTCTACTCTTTTGTACATGAAGATGTTCATTCGAAGCTACCTTGTATAAAGTACATACTTAGTTCATTGATCCAAAGATATAAGTATAAACTTATATTATATAGATAATATAAGTTTATATAAGTATAAAAAAAGAATTATAAGTATAAAACTTCTATTTTTCGCTTTCAGATACTGTTATGAAGATCTCCACTCGAAGATATTTTCTTAAACCACATACTTAGTTCATTGAGCCATAGATTAAGTATAAAACTACAGAAAAATACAATATATGTTAATGTTTAGTCATAATACTTCACTGATTTGTGTGCTGAAAATTCCCAGTTGAGATTAGTACACTCTTAAAACAAAAGAGTGAAATCCACTCCAGTTGGAGAAGTGCACTTTCGACACTGGAAAGGATTGAATATTAACTCAGACTGATTTCAAATCACTTGTTTGGAGTGATCCTGTCGGAGGCTTAACACACAAAGAATCCACTCCTTCCGGGTAAGTGCCTTTTCCAGACTGGAGGAGTGAAATTAACTCAGACTGAGTTAAAATCGGTCGTTCGTTTTAAGGGTGTAATCGGTAAAAAACTAAGTTTATTCAATATATATCAAAAAGACAGATACAGAAATATTTCTAATTTATTGTCTGCTTACGCCTCTTTTAATTTGTGATTTTAATAAAAAAAAAGACTCAAGCAGGCTCATAGCATCAGAGCTATATGTCGAGTATAGAAAAAAATAATTTTTGGATACACCTTCGACATTTTCAGAAATTATACGATCACCAGAGGAATATTCAGCTAAATGTTTTATTAACCTCTGATTAAACACTAAAAGTTCAAAACGTATCCACAGTATTATTATAAGCGATAATTATTGAAAAAATAAAAATTAGTTAAGTACCAACCTTTTATTAAATTGTTACATTTACTTAAAATATGTGTGATTAAATGCTAATTGTTTTTTAATCAACTTAATTGTACACACTGTACTGTTAAGTTATGGATACTCATAAAAATATAGTTTTCTAATGTTTATTAACAAATTAAAAACAAGTTTTGCTAATGTAAAAGATACATTTAATTTCAGAAATACTATCTTTGGAAAACAGTAAAATTCAAAAAGCTAGTACAATCAAAGATTTAAATACACAGATATAAAATGACTATTTAATAGTACTTTAAAAAAAAACAATATAAAATTTTATTTTAAAAGTATAATCGATACTTTTTGAATAAAATTTTTTAATCATTATTTTTTAGTTATTAATACTGGATTTAGAATATAAATTAATTTAAGGAAACAGTTTTTAAGTAAAAGTAAAATGTCACTTACATTATAAAAATAACTTTCTACTCACTGATTGTATCGTGTTGTTAACTAGTTAGAATTCTTTATACCCCGTTTGAATGTTTTTTCCTCATTGCAATTAGTTTTAGAAATAACATTGTCTAGTATATTTCAAGCAAACAGCATTTTTTGGAACTTTTAAGAGAAACATTTGACTTTCCAAGATGTTTGCACGCAAGGAACTACGTCAAACATCAAGAGCATCATTAAGGGTTTATCAAATATTTACTTTATACCCATTTGTCATATGTAAACATATGTTGCATAATTTGCGAGATAATAGGTTTAGTTTAGTTTGATTTATCGTCGCACTATTGACTATTGGCGACGGGCATCGTAATATTTAGAATCACAGTCAAGTGACGAGCTGACATTTGAATAGGCACCCAACGCAACAGTTTAGTGCGACATCGTACGCAGCGTCGGGACTTTGGAGCATACTTAACGTACATTCCCTCTACACAGGGTATTATCCGTTGGACACTTTTGGCTACACGGGCCGTTTATAGGTCGGCAGTTATTTGGGCAATGCTCGTACCCGAACCTGGGACCTTCCGCATGCAAGGCAAACGCCTAACCAACTTGGCTCCCCAGACCCCGGTGAGATAATAGGTCTTCTTTGATTTGGGTTTGTTCGACTTGAGACATCTCTGCTTTGGGTAGCATTTTATACCAAATCCCAAACCCAAAAGTTTCTTAGCTCCATTCGTTCCGGTCTCATACTTGTGATTAAATTTATTTCCTCGTTGTTGCGACATATCCTGTACATGGGGTCTTGTTGATAAAGTCCCACTGTGGAGGTGTTTTCAAAAGTAATAATACCCTGTAATGAAGCCTACAATTGTTTGTATAGGGATAATAGGTATTTCATTCATTTCTTTACGGCTGGTCGAATTATAAGTTTCATTTGACAAAACTAGAATTACGAGCTTTTTTTCTAACTGCTTTATTTTTTCTTTGTGTAATGACTCATTGATTTATTAAAATATTTCGATTTTTATAATTCGAAGTATTTTTGTTTTATGATACAAATATATCTAAACACTGTACACGTTTAAAACAAAGGAGTGAAATCCACTCCCGTAGGAGATGTGCATTTTCGACACTGGAAAGGAGTGAATATTAACTCAGACTGAGTTAAAATCACTCGTTTCGAGTGATCTTGTCGAAGATTCAACATAAAAAGGATCCTCTCCATTTACAAATAAAAAAATCATAGAAAATAAACTTTAACAAAAAAAAATTTTAATTAAAAAAAAAACTTTTTACAAAGATTAATAAACTTTTTAGCAAAAAACGATCAATATGGGAATATCAATTTTAAACTTGCACCGTAATTTTCATCATAACCCTAGTGGAACAATAATTGTAAAATAATATTACTTTAAGTCAAAAAATTAATTATTTTCTGTATAAAATTTTCTAGCTTTATTCTGATAATTTGGTTCGACTAATTTGACAATAAAATGAAGATATCTACAAAAGGTTCACAATACAGCAATCTAGAATATGTCCAACCAGTATAAATATCGGAAGAAAAAATTGCATTTTGCATATTCGGCGACTTTGGCGCCATTGGCGACATATCTGCCAAGAAGTTAAGGATTTCAAAAGTTGTTTTCAAAATATCAATTAGAAAAAAAGCCCATATTTTCCATATTTGGCGGGGTTTTTTTTGGCGATAATTTGGTGAGCTTGTTGCCACATTTAGCACAAAAATTGAGGGGTTTCACCTATTATAAAAGGTTTTACTAAATGTATGCGACTATTTCAGCCCAAGTGTAGGTATTTTTGTTTTAAATTAAATTATAGCTCTCATGTACATTTTTTGTAAGAAATATTTTTTTTAATTAAATTCGCTATTAAACACCCTTTTAAGACAGTAGAAAAAACAAATTCTCATCTTAATAAAGTCGTTAGTCATAATTTGCACAGGCAGTTTAGCAGCTGGAAAAAGTCTAATGAATATGAACTGTTCCTAGAAGAATGCAAACTGTCACGGAAAAGTAGAACGCTGTTTCCCTTCTAGAAAACAAATACGATAATAACGGTTTAATAAGCACTAAACGGCAACGAACTTCCATTTTCCTCTTACTGTATTATAATAGCAAGTAATTAAGAAATGGGAATGCAATGTTTTTGTATTTTGTTTATTTTATTCCATAGTATATTTTATAAATACTTTTTTACAAGATTATGTAATCTTATTTGAAAATCCCTTTTTATAGTACTTTTTACTTTGTCAAAAGTAGTTGATAAATTTCATTTTTATCAATATTAAATAAGCTACTTCAAGAAATAAATTTTAATTCAAATTAAAATTTTCTGTAGTCTTTGTTTAAACAATAAAATTATATACTCATCAAATCTTAGTGTTTTGGAAATACAGAGTAGGACTTTTAAAAAGTGATTTATTTTCAACTGAAAAAAAATTAGAGTAAAAAAGGGGGAGGGGGTAGCCACAATTGGTAAGTGCTGTAAAAATCTGAATTTAGTATAGGTGTAAAGAAATTTAAAATTTTTAAATAAAAAGGGTTTATTTCTCAGTCATTTTTTGAAATATTAGAGTTTTGTCAATATATGTCCTAAAAGTAAAAGTAAAGAGAAAAATAACGAATTATTAAATCTTGTAATTACTTTGATATTCTATATACATGTCATATTGTCAGTCACGCTAGCCATCTACACTTTACAATGATATTTTTTTAAACTTAATATCTAGCAAGTAAAATTGCCCGATAAAAATACATTTATAAAACTTAATAACACAAATACACCTTTAATTATTAATCTGACATGTTTTTGCTAATGTCGCTCGTCACAATTACCAATTTGCATTAGTATAGACAAATTCTCGAATTTAAAAGGTATTTTTAGAAAATAAAAAACTAAACAATTTGTCCAGAAATATGCTCTTATTTTATCCACCTTTTTAGGAGTAAAAACCGAGTTTTGTTGCAGAAACTTTCTCGATTAATAAGTGACAATAGGCTTTGGTCCAATTTATAAATATCTGAGAGTAAAATCACATTTGTGTGAAAAATTAATATTTATGATTATCGGTCTGATCTCAAATTTTTCAGATGTATTTGACTTGAGAATATACGTTTTGGTGATCATTATTAACAACTATTAGTATCTTTAGTTAATAAAAACATTTTATCGGTCTGATCTCAAATTGTTTTAGATGTATTTAATTAGAGAATATACTTTTTGGCGATCTTTATTAACAACTATTAGTATCTTTAGTTAATAAAAACATTATTTTAGTAAATAAAAACAGAATTTAAATCAGTAATAGAAAACTTACCTTAACCAATAAGTCCTCGTTTGATCTCACTAAACCGTGTATCCAAAAATGTTCGATCACACAGAATCTTCTTAAAATGAATCTGCAACAATTAAAAAGGGAACAGAATCGTACAAATGTTTATCTTGTCATGGGCACACACACATCTGCTAATATTCGCACGTGTTTTTTCTTCAATTTAGATTCAGATGGGAATTTCTTCCTCTGAAAGGATTAATGCCGTAATATGCAGAATGATTATTGTTCCACATTGGAGTTAAAATGAGATCTAGACGTCTGACCAGCCAACTGTGAAGCTGGGAATGAATTGGTATCGGTTAGTACCCGGTGAAATCACGCGCGAATTACTGAGCAAAGTAGAGATGTAAACAGACTTCCAACTCTCACTTCCTTACAGTTTAAGAAAAAAATAATAATGCATCATGTTCCTATTTTTTCTTAGTAGTATATTCGCTGGAACTGTAGTCTGGCGGCGTAAGTGATCAGCGCTTGGAACTGGTTTGAAGTGGAATTGGATAATCACATGACTATTCATACTGGAATGGAATACAAATGAACAAATATGAAATCGGATAATTTATAGTGATAATAAATGTAAATAAACAAGGTCAAGATACAAGTTAAGTGTAGAACTTTTCCTAAAATATCTACTTGAACGATAAGAAGCACTTATAGCTGACGGAATTGCTCCCTTAATTTTATGTACTTTGGTCGTTATAAAAAAAAGGATGACTAGTATATAATAAATTTAAAAAAAAATGAAATTTTAAAGTTTATAAAGTTTTTCGTACAAATAAATCTCAGACTAGGTTTATCAAAGCAATAACCATAATCCAATGAAACGACCCATCACATTAATCTGTCATTTAAAATTACTAGGCATTTATTGTGACTTTTTTCCAAGTATGAACCAGAATAGCCGCCAACAGTCTAATGCGAGCAGCTTCTGGTGTGATATTTCTTGATCGACCAATATCGGGAATAATTTTAAGGTGTTTTATTTGTTTTTTGAAACTGGTTTTAAGCCAACCTCCTCCCATCCTTTTTTTTCTTTCTTTTAAAAAATAACACATCCTAAAATATTAAAATTGCAACTTTCATACAACAAAACATTTTTAGAATGCAACTGCAAGTGGTATAAAGCCATGCACAAAATGCACTCGTGTAAATTTTTAAATAAAAATTGTTTACATCATAATCCAATCTTTATTCGAAAACTCAATTGAAATGCAAGGAAGGGAATCTATTAGATGGAAAAATTAAGATATATAGTATTTGAATTTTTTTCAGAAGAAAAAGAATTAAAAAAGAAGTTATAGGCTTTTTTACACTAAGATGTAGAATTACAAACACTCTTTCACACTGGAAATACAATGTATTTCAATTATGTAAGATGTCTAATTTGCATAAAATAAATTTTGTAAGAAGATAAAAGAAGAGTTTGTGTTTAAAAACTACTGATTCTAGGCTTAAAAACTGCCATAACTGATTCTATTGAAAATTGAATCATTGGAATATTTTGATTTTGAATCATGTCACATCATGGTTCACTTATTAAATTTCATTGACTAGTTAAGTCCGTTATTTCAGGAACCATAAAAAAAACTTTTTAAAAATACAGAAAGATAATAATTGTTTCTAAGGTACTGTAACTACCAACTATAATGCTAACAAGCATAATACAACCCCTAGTAACAACAAGGTCCATGCTAATCTATGGCTCATACCATGGTAATTTACCATTAAATTTAGTAGAATTTAATCTGAAACGCGTTTTATCTCCTCTTAACAATAGTCACATTTTTATTATTATTTACAAAATACTTTTAAGGATATTTGTCATTCAAGCTTTCCATCCTTTTAATCTTCTCTTTGTTCTAGTGAAGTATAAATCACTCGACTGGCATGAAAGGACACCGAGGCAGCAATAAGCCGATCATCTGTTGGCAAATTCTTGTCTTGCAAACTTTTTTGGAGATAGGAACTAGGAACTTGATAAAAAGAAAAGCGTTGCAAAATGACACAATTTACGAGAAACGCGTGGTTTTTTCTTTACAATGGCGGTATTGACTGTTTAACTTACCAGATCATCTAGTACATCAAAATTGTGAAGTCATAAAAGAATTGATAAGCTTAGTGGAAGAACGTGCTAAGTGATTTTTTTTTTTAAATTAAGATTGTGGTGTCAATGAACATGTTAGTTGTTTGGTTGGTAGACATATATTTTCAGGATTGTGTGATTGGTCAATGAACATGTTATTCCCTCCTTTATACAGATAACAAGATTCCAACTTTTCATAAACTATAGGTTAAGTTCATTTTTTACCTTTTTGTAGTGCCATTTTTAACGTATCTAAGTGCAAACGCGAATAACTTTAATACAGGGACCCGCATATAAACCTTCGTCAAGTAAAAACACCCCTCTCATGTGTAAAACAGATAGGGTAGACTGACCAGTGAGTGAACAGGCCCAAGTGAATGAACATTTAGTAAATATAATTAAAAAAATAAGGATTGAAAATCATTCCACTGTATGGATTGCCAACACTGACTTCCTCCCATGTAGTAGGAAGCTATCTGACAAAGGTTGGTTGTGTCCTGGTCATTATATCCTGGTGTTCATTCACTGGCGAACGTGACGTCGAGCTCATTCACTGGTTAGTCTACCCTACTTCTTAACATGTTTAAATCCTAGAGTTTTAAATGTATGCTGGTTTATTTAGTTTAGTTTTGAATTATAATCGCACTAGAGCTACACGCATACTATGGGCGTCGTAATTCAGAACCACATATGCTGGATATTGTAAGTTTAATCAATTTTACGTTACCTTTCTTACATCACATCAACTGCTACTTGAATTTTTATTATTACTTTAACGTATTTAAAAATTCCGAAGATCATTTTCAGGATAGGGTAACGGGTACAGTGATTGGCACCCTTACGGTGATTGCCCCCCAACCCTCTCAGTCATTATGGAAAATAATAAGCTGTTAAAGCCCAAAATAGGTGTGACAAAGTTTTTTTTTTTAAATTCCCGCTATTTAAACTAAACAAACAAATCAATTGGGATCTAAAAGAGTCCAACCGAACTCAAAATAAACAAAAAATCTCTGCTTATTGTCAGTTAAAGAGAGTTTGAGAAAATAAATAACTCTTAAGAAAATAGTGGTTAATTTTTCAACTGGAAACTTACGGGCCATGAGAGCTATTGAGAAAGTAAGTAACCATTTTTACTCTCAATTACCTAAATGAATTATCAAGAAAGGAAAGTGTTGCGATTTTGCCCAACCGGCGTGGTGGTTTCTCGCTTGTCATGCGAGAGTGGTTCGAATCCCTGATAAGGCATGGTGATGCATTATGATGTCCCGAGTACATGCTGAGAACGTGTTCGTTAAGGGGTCATAGGAGTCTTAAAAATGTGCAAAGAAGGTACTACAAAGTATAGTTTGATGTTTCAGGTAATTTTTTAACTACTCAATATATAAGCATAATTTTTATATATGTAATTCTACAAGATTTATTTAACATAAAACAAATTTTAAAATTTATGAAACTTTAGCCAAAACTAAAATAAATGATATTAAACATAAAGCTATTTTAAAACATTGGGATTAGGCTTGCGCGGCAAATTTTGAGGTCAAATTTGAAAAAATGACCAAGAAAATGACTTTATATTGTACAAATATGTACAAACAAAGACTTATGCCTAAATTCTCAGCTCAATTTTAATTAGAAATTATTTTTAAAAAAATTTAAAATCTAAATTTTAAAATTTTTATTAATTTTTTTAGAAAAAAGTTCTTATAATATACCGTCGTATTTTAGAACCACAGTCAGGTGACGAGCCAACACCTGAACAGGCACCCAACGCAACCGTTAAGATTTCAGAGCAGAAGTCAAACTTCCAACTCTCATGGGTGCTCACAAAACCTTGTAAAAGCTAGTCTAGAACTATGGAAGGTTGCATGGAACTTCTTTTTCTTTCTTTCTTTCTTTTTTTTTGGTTTTAAAGATATTGCTAAAAAACGAAAAAGGCTAAGGTGGATATAAGAAAAGATTGTTATTTCTCTCGGCATCAATTTTTTTAAAAAAAAGTATAATGTGAGAAAAAATTCGTATTGAAAATCAGATTTAGTGATCTTATCTGCGCTTACCATGGCAACAAATAACATAATCCACATTATATTCTAGTAACCCTTTCCAACCGAGCTATCAAGATCTTGCGGATCGTTTATTTGTATAAAAAAGGACTTTGTTTTTAAGGAGTTGCTGGCATTGATGCCTGCTGAACGCATTTTTTTTCCGATAAAACTCCAAATTTAGTCTCATAATTTTAAATCAGCGCCACCTGACCGCGCGCCGGTCTAAAGAGTTAAACTTGAAACTGTAAATGATATTTTTATTACAAGGTAACCTGTATAGTGATTTACATACCTTGAAAAAGGTCTTTGAACAACTATCAAATTAACTTGAGACCTTGACATCTCTTGACATTGTGCGTCGAACTTGTTTTAACGGAAATCTTATTGGAAGAATTGAATCTCTCAATGTAAAAAGGAGCTGAGTCCATTGATGAACTTCTCTCTTTTCTCATGCGTGGAAGGTATCTGCCATAGAATTTTTTAGGTTTTAAAGGTATTACAGAAAAAAGAAAAGAACTAATAGGACTTAAACTTAGAATACGATTTCCCTGGGGCTGTAAGGAGCCTAGTGGTCCGGACCCCGGACTTGAAATCGAAAGGTTGAGAGTTCGGGCCCCGGTTGCCACTGAAGACTTACCGAGTATACGCGGAGTACGTGCTCGTAAAATCTGTTGGGTCCGAAAGTCCTGTGGTCGGTCATTGCGCAGTTCACCATATATGGGTACAGGTTCCTGGAGAAAATTTCCCTCCCCTTCAGGGACATGTCTAAATTGTGGAGGTGGAGACAGATATTGCCATCTGTCAACAGATGGCAGCATCAGTCATATGTGTTTGTGTGTGTCTTGTGTTTGTCCTACTTGACGATGGTTTATAAGGGGGTCCTTGCGACCAGCCACACAAACCTGAAAATATATGTAAACCAATCCAATCCAATCCAAACAACCACAAATTTCAATCCACAATTTTACAACCTACGATTTCATTGGTTGGTTCGGTTTCTCTCATAAAAAGATCGTCATGGACGAAAAGAAATTTTTCTTACAATGGGCAATATTTCTTTCAAATGATTTGAAACACTAATAACACAGGAAGAAGTTGGAACTAAAAAGAAGAAGAAGTAAAAAAGTAGAAGTTGGAAAATAATAATAAAATTTTCTTAGAAAACCCCACTTTCGAATCCCGAAACAAAGGAAATTATATATAAAAATAAAAACAAGAGAGCTGAAACTGTTATAATTCACTACGTGAAGTAACCCCTTTATATATAAAAACGTCAAAATAGAAAGTTTTGACTATTTGTTCAAAAAGTGTTATTACTTCTTCTAATTAATGTTATTACTTCTTCTCTTTAATGTTATTAATTCTTCTAAAAATATAACGAATAATGTTGTTTTGATAAGTTTGGGTTTCTATTTATTTAGCATCAATTTTGCTAAACATACATTCTTCGAACTGTTAATTATTATATAGCAAACTATAAAGGCTATTAAGCAAATTTACGAATTAAAGTTAAATTTGCTGTTATTCAATTTTATTTTCCTTTGACTGTAGAGGCTATTTTATACTTTAATGAATATGGGTTTTTAATAAATATGGGCTTTTAATGAAAATGGGCAATTATGGTGATTACAAGTTGTTCATTAAGAAAATGCAGAGAAAGTTATTTTTTGTATAAAAATCGGGTATTTTTCTAATTCAAAATCACATAAAGTTAAATGATTTTATGAAGATACATTGCTATTTTTAAAGCCCCCCCCCCCCCCCCCCCCCAAAAAAAAAAAGAAACCTTCAGTACTATTCTGCGAACTTCAAACAAATGGCAACAATGAAGACTGTTAATTAAATCTGCCAATGCCAATCTGCCATAACAGTTTAGAGCTAACTAAAGGAAGTGTTTGGCTTCCTTTCTGATAAGGTGTGTATATAGTGTAGAAGTGATATACTAAGTAGGGGAGAGTGTTGCTATTGGGACAATTTTTTTCAATCTCGCTCCATTTCAGCAAAAATAAAAGACATTTAAAGAAAGATACAAGAATTTTAATTTCTTTTTTTACAAGCTCATAAACTGAACATTCGTTGACTTGAAAAGTCATTCGACAAATGTTAAAACATTACCATATTTTGGTTGCTGAGCATTTTAAACAACATGTAAATGTCCCTTTAGCCCCCATATGTGGGGTCTAATGGGACAGTGTGCAGGGCTAATTGGACATGCTAAATGTTGCCTTAATTAAATATTCAAAAAAGGAAAAAAAGAATCAGAAAATAAAATTTTAAAGCAAATACCATTTACATAATGTATATATAACTAAATGTTATTTTTTATAGTTACCATTGAAAGCTGAAATATCAAAGTTAAAACTCAAAATCGAAGACGCTCCATATAATAGTTTTTGTTGTATCACAGGAAAGGATAGTTTTATAACAAAATCTTTAGTTTTATAAATAAATCCTCTAAAATTTATCCCGAACTTTTCCTCTTTTTCAGGGAACGTGAATTTAAAAAGACCGTATTTCTCTTTAAATAGCTAACCCGTAGTTCATCGCCTTCTTTTTGAAAAAAACAATCCAACGAATAAAGAATAGCTTGCTTTCTAGCAAATTTTACCGACAACAAATTATTTATCTTCACCAAGCTCTGTTCAGATGTATTTAATGAAATTGCAGATGGAAAAATGTCACCAATAAAGCTACTTGAACTTTCACTTTTTATGCAATGAAAAAAGTTCAAAAAGTTAAAAATTTAAAGTTTTAAGAAGTCAACTTGAATAATTTAGATATTAGAGATTTATATAGATTCTTCAAGAGAAGAACACAAAGCTAGGTTTATTCGTGTCCAATTTGACCCCACAGTTTCTGCTCCATTAGGGCCCACAGTGTTTTTTTTAATTAATGATCAAACACAGAAGCACGTGGATGTCACCACAGCATTTTACATATGATATCTTAATATATGATACGTCATCTGCCTATAACTATAGTTTAATGCATAGAAAGTTTTTATTTAATACTTCAAAAGTTAAAAAAAAAGATACTCTTTTAACTAACTTTGGATTCTCCAAAACAAAAATTCTTCTCTCAACTTCAACACATGATTTTAATGGCCAATCTTTGGTTGTTAAAATGTGAAGTCTAACTTTTACAATGCTGTAGTGTAGAAATATTTGAAAAAAGTACATTTTCCCCCGCTTTAGGCTTTATTACCATAGCTGTACTCCATTAATGTTTACTAAATTACAAAAATGTGCTTAAAAAACATAATATTTTTCACATATAATAAAGATATTTCACGTATTTTTCATGCAAGAATTTGTTGTTATTCTATTTTATTTTCCTTTTGACTATAGAGGCTATTTTATACTTATTGTTTTAATCTAAATAGGTCGGCATGCTTTATTCTTTAAAGGTATTTTTTTAGAATTGTGCTTATCTTTAACATAAAGATAGCCGAAATCGCATTTAATAGTCCAGTTAAAGATTAAAAGCTATTATTTTTAAAAAAACAAAATAACATCCTAGATATACAAGATTTAGATACACGTCATTTTCCAATAAAAAAACACACAAATTTCAATGATATTTATGCATATAATCTAACTTGTCACACTTTTTTTTATGGCAAGACTATATTCTATAGAAAAACCTGACTTAGCCGGACTTGAGAAGATAGAGAAGTTTACATTGAATACCTTCATATTATCAAAAGCTTTAAAAAAAGATAAACTCGTCATTTAAGAAAAAATAATTTTATCGCTAAAGAGTTCATCGCATTAAACTCTATAGCTTTTTGGATTGAATTTTTAGAGACAGATAAAAATAAATAGATAAAGAAAGGATAAAGCATATTCCGAGTTTATTATGGCTTTAATAAAATGTTTTGAATTTAAGTTTGTGTAAATAAGATTTTGATCTAGTAATATCCGGACCTATAATCTAGAAAAAACATTATATAATAAGGTAAATAGTTCTCTTTTTTGCACAACTACACTAAAAAATAAAAATTAAACAATTGATGTTAACACTTTTACGAAAAGATTATTTTCTTTTAGTATTTGAATTATGGCAGAATATTTGAATTATTTATTGGTAAAGTAATATTACTTCGATTTTAAAAATGATACGAACTTTTAAAAAGTTATATTTATTAAACTAAATAGCAGCTTTAATAAATTATTGGACAACAACGTAGGAAGAGACGGAATTTAAAAATGACATTTTTAAACAAAATACTTTTTCTCACTTTTCAATCTCACTTTTGAAATTGGTTCGAGTATTTTTTTTTTAATTTTCAATAAATAATTTTACAAAAAAAAAAAAAAAAAAAAAAAACTTTCGAAGCCACTTCAAAAGGTGGGATTATAGAGACCTGTATAAGTTATCTACATTTATGATTTAAAAAAAATGTTGTTTTTTTTTACCATCGGATTAACACTAGGCACTTTGGTTTGGAAACCCGCGGTCGATCGTTCTCATACACCCTTAAATAATTTTCAGCCTTTTCAAATTTTATAGAAACCATTTTGAACTTTATATGCTTTCCTTTTGGCGAATGTCATTAAAATAGTGTTTGAAAATAGATATCAAAATAGTGTTTAAAGATTAAGTGTTTGAAATTTCAAACTTCATACTTAACCATTAGTAAATATTTAATAATAAATTAATTGTAATTTATGCTAATTGATTTTTAATTCTTATAAAAAAAACATTTGATAAAAACTTGTGAGTTAGCTTAACTTAGTGTTTAAAGATTAAGTGTTTGGAATTTCAAACTTCATACGTTAAAAATTAGTAAATATTTAATAAAAAATTTATTGCAATTTATGCTAATTGATGTTTAATAAGTATTAAAAAAAAACATTTGATAAAAACTCCTGACTACTAACACAATGAAAATTGACCAAAAAACCATTGCCAATTATCTAAACCTAATAGGACAATTATTATAATCTAAAACTTAGGGATAACCTCATACTTTTCCAATTGTCAAAATGCTTATTCTTACATACAATTTAATTAGTATGTGTGTTTATTATGAATCATTATTATCATGTGCATTCTAATAAGTTAAATTATCTAATATCCTCTCCTTAAATTTGGCACATTCTTCTGAAAATATAATCGGTAGGTTCAGTGTTAGATTTGAATTAGTTTACCAACTAGAACACTTTACTTTTCCAAAAATAAAATTTGCAGATTTTTGCAAATTTTCGGGCAATCATTAAGTTTTACTTTGGTCAAACTGAAATAGCACTTAGTTTATATTTTCTTATTTTTATTAGATTTGGTTGAAAGAAAAAAAATGTGCGTCGGCCGGGAGTCGAACCCGGGTCAACTGCTTGGAAGGCAGCTATGCTAACCGTTATACCACCGACGCTCATTGAACACTGCGTTGTTAAAAAATATAAATAAACTTTAATAAAATTAAAAACGCTTCTACCTGAATTCATTTGAAGATAACACCTAAATCCCACGGTATCAGAATTTTCTTTCATTCTGATAATGACAGAGGAATTTTATAAATATTTTTGCTTTAGCAGGAGTTGACAATATCGATAGTTAAATAATAAGAGGTGCTGCCATCTGTAAAACAAGATAAACAGCAATTATGATGTTAGAATTTAGATTTTCATAGTTTAAAAGTCAAAATTGTTGAATTATTCTATCATGAAACAAAGACATATCCATTCATTTTAACTTAAGCTTTTATAGTTCATCAATTTTAACTATATTTGTACGGAAAAAAACAAATAAATATTTGCATTGTTAATGTGCGAATATAATATAATATAATATAATTATAATATAATATAATTATAATATAATATAATATAAAAAATATAATACAATACATTTTCACATCATGTTTTTTCTTCTATTTGACAAATTTTGTACTTATTTAAGTCAAGACCGAGTTACCACCAATAAAAAAAACAAAAAAAAAGTAAAATAGGAGTATTTAATGAAGAATTAGCATGGAGAAAACCTTAAACCAAAGTTATCTTTAAGAAACAAATAGTTTCTCCATTCAAATGGTAATAGTTTTGCTTACATCCTAACATATGAATTAAAATTTATAGTACTTTTATTATTATAATATGATCTAAACAACTGCGTTTATAAATTGCGTCAGATAAAAAAAAAATGAGGATAAAAAAAGAATAAAGTAACTGGCAAATTGAATCTTCGTATTGCATCAGCAATTTAATATCTAATCGGCTCTTCTGGAAATAACTACAACTACGTAACGTAATGTATCAGCACCAATAAAAAAATCTTCAAAATTAATAATTTTGCAAAAGACTAAATCTGAAGAATAAAAAATTCTAAAAGAAGAGAAAAAAAAAAAAAAAAAAACTAAAATCGCCCCTTTTTTTCCCATCACTTTAATAGTCATTAATTTTTACAGAAAAACAGTTTGGCCAGTAGAAGTAACAGACAGCTACAAATGTTCCATCACACGATTTATACACCTTAGCAAAAATCACTTAACGCAGCATTTGATGGTAATTTTTAAACATATAAAAGAAGAAATCTTCTATTTTCATTCATTTTCCGTATTGTTTGCTATTGCTATATTTATTTAGACTTAGAAGATAAATTGTCAAATTTCCTAAAAACTTAAAGAATAGTTATTATAACATCTTTTTAACTTTTATTTTTAATTTTCGAGCATTGATTTACAATTTTTGAAAAAACAATATTCTATCAACATACAAACATACTATACTCTTCAAGTAAACTTGCAACAGTTGGATTTTAAAATATTTTTTGAAAAACAAAAACTGTAAAAATAAATAGCCCCATGAATAACTTATTCGGCCGCCAATTTAAGCAACTTTCAGCACCCAAAAATGTTAATTTAATAGCTTATTAACTGTTTAATAGCTTACTAACTATTCAAATGTTCATATTCAGTAAAACTGATTTACTAAAATAATTCCTTGAAAAATATAGTTTAAAAAGCAGAAAAAATATGTTCATATGCCATTTAAAAGTGGGAAAATATTGAAAATAAATGAAAAAAAGGGTACTTTTCTATTTCGTAGGCGCAAGCGATAAAGTCGCCAAAAATGTGCAACGGCTACCAAATGAAATATTTAAAATTGTAACCTTTAACTGTGTATACTGTGTTTTGTCGCCAAAGACTCCTTTTGATGGCGTGATTTGCTCCTGCGAAATGGAAAAGTACCAAAATAGGTAATTACATAAACCGTTTAACATATTATGATTTTTTTTATTTTACTTTTCTTATTTTAAATTAGTTTAAAATTATGTCACAATAGATTTCGCACCCAAGGTAATTCTTAACGTGAAAATAATGAAGTATTTTTAAACTTTATTTTACTTTATAGTATAATAGAGAACTTTGCCATTTTGCTATTTTTCTCTCTATATCGTATTAAATTTTAATTAACTAATCTATTTAAGTATTTGTTATTAGCTATTTTGTACAAAAATATGCATTTAGTGCTTAATATAATAATATTTAAATAATAATATTTTTTTAACTAATACCACTATACCAAATATCATTAAAATTTGGCACAACACAACAATATACGATTACGTTGGCGTAATTAATAGGAATATTTCTTATGATGTCACGCTCTAAATAATGCAATTTCATTGAAAGTTTTGTTTTCTTTGACAAAGTTGTTAAAAAAAAAACCCATTGACTTTTAATTTGCTTTATTATATTATCTACTTTTTTAGCATTCGTCCAATCTGAAAACCAAGTAAAAACTTAAATATGTATACTAACTTCATCGATTTCTTTAAATTTCAAGAAATTTGGTTTTTTATTTTGAAAAAGCATGTTGATAAATAACTTTCGCATGAGGTGCCAAATAGTCGCTATTCCAGACGAGATATCTGTCGTAATCTTCTGTCTAGAAATTTCGTTCGGTTACATATCTTTTGGCAACAGAACCAAAGATCTTTTCGAAACCGTCATCATATTAGCAAATAAAAGCACGTGTTTAATTTCATTATCATTTTTAGAACATATATTTATCCTGCTTTACTTTTCAGTCTCAGGAAAATAAATTTTCACGTGTATTATTTTTTTCACCAAAACAACAATCATCAAAATTTTGTTTACAAAAATTATTGTTTACTTTGTGTGGTTTTCAAATTTCTAGAAAATAGAATATCTTCATAGCCGTAGAATAACAAAATAAATATAATATATAGCCGATAAAATAGAATATCTTCAAATAGAATCTTTCTGAAACTAATGAAATCATCTACGAATTACATAAGAAGATGGCGCCACGAGAGTTATTCGAAAGCACTAGGAAAAAAACCCACACCGGCAGTCTGCTAGTTTCCCGAACCAATCTATAGTCCACCCAGCTATTGAGCAGACGACATTCTAACAGGAAAGAGGAAGTAGCCGAATCATCTGAATTTCATAGTGTGTGCCATCTGCATAGGATATTTTTCACGTTCATTATGACATTTTAACCAGGATAATTCATCGAGTGAACGCTTTAATTATGGAGGACACCGGTAAAACCAATTCCGAAACTGATTTCTGTCGCAATGGGGACGACAGCCACAACATTGATCCAGCCGTGGCCGTTTTCGTGTCGGACTTTTTACAGTACAAACTGAGCCAGTGCGGTTTTCAATGGAGAAGTCCTCTTGTGCCAGCCAGGGAAGCCAGCAACAGAAGTATTGCCTCCAAAGTCGGGGTGGCTCTGCGTTCTCTAGCAGACGAATTTGCGTCGCAATTTAAGGACCAATTCTTGGAAATGTGCGACAAACTAGACGTTAACGCCGACACGATGAAGCCGACCATAGAAGGGGTCGCCAACGAACTGTTTAGTGAAGGTATCAAGTGGGCAAGGATCGTGGCCCTTTTTGTGTTTGGAAGTGAACTTGCATTACATTGTAAAAACAGAAACTGGCCCGATTTAATAAACGAAATTGCCTATTCGTTATCATCATATATTTCGGAAAAGCTTTTACCTTGGATAAACGATCATGGTGGATGGGTAAGTTCAGTATTAAATTAAATAATGTATTTTGATCCAGTAGATTGCGATTAATTGGGACCCATCCATATAGATATTTTATGACTAAATAATGTTTCTTTGGATAACTATATAAAATTAAGTTTTAAATGGCTGCTCTTCAGCAATCATTCCAAGCAAACAGTTTTTCCTAAAAGTAATGTCCCAATTAATTGGAATTTAATGTTAGCTATCATTGAGAAACATTTGTTTACAAAATTTCAAACTTGCGAAAGTTTATTGAAATAAACCCTTGCTCACAGTCTTTGTACTACTTGATAGTTTTCAATATTGTTTGGTTGATTTTCTAATCTAAAGTTTGACCCAAACCTTGGGTGTAAGTTAGTGGAAATGTTAGTTATAGTTCAGTTACAAACATAATCTGTTATTTAGGTTTTTGGAATGATAAGATGTGACCCATAATAGTAGAATAATAGAATATTGAAGTAAAAGAGTATTGTCCTCTACTGTTGAATTGAAGCTTCTGTAAAACTTGACAGATTAGACTGAACTTTACAAAATAATCTTCATTGTCTATTTCTGGAAATGATTTATAGTTTCCCAGCTTTGATTTAGTTAAGTATTTTAAATGATACTTTGTATCATTTAGTAAATTGCCAATAAAAACATAACGCATGGCATATTCTTAAAGGTACATTGTTATACTTAATATATTAAATCAAATTTAAAAATCTTTCGTAATAAGTTTTTGAGTTGCACTGTATACTTTAATTACATTATAATGGTTTAAAAAAATATCCTCCAATATAATCCAGTTTAAGTTCATTCTAAAACCAAAACTCCATTTATATCTTACAGCCATATAGATAAGCGTAACCATACCACCACTTTACTCCACGACCAAAAAATATTAATTTTGTATTTCAATATTGGAATTTTTCTTGGCTATTTCTGCAAAAATACTCTTCGAGAATGTGGTTATTTAATGTAGCAATGCTTAAGAGCACAACATGTTTTATTATAATAAAGTTTTTTTTAGTGAATTTTAACAGCTGAAACAAAATTAAGCTTAAAAACAAGAATCTGAATAACTTAATGGTATTGAGAGATCCTAACGACCAAATTAAAATAATAGATTCCATAGATCCATTTCCCAGAGAATATTCCATAGAATAATAGATCCATTTCCCTCCAGCCCACCTTATAATAAAAGCATACCATGTCCATTGCATGCTGAGTGTTAATGAAATTAAAAAATACTCCCAAAGTCAAATTCTAAAGTATGTTCATTTAATCTGTCATAATATCACTGTCTGTTTACAACCAACTTGGGTATTGATTTGCTTGCTATGATTCTGTCACATAATATTGGATTGATATTGAAAGTACCTAGGTCATAATTATTGTGTTGCTACTAGGATGCAAGTCTTGTTTTTCTTAGAAAAACAGAAATTTCCAAACCAAGAAATAACTTAATTTTTTCGACACTGGTGAGTCTAGTGCTACTAATTTTTTTTTTAAAAAGTACTTTATTCCCTGAAGTTGATGAATTAAATATCAATTTAGATGAGTATGATAAATACTAAAATAAACTAAAACTAAACATCCAGCATAAGTTTGTATAGTTACCTCCTTATTTCCATACCATTCAAAGGGTTATTGATAAATTTATATTTATAAAGTCATTATAACAGTTAACTTGCATTTTTTTTTCATTTCGTAAATTAAATATGTTACTGGTACATAGGGGATTTTTTTTATTTAACCAATTGAAAACTTTTTTAATCGTAAGTCATTTATTTGTATTTTTTTTAGGTGTGATTAAAATAAAATTGGAGTAACCTGTCTTGAAAAAATTTGGGAAGTTTTAACGTCTTGCTCATATCAATTTATACTCCCACCCAAGTATTTATCATAGTTAGCTAAGTAGTTTGGTTTGAAAAATTCTAGGTGTCTATTTCCAGTCAGAGAGAGAAGCTTTAACACAGCCAATTACACACTCGTAACTTTGACGTAAACAAGGCAACCAAGTACATTTTGAAATACTCGGAAAATCCTCAAATGTTTAGTTCGTTCGAACTTTGAGAAATCAGGAAATGACTCGATCTGAGGAGTAGGGGGGTGATTAATATCTTAATTTAATTTTCCGCCATGTCTCACGAACGCGTGATTTTCATCATCACGAGGCGGTGACTCCCCCAAGCAGGAAAATGTGTCCAAGCTTTTGACTTCCACTTCGCCTTTTATGAACAGCTGCTTTCTGTCATGAATATTCAAACGTGTTTGCCAAGTGCAACTGCGTTCGTCTACCAACAGGATTTTCGACATCCTGCAGATGCCGGCCATTCCTTTGAGCTTGCGTCAGCATCTGAGTCAAACTAGTGAAATTGGCTAGTTTCGTTCGTGATATAATTAGCATATAAGATGTTTTTAGTACTGAAAATAAGGAATGCTGATTATATGAAATAATGCGAATCCATTATTGATTGCGTAACGTTGACATCAAGTAGTTGCGGAACATATATCTACTTATTAATTTAGTAAAATTGAGTTTATCAAAAAAATGTTTCAATAATTAACCTCTTCACTCTCAGGTTTAATTTCTTGAATGAGCCTCCAATATCAACTGTGTAGCTCTAGTGCGACGATAATTCAACTCAACAGCTCTCGAGTAAAAGCCTAGACCAGGCTATTAGTTTTAGTTGCTGCAGCTGTTTACTGTAAAGAGGACGTTGTATGCAGCGTACGTCCTGTTCGTTGATGATGATCGAATCGAGATTGCGTACGTCTTGATAATGATGGATAAATATTAAATAAGGGGTAGTAATGATGTCCTATGACAAGAAGAGAAGGTTGTGCCCTGACTTCCTGACAATTTGGGCTTAAATATCCAGATTTAAAATTTATAAATTAGATAAATTTAAAAGTGGGAGAAGAAAAACCACCAATTATCATTTAACCAGGCCTTCAGAACCTCCAATAACGAATGTTTGAATGCTGTTTTAATATTTTACTTTTAGGGTTTATTAAAAAAATTCCTCCAAAGGTTAAATTGAATTAGAAAATTTTAAACCTAATCTTAGATTATACATTTTCAACGCTTTCTTTAAAAATTCACAAACGCCCACATGTTACATCTAATTAGTTTCACAGCCGATGTTTTTTCAAGTATTAATCTTATCAATGGTATTCTTATCAAAAAGTTGGTACTCTTTCTCAAGTGAAGTGTTTTTAACGTTCTCTTCAAGGACAACTATTGACGGGAAACTTAAACTGTGAATGGGACGTTCGTTAAAATTATCAATGGCCAATAACAATACTTGTGCAATATGCTTTTGTGTCCCACAAAAAGAAAACAGGTTTCGTTTTCATTCATACGTTAAACTTGATCATTAACTACGACTTCGCAATTCTACTACAGGCATCCCAGAGACCGTTCGTGCCACAGTGCATTTAATAAGGAAAACATAATGTGGAACCCTTCCCCCCTATTCGCTTAATTACAGAACGGGAATATTTTGGAAGGGGACAATTCATTCACTGCTGCTTTTTAATCATTGTGTTTGCGGTTCTTAGTTTTCACAGTTGGTTGACTCCTGTAGTGCGAGCCATTTTGTTCTCAAAAAAATTTGTCCAATTATCCTGTTAGTTATGGTTCTTTTTGTAACGTAGAGCTCAACTATACAATGTCCTTACAACAAAAGAAGTTGTTTTCTGGGCTGGGAGGAGACTTTCTTGGACATTACTTTTATTTTAGTTTTTTATATATCCCATTTTAGTGTACTGAAAGTTTGAGGGGCTGAATTTTACCAAAGCATACTATTTGATTACCTTACATCCAATTCGATTTTGCTTCTCAGATTCTACTCCAACTTTGTGATAGTTATTTAAGCATAGACTGACTAACGACTTCTTGCAACATACAAATCGCTGTTAAAATTACTACCACTAATCTTCCCATATTGGCAAATGCATTCTTTTGATTATCTTCTATAAAATTATATCAAAATTTCAATGTTATTACTTTTAAGGGAAATTTTAATTATGTGCCCTTTTTCTATATACAATACCAAAGAATTATCGTCACAAAAAAATTCTGGTCTCGAGTTTAAATGGCAATAGCTGATTTGATTTTTACAATAAATTTACTTTAAACGATTAGTTATTGTCAGCTGTCTAACACTTCAAAGATTGAAATTAAATTGGGAAATAAGTTCCACTACAGAAGCATTTTCTTTTAAAATCAGAGTAGTAAATTATTCTGACCTCTTTCTTTTTTACAAGCATAAGACTCGTGTCTTATTATTTGGGTCAACAAGACACGATTTTTTGCGAATAAATTTCAAATCCCTCGAAGAAAGTGATGTCATTTTATAGAAGTTCATCTCTTGTCGCCTTAATCGCGTAGCAGTTAGCACAGTGGTCTACCAATCGTTACATGTTATTGTGTTTTTCTAATTGGTCTCCAGGTAATTAAGGTACGCACTAAACTTCCATTGTATGCTATCCATCTTCAAAAGAAACACATCGTTGTGTCGTGTTCCCACGGAATGATACTAGCTGAAAGTTAACGGTCCAATGATCAGGTAGCGTAGAAAAGTCTTATGTGAAATGACGTTGCAGGTTTTGGGTTGTATACACGTGATGAGATATTCTTAGCGTAGGGAGATGCTTTCCTTGTTTGTTAGCAGCTCGTTCCAAGTATCCTTATTAAGAGGGTTTTTATTTTATTTTGCTGAAACGAGTCAAATTGGAGATGGTCTTATTGAGGAAAAGTTGAATAAATAGCTTTTATTTTATGATGATGATAAAGCAGATAGGTTTAAGATAATATCGCAATTTAGGTAACTAAATATTCTATTGCTGCTTAGTACTTGTCTGGTGTACTTTGGTATACTAATTGTGGTATATTTTGAATACACATTAAGTTGGTAGTTTGTTTGATAGATTCCACTGCCCTGTCTAGTAAGCAAAAGTAGTTTTAAAAATTAAAGCAAAAAATAAAAACGTCAGATAACAATTAAGTCCCCTGAATGCTGTGTTTAAAATGATTAAAAGCCGTATTTTTTCATTTCATTTTTATTGTTAAGCAGCATGAAGATTTTAGATTTTTATTTGGTAATTCAAATCGGGGATATACTTATGTTGTTGCAGATTTAAGGTAATTAAAGGTAAAATGTCATGACAAAACTCACTTAAAAGTTTACAATGGAACCAACTACTGCTGCATTGTTTTCTTATATGTTTGTCTGTCTTGCCTTTGGGCACTGATCAAAAATCTCCAGGCTATCTGGCTTTATGAATGGAACTCATGAATGGCCCAGGTCTGGCCGTTAAGCTGGCCCCATTGTCTTTCAACCGTGTACACACACATATCAGTACAATCAACTACACGCAAACGTTTGATAAAATGCCTGCTATTCTGTGTGAAGGCGAGACATTTCGTGTGAGACTTAGGGAAGTCAACCAAGTGTGATGTTTATCTTACGGTTTATCGTGGTAAGGTAGTATGCAAGTTTTCATTGACAACTTGACAGCGTGTGTTTGTATGGGAAGGGTGTCTTGGTGAAAATAAAAGGAATATTTATAGATGTATAGTGATTTCATTTTGTACTATACACTCCATCAATCTATCCCTAAATTTAAACCAACTTTGTATATTGAATTATAAATCCGTCCGCCAGCTGATTATATTTTAGTTTTTCATTATAATGATTTCCATCACCACCCAAACGTTTAATTTTGTTTATTTTGACCCTTACGGTGTTATTTTCCAATGGCTTGTAAACTCCTTCCTTGATTGAAAACAGATAAATCCTTCAGTCATACATCAGTGAGCCTCGATTAAAAAAAAAAAAAAAGGACGTAGTGGCCCAAAACTGACGAAAGTGCCCTCCCCTGGATAAATGTGACATGATGCAATGTTCCATTCATTGATTTTTTTCTGCGTAATTTGTTGAATGTGTGTGGTTTCGATGCACAACGTGGTGAAAGAGATTCACCAAACGCTTGCATAATATTACCTTGATTTTCCTTATAAAAACATTCCCAATTTCTATTCAACTGATCAAGGATGCCACTATATTTTTCCTTAAGAACACAATGTATTGCAGCAGGAGAAATTATTCTAAACTAAGTTATAATAACATTGAACCCTTATATGTACTACATATTAAATGGTGGGGTATTAACTCTCTCATTAGTAGCATTAACGCCCAGTTTTATTAATGCGTTGTAATGCTTAAAATTAGGGCGGTAAGCGTTGCTGAATTATTTAAAACATAAATCCTGACTCTGAAACAAACTATAAAAAAAAGTACCTCTTTAGAAATTCCGCCCAACGTCCATCTGGTTCGGTCCACATTTCTTCCAAACGATTTGGGCATTCTCGGCCCCGGCGTGCAGTTTCCAGCAGCAATGACACTACGCTGGAATGCCTCGCAAAGACATCGCGCCCCCTTTAAATTGCCGCCCCATTTATCCCGGTTGTCGTGGGGACAGTTTCTAAATGAACAATCAAGCCGAAGACGGCCATCGCCCATGGAGTGCCTCGTATCTATTAAAGTGAGCTATCGTGTCTCGACAAATGGGCCCGTTTGGCCGAGATGAGAGTTTGGTGGCCAATATGGGCATGGTGATTAGCTTGGACCTTTTGGGGTCGTATAGGCCGTTTTGGAATTTCTTTAAATTCGGGATGGGGGAATTTGCGTTTCAGAGGTTTGTTGGCGAAAATTGTTAACTGTTTTGAAGGGGTGGTTTTGTGCTGGAAATATATCCCAATAGTAGCAAAAGGTTGGATTTTAGGTATATTGAAAAAAGAATAACATGTCTATTTATATTTTAATAGATTATAGGATAATTAATAGAAAGACCCTATTTTCTCTTTTTCTTGCTATTTAATTTCTTTCACATACCATGGTTCCGATGCGATCGAAGAATGTGAGCAGTTCACAGAAAAGAATATATGAAAACAAGATAATACCACATGCTTTATGGTTTTAAACTGACCGCCAAGATGTGCTAGTTTTAACCCGTAAAATTCTACGGGGTTTTCTTTTGATTTATAAACTATGGACTATTTGGAGTCATCTTCAAAATACTCGCATACAGATAGCTTATATCGCAATTTATAATAAAATAAGATGCATACATTTATCTTCAAATCTAAATCATGAAATCCAATGTAGAACAATGAAAAATTCTTTTGGTATAAACGCCCACCCACAAATTTTCCGGCCCGAACAATTGCTCGAAAAAAATATTTCTTTTTGATCTCAACTTTGAACCTGAAAGCTTTACTTGAACGCTGTAAGTGTTTTTCTTACTTGATTTCGGATTTCTTTCGTTTCGTTGTCACGTGTCCCACATTTTTGGACCACCCATCGGTCAGGTCTAAGGTTTTTTTAGTGTCGAATGGACCACACAAAGAGGTGTCTCTTATTTTACTAAAATGTTATTTCTAGTTGTTTTTCTTCAAGTTGCGTCCATTATTTTAATTTACTCGTGTTAAGAGTTTCTTTGATTTTCTCATATTTTGTCCTTTTATTTTGTAGGATTTAAGAATTATTATTAATTATTAGATTATATAATTCAGTAATTCTACCTAGCACTTTTCCTTTAGTTACATTTAGTTTTAATATTAGCATTTTCCTTGTCAGTATCCATTAAAAATACCAAATTAAGATGTATTAATAATTTACTATCCTTTGGTATTAAAAGATATTACCTAAGGATAACCATAGTAATAAGTCTTATAGAAAAATCCACCTAACTCTTATACCTTTTTAAACTTTAACCTTAAACAAAAATCCTAAATTGACTGTAAATAAAACTTTCCAATGCAAACAGCAAAACTAACAACATAATTACAACACATGAATTACTAAGTTTACTTTTTTTGTGTCAGTTGTTACTGTTGTTAGACTGTTTTTCTATTTATTTTATTGACGACGTAATTATACCTTCGATGGCCCACTTCTAGAAAACAATCGAGATTAATTTTCATAATAAAAAAATATTCCGTTAAATAGCAATTACTATCAGTTGGTATGAATTTCAGCTTTCAATATTTTCGAAATTTTGAAGTGTATTTTCACTTTTCCAAAATTAAAGAGTTGCAAGCCCTTTGGACACAAAACAATAGGTAGTGTAAGTAGAATAATATTTACTACTACAGAAGTGGCTCGCATCAACTTGTTCAAAAGCATGAAGATATTTAGTTTTTCTCCAACTTATAACAGTTATGACTTTTATATCAAGCAATTTTAGATCTTGACATATTCTAGTTATACAGACAGGAAGTATATGTAAATTTAAGCCTACAACTTAAGACTTAACTGCATGGGCAAAAGTAGGTGTCGGCGATCTTCTATTTCACTTCCTAACTACTCATGCGAAACATTACTCTTGGTTAATTTTACAAAATCCGATTAATTCATACGTGTCTAAATGATCTACACTCTTAAAACAAAATATTGAAATAGACTCCTGTAGGAGAAGTGCATTTTCGACACTGGAAAGGAGTGAATATCAACTCAGACTGAGTTAAAATCACTTGTTTGGAGTGATCTTGTCGCAGATTCTACATTCAAAGGATCCACTCCTGTAGAAAAAGTGCATTTTCGACACTGGAGAAGTGAAAATTAACTCAGATTGAGTTAAAATCTCTCATTTGTTTTAAGAATGTATTGCTGAAGAGAGTATTTGGTTAATAACTTGTGATGTGATGTTTGATTCTCGAAAGTTTGACATAATTTTCACTATAAACTATTATTTCTGAAAGCCATTTCTCATTGACTCGATCCCGTGTTTTATCATCTTCTCTATACCTGCCTACCTGTGTTTATCAAAATAACCTTTTGAGGCCCAATCTGCCCCGTACGATCTATATCAAGAGAACAGCAACAGGTTTTCCACATTCCTTTCTCCGCATGGTTTGCAGAGCACTCCCCCCTTTCCTCTACGCTCTGCCGATCTAAGTCGTTCCATTCCCGCCCTCTCCGGCCATTCTTTCTTTTTTTACACCATAAAAATTCCACAGGTAGAAATAAAAAAAAGTACTCACACAGACCTACCTGTGGGAAAAAGTAGCTGGCTCGTGTGAGGTACAGGTTTCTGACCCCTACCATCGGCCTCGAAGCGGATCATGGCCTACAAAGTGGACCTTAATCCGGGATGGAATCATCGCCTGGTTTGGGATGATGGACACTGTGACGAAGGGGTTGTGCTGTTAAAATTTCAGGTGGAATACTGTTTCTTTATTTCGTTTCAATTACTATATTTGTAACTTTCAATTTCATATTTTTTTTTTTAATACTTTGAACATCCAAACGGTTTCAAGTAGACCGGGCGTTCGCTGCTACTTGTGTTTTAGCTTACCGCATTTAGTACATTTGTATAATTTTTCCCAAGAAAATCCAATCTTACTCCAACCCTTAAATCTCTTACATTTCGGTTTATTGACTAATTGAGAAAATTAGTGTAATCTGTTCGAGGAACATTTTGTGAAATTATCATTAACAAGTTTACAATACTATTTTAAAATAATATTTCAAAGATTTAAATTTAAATATTTCTGACTGTATTCAAATGCTATAAAATCGGGAAACTCTTGGTCTTGAAAACAATTTGCATGTATCTAGTCTATACAACTCGGGCGTATAGTGAAAAGATTTCCTTCTTATTCAAGTTTGTTAACGGTGTACTGTTTTCAATGTAACTAGGATATCAATTTTAAACCCCCTACACTCTTAAAAAAAACGAGCGAATTTAACTCAATCTGAGTAATTTTCACTCCTCCAGTCTTGAAAATGCACTTCTTCGAAAGGAGTAGATCCTTTGTGTGTTAATAAACCTTCAACAGGATCACTCCAAACGAGTGATTTTAACTCAGTCTGAGTTAATGTTCACTCCTTTCCAGTGTCGAAAATGCACTTCTCCAACTGGAGTGGATTTCACTCTTTTGTTTTAAGAGTGTAAATAATTCTAGAATACTTTCAGTCATTAAGCAAAAATCGGTTCGACGATAACCATCCACAATTCCACACTTCCATCTATCATCATATCACTCAATTCATCCCTCAATCGCCATCGTGTTGAAATGAACCGACTCGCACCGCCCTGGGCCATGATGCTCTTGAGTCTCCGAAATAGTTGGAGATCTTCTGAAGGTTCTTCGCGACATTCCATCGGGCCTCCCCTCCCAGTCCGATGACTAATACTACGTGGGCGTGTGGTGCTTCCTGTCTCTTGCTACTCCGCGACTCCATTCATATAAATGGAAGTTTTTTTTCCTTTATTTTTTTTCGGTGGTGGAGTCGCGACATTCACAATTAGCTTTTTTTTTTGTCAGCATGTGTTTAGCGGTAGCCTATCTATCTAAAAGGTAGTAGTGGGATTTTTACTTTTTAAAAAATGTTCGATGTGGTAATATGAATGAATTTTAAATTGGTCCGATTCTAGTTGCTTAATAAAAGATCTGCAATATATATATTTTTTGTTAATAGAGAAAATAGCGATATTTCGGAAATAGTAATTATGTATTATGTTTTAAATTTGAGGGGAGTTTATTATGACACAGGTTGTGTAGGGTGCCTTCTCAGGTGTCGGCTCGTCACTTGACTGTTGTTCTTTATTACGACGCCTGTCGCCAACAGCCCTCGTGTAGCTCTAGTACGACGATAGTTCAAACTAACTAAACTTTTTATGACACACAGCCTTACAGACTTTTATCTAATTACAATTAAGAAAAAATGGATAATCGACAACCATGTCTTACCAGGGAATCGGACCCGAACCCCAGCTTTATAGTACAGAGCTATAACCGTTATTTGAATTTATAATAAGAATTGTGAATGTTTTTTTTAATCAACTTATAGTAATTTAAAAATTTCTTAAATTAGCTCGAGGGATAAATTATTAACAGAATACCGAAATGTGGAACCTTGCCACCAAATTTCTTGAAACAAGTTTTGTAAAACTATTTAAAAAGTAAATAAACGGCCTAATGGAAAGCTGTTTCCTTTAATTCCTTATTCCTAGAAATAAAAATGTAATTATGCATTATCGATCGAGTTTAGCAATGCCGAAAGTCTCTTGCAAGCTTATTTCGGAAAGGTTTTGAAATCTATTTTTCTGCAACTCTTCCTAGTTTTTAGAAGATTGCAAAATCGCTGACTTGTTTTTTCTTGGAAAATTGTAACAGTGCTTACTCAATGTTTTGAATACGATAAAAATAATTTTGTTAGTAATATTATATAAAATTGTGCATACGCTTATTGTGCTTACCAACACTTGATTGATTCGAGGTTTTCGGAAATTTATTTTGGTATTCGTAATGTCGTGTGCATCAAAATCGTTGATTTCCATTTTGAAAACTTCCGCTTTCTTTTTTAATCGAATAGTGATAAAGATTTTTGATCAACATATTATATTTTATTGCGGGAGATCATTTTTATCATTTTATCAAGCGCATTCCATTGTTTTTTTTTATTGTTTTGTTACCGCGTTCTTTCTATTGTCATGTAATGGAATTAAGTTCGTCTCGGTTCAAAAATTCATTTTTACGATAAATAATTTCTCATTCAGTTGTATAAGCGAATTACCTTTTAAATGGATTTCAACAATATGCTTTGTTCTCTTTTATTTGAATTCACAATATTACTGAGAATGTTAAAAACAAACTAAAATGTTAACAATGCTTCCCTTAAATTGTGGGCAATATGCGATCTTCTTTATATGACGGAATTTTATAAATTTTAATTACCAATTACTATCTAAATATGCATATATTAATAAATTATGGAATAGGCTGGTAAGAATAAAAACTATGGAATCAGTTAAATAACGCAAAAATTAATCAACGTTAAAAAGATATTTCAAATTTCCAAACATTATATTTGAATGGAGTTTGAATGTAAAATTACTATGTAATAGATTTTTTTTTTTTTTAAGATGATGCAATTCAAAAGTAAAAGATAGCAATGCTTTAAAAGATGATACAATTGTATCTGTTTAAAAATATCTACAGCATTGCGATTATTGCAATGCTGATATTCTTTGCTCTTATACATTACAACAGGATGTGAAACTCCTCCTTTACCCTATTTTACCCTCCTCCCTCTACGAAATTCTAGGAAATACGGAGGTTTGCAAACCCCCTCTTCCATCTTTTCCCTACTGTTTACTATTTTTTACCATTGGTAACCGTGGAATGCTGCACGTCGTCAAAACAAGGGGGATTGGCTTGTTTTGACTGGAACTTGCATCAGCCAACTGATTGCCAACTTTTGAAGATCTTTCTGTGATGGTTGATGAAGATATTTGGAATATTGTTGCTGAATTTTACTTTGATATAAAACGTTGACGTTGAGGGTTTCTCTCTTTAAAAAAAAATTACCGGGGAAAAAAATATTGTTTTAAATCGTCGAATTAGAATGCTTTTTAAATTCCTTTGACTATTTATTCGCAATAATGTAGGCTTCGGAAATTTAACGAAACGTTTATTTTTGTTCTTAAAACTTGAAGGTTGAGCACTGGTATTACGTAGACACTTGGTAATGCTAATTACCGCTTTATTTAAGTTGTTGTCATTTTAAAAGCATTGGTATTTGTTATATAACATTTTAAATTTTTTAATGTTTTTGTGGCACTTGTTTTCATTAGGTACTGTCAATAATCTAACTTGACAAATTTGTATAAGTAAATCATTAATTTCTCTTATTGTCACTCTTTCATGTTTAGACTTTAATGTGTAACTAACATTGGAAACTAAAAATAAGGTTGTTTTTTTCGTATGTAATGACGAACTAATGTATATCAAGCTTCTCGTTTGTCTTCCATTATTATGATCCGTAGACATCCGTTTTAGTAGATCCGTAGTAAGTTTTTAGATCCGTTCGACGTTATAATAAAATGGATTATTGATTATTAAGGATTTTTTTTATGTAAGTTCTTAAATAATTATCACAGTTTTGCTCTAGTGCTCAAACTTTTATTATCAATCTCAAAAGCCATACGAAATAAAAACCTAAAATATCTTCTCCTTACCACCCTCTTAAGAATTCCAGTGCTTAGTCGTCTAGCTTCGAGTTACCATGGTTCCGCTTGTTACAATTTCTTCCATCCTCTACTCCATCCTAGGCGATTCCAGGAACTGTCAAGATGGGCCACCTTTGAGGGGAGGGGGGGGGGGGTTCCTAGCGTTTCGGAATGCGTTTGATCTGCCCGAGAAAAAAATATATAAATCAGAGGAGGCACTTGTGGCTTCGATCGCTTCTCGGTAGGGGTCAAGTTGTACTCGTTTTTCTATTCTAAGAGTTTGGCAGTCGTTGCCCCCATCGCCACATTTGGCTGAATATCTCGAGGAATGACAGGTCTGAGTCCAATTGCTTTATAACAGAAATTTTTAATTTTTCGTTCTTGATTGTTATGTTTAGTCACATTTTCCTTGGACAACTTATTAACGGCGAATGGCTGCATTTTGGTTTTAAGATAACAATGGATAATTTGAGCCCAATCAAACGATATATACCTTACGGAATAATGCAAGGTTCAAAATTTGACCTCTCTTCTAAAGAAGGGTGTAACTAAAGGCTGGTTGCCACAAAACTTTTGCACCACTCCTAAATCCTGGAAGTAATAAATAGTGAATAAGAGATTACATCAGGCTTTTATAGAACTTATTTAAAAGAAAGTAATGAGTGATCCACATGAACTCCCTCCTTTTATTAGTAAACCTCCTTTTATTTACGTTTACTAATTGTGCTTAGTTAAATTAGCAATTATTAAATTTTTGAAGTTATATTTATAATTGTTTTCAAATACTCATGTCATTGTAGTTTATTTATTTAGGAACTTTTGGAATTTGCGATTCGAGTCCTTTTTCGAAACTATTGTCTCTCCTTTTGCTAGAGGCCGAAGTGAAACTGAAACTAAAACAATTTCGTTTAATGTATGCATGTGTGTAACCGCAACACAATGGAATATCATGGAATTCTTTCTCAATTCAATCTCGTGCTTCTGTATATAAAGAGGATCTTTTCGAAACCAGTTACTCCTTTTTCTAGTTTTTTCCTATTCCCAAGTAGATTTAATTAGTTTTTGCATCTTTTCAATAAATTTTAATGTTACAAATAGTTTTGTCTAACATCTGTTGTTAGCAGCTAAAACTAAGAAAACATTTATTTTTACTCTTGCCTTCCCGAGCAGTGGTGACTGTAAAGTGTTAATTGGTGAGTAAAACTTTAGAATAAAGGAACATAAAGGATGATCATCTACTGTATGGAAAATTATAATTGCTTCATTTACATAAAAATTTTCTATTAAAATCAAATTAATTTAAAACTAACCATACATCAAGAGCGAGTGAGGGGAAACGCATTGTTGTACCAGACCAGCTAAAAGAAAGCGCTTCCCCCGCCCAAGTAGAAAGGGCGCAAAAAAGTTGGAGTACCGAAAAGATCACCAATATCACCTCGTGAGAAAGCTTCGCCAAGACTCGGCTCCCTTTTTAGAATAAAGGAACATAAATTATGATCTTCTACAGTATGGAGAATTATAATTGCTTCATTTACATAAAAAATTTCTATTAAAATAAAATTAGTTTAAAACTAACGATATAAGAGCGAGTGAAGGGAAACGCATTGTTGTGTACCAGACCAACTAAAGAATTCCATTCCAACCTTGAATGTGGAAAAAAGCAAGCAGCGTCCTAATCCCCCCTTCCCTTGTATATCAGGTGAAAGGAAGGAGAGCCAAAAAATGCATTGGACAGGTGAATCTACCTCTGGTCGGTAAGAATGGGCTTCACAACCACTTTTGTGATCTCGAAATCCGGCTTCTCGGAACTTGGGGCTGCATTCCTCGTCGAGCCAGGGCCAATCGGAGAGAGTCTTGGCGGAGCTTTCTCACGGGGTCGTGTCCTATCTACTTGGGTGGGTGGGGGAAGCGCGTTCTTTTATTATTGCGTCTCTCGGGTAATTGTCACTTCAAAGGGCTTGTGTTCCGAAGCTTGAAGTTAATTGGGGTTTGGATTTTTGAATTGGGAAAAGGTTTTTTTTTGTAGTACTGTCTGCCTCATTTGGGACCGGTCCTTAACAGAATTTGTGTAAAATTATCCGTAAAACAAGTTTTTGAATAGCCTAGTCTATTTAAAGGGATGCTGTCACGGTAAGCTATTATTGTGGTTAGAGCCAGTGAACTCGTTAAAATAAGTCGCTACACAATACTGAAAATTAATAATATGTACATTATTGGTGTTTATGTTCGTGTATCTATTATTTTTTCTTATCAGCTATAAGATATCATTTATATGAAACTGTTTAGGACTGATGTTTATCTAGTCAAAATTACCAATAACATAAATAGATATGCATTCATATTTCCTTTAGTTTTGGTTTTTTATAAATTCAATTGTTCTGCTTAGTGCAAAGGGAATTTAAAAAAATATCGCACTTTGACATTCATATTTTCAATACAACAAACAAAAATGGGAAATATTATATTTAAGTCTGTTTGGGGAATTTAAGTGTTTAAGTCTTATCTATAACAGCTTAAAATGTTTTAGGGATGTTTTAGATGCTCCAACTCGTTGGAAAGATTGTTGCTCTGACTGTAAACCATAAAATCAATTTCCTTTCAATATTAAAAGTACATTTTTTTTTTATAGTCTGCTAAATAAAAATTTATTTAAAGTATTTGATCCCACATGCAGAACTGCCTTGCTAGCAAAAAGTCGCTATAAACCACTGTTGCCAGGGGTGGACCTAGTTGAGATGACTTACCATTTTTGTGTTTACTACATCACAAATTATAGTAATATTAAGTTACTTAAGTCTACTCTTTCTTGAAAACTGTACCATGGGAAGTTTTGGCATTCTAGAGCCGACCCTGTCTGTTATATTTATAAAACTGTGCCCCTGAAAGTATATTACTTTTCCTTAACCAAACTATTCTCTATAATAACATGCATTCCTTATTCCTCAAAAATATATAAATACTACTACAAATCAAAAGACTAGATTTTAAGATGGAATAGCATCACTCCCCCGAATTCCTGCTCAGTGCGCATGCGCCGTCTCCCCATTCAGTAATAGGGAGGAAGTAAGAGGGGGGATCGAATCCACACCCAAACGTGGGAAAGTCGAATTTCCCCCGCTGCTTGGCTTTTCAGGGCGACCACTGAGCTTTCCGAGAACTTTGTTTATATCTCGCATCGTGGGAGGTGGCTGCATTGGACACATTCCTCTGATAAGTCAAAATGGAGTTTTTTTATTCGTATTTGAAGTTTGCCGCCTTTATAAGAGTGTTTTAGGGGGGTGCTGTTGTGTCATGAATTTGAGGGTAGTATGTGGTTCTTGCATGTTGTTGAGGGCTTTTTATTTATTCTTTAGGCTGTTGTAAAATTTTAATGTAAGAATGTCCCTAAATTCTTGAAATCCTATTTCTAAAATTAAATGCTCGTGAAAATTGAACGCACGTTAAATTTATCTATGTGATTTATTTCACGTGTTACAAAACAATTATCCTGTAACTAAGTCAATTTAGTTTTTTCATTATTTTATAATCATAAAAAAAGCTAACAACATTATAAATATAGAAATTAGACATATGCTATTTTATCATATTTTTTTTTAATGCATGTGTTAAAAAAAACTTACAACAAGGCACAATTGAAAATATGGGTAAACCAAATCGCAGAGTTTCTTTTTATTAATACAAATGTTCCATTCCAAGAATAAGCCAGTGTGTGTGATAATTCCTCTCTACTTCCGTTCGTGGATTCGGTTCTCTGCTGGAAAGAGTTTTTTTCTTCCTCTTGCCCCTCCCTTCTGCTACGACCTTAACTGTGGGATCAGCTGTTTCACTTCCGCTCGCCATCAGCTTCTTGGGAACTTCCCCGCTAATGGAAAATCCATGCGCTCATTCATATCTTGGGATTTTCGCTGTTAATTTCTCAATTTCCGTTATTAGTATTTCATATCGCTTATTTTACTAGTTATGCCATCAATAGAAATAATTAGTGGATAAAAATGTGACATGAAATGTGTTCTAAAACTGCGTAGAATATTTTCAAAAACTTGTAAATCTATTTTTGTTACCAGCAAATTATTGCTTGCAAATAAACTTTACCTTATGAAAATTAAAACCGTAATCAGTTGTATCTCTCCAATATTACGCCGAGTTTTTGGAATCATGTATCGGTCGACTCAGAACTTATACCGCCATCTATCGAGCGATAGTGGAACGAATTGCCGTTCCCATTAAGAGGGTTCATCAGACGCCACCTAGCGGTCGTCTCTCAATAGTAACTCTATGGTAAAATCGTGACAGTTTTCGAATGCATATCACAAGTAATTATTGGAATATTTTCACGCGGTTTGTGTCGTTAGACAGATTTGACTTAAAGATACAATTGCATGGTTGTTATTTTTGTTTAAATTTTTGTGAAAAAAAATTACATAAAAAGTTAACTTTAACTTCATTTTGTAAAAATTGAGTACAAGATATTAAAAAAATGAATCCGCAGGTACCGAGATTGAACATTTTTGTCTTAAAATTGACTTTAAACTTTGAAATAGGATAATTTGAACCTGAGATATTAATTTAAATGTGAAGACAAGTGCTAAAAAATTGTGCAAAGCCACGCCTTCCACAAGAACCTCCCCTTCTCAGGGTTCATTTAGCTCGGACAGTACGTTATCAAAGACGGTGGAGCTTCACATGTGGTCTTAAGTCTGGGGGGCTAGGGGGGGACTTTTTCCATCTTTGAAAAGGTAATTTCGCCGAAAATAGCACCGCAAACGCTGGGGGAAGGGTGCGAGGGTCTTTTTATTTTGTATTTTCTTAGTGCTTTGTCAATGGAACTCATATCGTTCTTCGTCGTGGCTATTTCACAGTTCTGTACTACAAGTGTCGAACCCAGAAAGTGGAGTTGATTTGGTTTTGATGCCAAATGTAGGAATCGCCAAACGCGCATAAATTAGGAAATGATCGTTTTGTTCTTCTGTTTGATTCATCTTCTTGATTTGAAAAACATTTCTTTCTGAGTTCTTTTTTATTGCATTTTAAGTATAAATAAAATTATTTTAAATATAATTTAAGTATATTAGCTATTTTAAATAGTGAAATAATATACTAATACATAGTTTTAAAGAAAAAAATACTATTAAATCATTTCGTAAGAGCGTTTGCTTGGTTCTTGCAGTATATTGTTGTGAACTGTGCAGACATTTTAACGATTAAAAAAAAAAAAATTGAAAGTTACATACCCTTGGATAGAGCATTTCAGCATAAAAATAAATCGGAACAAAAAATATTTTAAAATGTCTCTTTACTATTGTCTAGTGACATTTTCTTGCATTCACATGGAAAAAATGCAGCAGAGTATCATATAGTAAAATTCCGAAGAGCGAATCCAATGCTTAAAAAGATATCAAAATTAATCCTACATTAAATTCAAGCAAACTATTAGCGATACCGTCGCCTCGCTAAATGGAAAAACTTGTCCAGGACGGGTTCTGGGCAGGTAAATAGCTTCAGCGATTTTTCTTCTGAATTTCGGTCCCTCATTTGAACACGTAGAGTAATTATATTGATAATTGGTTACCTCAAGAATTTATTAAAATATTATCAAATGCCAATTTTCGATACGTATTTTATTCAGTGTAAACAATTCACTAGAGCAATTGTAATAATTACTCTTCTAATGAGTTATTTTTGTTTATAGAATGAAAATAACTATAGCTTATGGTTGGAAGAAATAATTTAAAATTGCAATCTAATATTTAGTAGAACCAACCACTAGGTAGACCGTTGACAAACATTTATAGATGTCCGCACGTACAGAGAACCGAAATCGGAAGTAGGAGAGAATACGGACAGATGGATCTCACCATGTCAATACCTACTTTCTATTTTTTTTTTAATTCTTAAAAAAAATAGCTAAATTGCACAACATTACATATAGCTTTGTAGGAGAAAGATATTTATAATGTTTGTTCTTTTAAATATAAAGAGTACTATTGAATAATATAATTTGCATTTTTGTTCTATTGTTGTCGTCCTATGTCATCGTCTGTTGTTTATATTATCTGCGATGTGATCCTGTATACTTTGTGGATTAAATTCCAATAAAATTGCCATATATGTAAAAAAAACTACTGAATAAAATAATAAAACTATGAAAGGCGGTTTTTGCATCAAGTCTAAATGAAATATGCTAGGTTTGGTATGAATGTCGAAAAATCCAAGGCTGTTTGTAGAACTCTATATACAATGCAAATTTGCAAACAGCATCAAGGCAAAGGGCTCACACAGTAGGAATGTAAAGAAAATGCCAACTTTTATTTATCACTACTCACACCTTCGTTTTAGGAGGGAAAAGAAACAAAGATGTGATGAGAAGCAAGAGCTGCTTTCTTGTCCTGTATATTGGAGGCTTAAATGAACGCATTTTCTCTATTGTATTTGCACCTTCTTACAAAAGGTTTGAAGTTACATCGATGAATAGTACACGGGAAAAACCAATTGATTTTGTAGAGAAGTTTCCTTAGCAGGCCACTTTGGTGATGATAGCAAGTGATCGCCTAAACTTGTGTTAGGAAATCAGTTCCTACCACAGAGATCATAGTTAGAGTAATGGAGTGGAAGATCACGTGACCTCCAATGCTAACGACGGGACGCGCAAGGAGCTCCCAGAAGAGCCCCAATGAAGTCAGTGTTGTAGGTCACGTGATCTACCACTCTAATAATGTAACTACTATCTCTGTAGTTCCTAGCTACCAAGATTCAGGCGATTGACGATTCCGACGCTTGGACCAGCGAAGAAGAAAGAGAGAAACCGGTTTTCTGCCGCCAATGTTCGCCAAGCAGACAATTGCGGTCGTCCGCCTAATAAATCAATCGGTTCTTCCCGTGTACTCTTCATATGTGTATTTCATATAAATCGATAAATAATGTAATGTTTAAAAGATCCTGAGAAACCAAATCATTATTTAAAAAAATAAAGATTATTGTGATTATTCAGAATAATATAGGAAAGACAAGATCATATATAAATTACATATTTGTTAATTTGCATTTTGTATCTAACTTACTCCCGACAAAATGCTAGTACTATACAGCTCTTATACGCTGTATATTTTGTTTTTACAATGTACGAATATGTCTGCCTTGTAATGATTTTTCAATCTTTATTTTCACCAACCTATAAGGTAGTATAAGGTAATAAAAGTACTGCGATGGGGTCGAATCAATGAAGATTTTACGTTTGAGGAAAGAACTGGGATGGGGAAGGTAGTTCATCAAGCATGGAAGCTGACATAATCCAAGAAGGTTTTGAAAGAAGTATAGAAATGTACGGGGGGGGGGGGGGGGGGGGTGAGATACAAAATTATGATATATTGGAGATGTTGTAGCTGCGGTAAAGGTTGAGTTTTTGTGTAGTTCTTGTTCTTGTGACATTTTAGCCAAGTTGAGTTGAGTTATGCAAAGCTAGAGTCGGCTAGGGGGGTGTTAATTAAAAGGCTTGTAATGAGTAGTTCATGGCATTTTTTTTTACCGTTTTGTTTGTTGTGATTCGTGCTGAAGCAGGGCTAAGCTCATGTTGGGTCCACGGCAATTGACGGGAGGTTAGTCTACGTGATACGGACTGAGTCCAGTTAGTCTGTGCACATCTACAAGAAAATTATGGATTGTCGACCGTATGGTGAGATTGAAGTTCAAAAAATGTAGTGCCAAAATCATATATTTAGGAACGTTTGCAGTAAATTGAGGGATATCGTAAGGAACCCGCAAAGCGGGACCCGTAGTTCATCGTAAGTTGATAGGAAGCCATATTTTGAGTATGAGAAAAAAAAATATATTATAAAAGCATCGGCCCATTGGAGTGAAGAAGATAACTGTGATAAGTTAAAACAGCTTAGGTTGGATATTTTAAATATACCATACCATGCCTTCGGTGAACATAAAAATTGCCCAACCTATTTGTGTGATGCGAATAGCAATAATAATGTAGCCAAGTTTGTCATGTAATCATAAAAAAGATAGAATCTTAAAAAATAATCATAAAATAGAATTATCATAAAAAACAAACTCGTCTCTTGACCAGAATCCAAATTACGAGGAGTCGTCAATTATGGCCAATTACGGCAAACACAGCTAATTACGCCTCGTAATTTAGAACCCTTGGTCAAGAGACGAGTTTTTTTTTCGAAAAAGAATTGAATCATAAAAAGAAACTCGTCTCTTGACCAAGGTTCTAAATTACGAGGCATAGCCAATTATGGCTTATTACGGCCAACACATCCAATTACGCCTCGTAATTTAGAACCCTGGTCAAGTGACGAGTTGGTTTTTTATGATTCCATTCCTTTCCCCCCTTCTTGATTAGTAAGTGTCTCAAAGTTTTTTGCATTTGGATTATTCATTAAAGCTGTAGAACACTCCGAATAGCGAGCGTTATTTTATAACCACAATGTATATATATCAAACTGCGTCTATTAAAACTTCTTATTTGATTCGTTTTTTTATGAAAAGATAATTAAACCAATAATGCAGATAGATTTTGGGTGCTGTAAGGATTTATTTTGTTACTGTTTTCTTCCCTCGTACAAAAAGGACATGTAAGTAATAATTATTATTAGCTGTGAAATAAATATTATTACTGTTATTTACAAAACCCATTAATATTTTAAAATTGTATACTGTTTAGTTGTTCAAACGCACTTCCTTAGCTAAAAATATGAATGACTAATTTTGCTCTTTGCAAACTTCATTTATTTTTCAACCACGGCCTCTATATGTTTTCTTATTTACTGTAATTGTTCGCTAATGATTATCTACTGATGACGAGCCTAAAAAATCTAGCAAGGTTTTAAAGTTATTGAAATTTTCGTACAAGGTTATAATTTGGGGAACCATACGTACGGCATTTCGCAGTGCTTCTTTTAACTTTTGTCCTACTTTTTTCAAAGAGTCATAAAATATGTAAAATGTCCTGGTTTTTGAGCTGCAAAATGTCCTGCATTTTTCGTGACGATTAAAATTTCTCCATTAGAGCCATAAGCAGGAGTTCTTTGTCCACAATCAATCCAGAATAAAATGAGAGAACGTTATATACTTTCAAATTCTTCAATCAAACAGTAGTGGTTTGCACTACTTTACAAGAATGAGTCGATTACAAGGCGGAAACTACTTTTTTGTTTTGTAACATTTTACTACATTGTTGTTAAAGTTTTACTATGTCCTTAAATCCCTAGTTCCTCTAATTGTCTACTAATGATTATCTGCAGTATGATATGAGTTACATCAATCTAGTAATTCAACTAATTATTAATGGCATTTTCAAATATCGATAGCCAATAACTTTTTAAACAAAACAAAATCAAAGTATTCCTTTTCATGAAAGAAAACAACAGAAATTATTTTGTTTCATTACTTTTTAAAGGAGACTAAAAATAGTTTTTTTGATAAAAACGATAAAAGCAAATTATCAAAATACAAACACATATTTTATTGCGTGAAATTTCTAATCTAACAAGGACCGACGACTGAAGCTATCAAATCTCTACTTTCGCCTGGCCATGCGAAAAACCCAAAGACTAAAAACAAGTTTTGCTATCTTTCTCCAGTTACTTGAACAAAGGAAAGAGGGGTTGGATGGGCCACATGTTATGCCTCCAGCTTTTTCTCGGAATACGGAGGGTTGAAATCTCTGTCCCCTAGTGTGTTTGATTGACGCAGTCAATCATGATGTTCAGTTCTGTGGTTGGTTGGATTTGGGTAGTGAGGAGGTCAATAAGCTCCACCTACTGAAAGCTGCTTTTGCGTAGCTTGTGGTGAGATATTAGTTTCGATATCACTAGTGACACCTCTTAAGTAATCTGGTCATGTCCTTTTGCCCGAGAATGCGCTTCCTGCTCCATTTCCTGCCCTGCTTTGCACAATGTGTTAGTCTTTGTTCATTTGACCAGAGGTTATTCTAATTTCCCTTTACAATTGTTAAAAAATTGTATATTACGTAGTGGAAGTGCTTGGACGTCTGATTGATGGATGGCTTAGTAATAAAATAGTATTCTTATTATGTGATGTAACTTAATTGACACTTTACTTACGATATAATATATTTATTTAAAAAAAAATAATAAACAACCCCTTGAAGTTCGTTGTTTCGAAGCACTCTAATTGTAACTCTCAGTTTGAGTTACTTATTTCTTTTATTTTTTAATTTTTTATTTCTAGTTGTGAGAGTTTCCACGTGTAAAACGGAAATCTCATTACTTGATCCAAATATCTCTAAAAACCGGTAGAATAAGCTATGAAAAAAAGGTGGTGCAAAGGAGGCTAATATCCTAACATCTAGGTTCTGTAATAGGTTTTCCTCTTGAGTCTTGAGAATGATAAATCTGTATCCATAAAAAAGGATTTTCGAGTAAACATTTCAATTGTTTGGTATAAAAACATGAATTATGAATATTTTGTAGCATTTGATGAATTTCTGTTTACATTAGGTTTGTCACAGATTTGTATTTACCAGTAACCATTTACAGCTGAGTGCATGCATGTCCATACACTCATAACTTCTTAAAAGATTCCTAGTTAACAAAGTTTAGAGAGTCGGGCTGGGTTAGAAAAACTTTTGCCCAACTTGCACGGGGAAAATAAAAAAAAATGAATCAGACAAGTATATTTTGCCGTGAAAGTTTCCAGATTTTTTTAACACTGGAAAATGCTGCGAACCTCAAATTAGTATCTGAAATTGACATACTCTATGAATAACCCTGACATTCCTTGCTAGCCCTTCAATTGTGTATACTTATCTTCTTTGTCTTTTGCAGGAAGGCCTGGTGGTGTTCAATGAAGGCGATGACAACGAACAGGCGCAGAGCAACCGATGGCCCTCAGTCAAGAACCTCCTCTGTCTAGGGATCAGCGCACTCGGGGCCCTCACCATTGGAGCCGTTCTCACCAAGTCCTAAAAAGAGACTCTTCTGCGTGCAAAAACTAAACTGTCTTGGTTTCTTCGGCCGCGACTCTGTCCGAATTCGTACTGACTCTTTTTCTACAGATCTCAGTTGAAGATGGAAACTCGGCAATGGATTTATCCCCCACACTTGGCTCATAGCAGATATGTGTTCAATAAAAATCGAGATTATTGCTTAGTATTTTTAAATTAGCTAAGTTAGGATTTCCATATTTTTTGTAATTAAAAGTAAAATAGTTATTATTAATTCCACTTAAATGAATTTGAAAGTGAATAGGGTCTGTGTTATAAATAAAAGCTCCATTCTACGAAGTGAACAAAGTTTATCCTCTTCCTAGAATACAGCATAGTCATCTATGCATGCACTTTTATTTAGAGTTAATTGATTTCTATTTCTAATGCATTATTTAATTTTGATTCTTTATTGCTAATTAAGGTATTTAATAAAAAATAGCTTAATTAGCATTACAGAAGAATCATATGCATCAACCTTTTTTAACACTTAGACCCTATTGATTTTCGATTTCAATCAGCTTAAACAGTATTACTTTAAAACTTTTTTTAGAAGTTTTTTATAGTAATTAAAGCATTTTATATATTTGAACCTTGGATAAATAGCCTATGTGTAATTTTATGTTATTGAAACCCTTTTCTACCAAGGTTCAGAAAAATAACGTGTGGCCTGTGTAGGAAAAATTCATTGTTGACTTGCATCTCAATGAGAGGTTGGTCTCATCTCAATGAGATTCATGGCTTTGTCTCATCGCCCCAGTTTGAATTCTTTCCTAAATAACGTTGGGCAGAAATGTTGCTTCAGGGAATCAATGTAAGGATGGAAGAAGTGAATCTCTGTCAGGACCGTCGTGTGGGTGGGGCGATCGTCTTTGGTTATCTCCGAAACTGAGGAGTCGCCTATGAAAATATAATTTCGATAAATATTATTTAGCATTTAAATATAAAAAATAGATATAGATCTATATTTTTAACTAGCATTAATTAACTTTTAAAAAAAAAACTAGTTTGAAATACATACAGGTATAATTTAAATTGTTCTTTATAAAAAATTCCTAAGAAATTACGCAGAAAAAAGTTCTTTCTCACGTTTGGTGGCTCACGCGATGGTCCTGATCTCAGTATGTGATGTGTGTTTAGATTATATATATATACCTCATCGTTGGAAATCGCTGTGAAAACTTGTGTGTAGCATACGTCTGGCAAATGAAAGATATAGTTAACTGTATACGTAAAGTAGCCTTCTGGATATTTTTGAAAGGCGCTTCTGTTAATACGATTAATAAAATGTTCCCTTTAAAAATAAAATTGCAGCCCCAATATCGGTACTGAAGCATTCTTAGAGTGCTATTTTCATTTTTCAAAAGTTTATTTGGTTTGTTTTATTTTTCTGTCGTTTAATTGGATTTTCAATTAAAAGTCAACTCTGTTCTAACCGTCTGATCATGATTGTATGCAAGTGAGTGCAGTATTATGTGTAGTATGCGTTTCCTAGTTACGAATAATTTGTATACTGATTTATGGTTGGTTCGTATGGTATGAAACTGTACGAATTAACCAAGTTTGTATCATATGATTAAAAAATCGAATCAAAACTATGTTTTTAAGCGATTAAGTATGGCTTATGTTTATTTTGTATATTATAAGTGTCAAAAAGTGTGCAATCTAGTTTAAAAATAATTAAAAGGCTAAACAGGCCTGCGTTTTTCTGAAACAAATTCTGATTATACGGTAGATTATTGTCAAGGTACAATATTATTTGGAAGTCATTCTTTAGTATTAATTAAATTAATCAGATATTTGTCGGTGATCCCAAAGATTATAAGTTTCTTTTAGGTTTAATTTCGGCAGCTCTTTTTTGTGTGTTTGAATCCTTTATTTTATCATCTTCATCCCCAAGCGTATTGTCATATTACATAACCAAGCATCACCATTTGGAGTGGATTTTATTTTACATATATAGACAAGAGATTTATTGTTTTTTTGGCTATGTATCTAGCATAGTTCGAAATTTATATTTTATTTTTGGATAACTTTATTTTTTTCCCTCTTTTGAGTTTTTGAAAATTGCCCATCAAAGTGTATTGTTTTATATCATAAGTGGCCCAAAAGAGATATTTGTGTAAATAACGTTGCAGTTTCCATCCTTTGTATAATAAATGAAATGTCATGAAAGTAGTGTAAATGAAAATGTTCATGTAAACTGATTGTCTGTCCCAGTATTCTTAATAAATCTTATGATGACATTTACTTGTTTTTTCTGTGTTTTATTAAATACACCTACCATGTTGAACTTCTTTGTAGCATATCACACAGTTATTCCTTAAAAGAAGATGTTTTAAATAGAAAATTTGCAGCAGTTAACCGTTACCTGGAACTGCTTGAAGAATCAAAGTTTCCTAAATAGAAAAACGTATCTTTCTAATTACTTATTCTGCAATTCAACTTATAAATGTTTTTCAATCTTTAATAAGTTTCCAATACCAAATTTCGGTAACAGTAAAGTCAAAAGAATAAAAATTCTAATTATTTTTGTGAAACGAGGTCTTAAAGTTTGTAATTTTGAATATACTTGCAGAACTTTAAACTTCATTATACTTAGATAAAAATTGAGCTATCGCGCTTATTTTTTATTAGACTTTTAACGAATTTTCTCCATTTTGTTTAATTTGAATATTTTCTTTTCCGCTTAAATATATATTGCTAAATCGCATTTATCTATGATGACACGAAGAGCAATCTATCTTTTAGTTTCTAAGTTTAGTGAAATGAGTTAATCCGATTGTTGCGAGAATTCTATTTCATCACGTTACGAAATATGCAGAAAGTCAATTCGAAGAATCCTTCTTTGGAAATAATTGTAGTTTAATGAAAATGCAAATCATACAATGTTATTCCCAAAATTATAATTATTTACTTTTTAGCTTCCCACATTACGTTACGTTTAGCACGTAAAAATGTAATATTAAAGTTTACTTTATATCAAAATTTTATTTGATAGATATCAAAATGTATTATTTCGCTATAAACTTGGAGATTTTGAAGGGAAAATTCGTAGCTGATGGATGAATTGGAGAAAACACAATAAGCTAATATTTCAATTTTAAAATATTTTATTTGCTATTTTTTAAAATAATATTTCATATCAACATAAACAACTTTGTAACTATTCATGACTTTCAAAACATAAGTAAACGAAGTGAATACCCTTTAAAAAACAAAAGACAGCCAAAAATACTCGTCCAAAGCAATAATAATTGATTTAATTCCAATACAAATTGTCTTCTTATGCTTTTTAAATCAGTATTAAATTATTTAGTTTTTTTTAAGTAATTGAAGCACTTCAAATTCAATTTTAGTTGTTGTTGAGATTTTCAATATTTTCTAGTTTTGATGCGTTTTTTTTTAATTAATCACACTTGTCTGTAGCTTTTGTAGTTTGGGGTATGAAAATGATTGGCGAAAGACACACATAGCTTTTATAAAAACTACTTTTTTATAATTTAAATTCTATAATTATAATGTTGATATGTTAATTATATACGTTGTTTTGCATGGTTTAAAATTCACCTTTGGCCTGTCCCTGTTCAAAATACTTTTAAAAAAATTATAAAATAAGTATATAATTCTGTACACTTAAAAATCTCAATCAACCTTTTAGATATTAAAATCAAACTTAACAAGGCGTAAATACATGCAGTTTTGTATCAGTTTTATTCACAATAAATTAACCTCTATATACTCACAAATAATTTATTTTTGCAACCCTAGAATAAAATCCTACTCGTTCCTAAAGGACCAATTACAAAAAGGAAAAATAAAGAAAAATACTATAATTTCCCATTGATCGACCAAAAGTATCTAATTATTTACTCGTAGTTGCTGTACGTATCAAGCTCTTTTCCTTTCGTTGAGATAAATGCTACGACTAATTTTAGTTCTCTCTTAGGAATACTGTATTACCCTTGATTTCTGTTTTATTTTTGGCTTTAATCTTTAAGCTGAGGATACGTATCTTGGTTATTTTGTGCAGTTCTTTTTGTAAAAAATATAGGGGGCAGAGCATTCTTTTAGTTTGTGTAGTATTATATTTAGCTTTTATACTATAACGGATGTTTTTTGAGTTAATTTAAATATATGAAATTAAATATTAAAAGAAAGAGAAAAGTCCCCAATTTACACTCTTAAAACAAAAGAGTGAAATCCACTCATATAGGAGAAGTGCATTTTCGACACTGGAAAGGAGCGAAAATTAACTCAGACTGAGTTCAATTCACTCGTTTGTTTTAAGAGTGTATAATTCAAGATTATGCTCGTCTAGTTTATGTTAATTTTAAAGTTTTTAAAAGTATTTTTTCTACAATTTTCAACTCAAAAAATATATAATTACTATTTAAACAGACTCTCAAATAAACAAATTTGACATTTATTTGCGAAATAACTAGACACACTCTGTGCCAACCTAACTTGTTGGCAAAAACAAATAGTAAAAAGGCAGACGGAAAAGTGCGATTGGTCCGTTAGTTGGAAACTCCTGTAAGGTAATATTTACACACAAAATGATCTCTATACAATATAACCAAAATACATTTTTCCTTCTGATAAAATTGCCAAATTTTCTCAAATAATATTCATATCTGTTAGACCTTTAGCGAAATTAATGTTTTAAACATGTTTTCTGGATGGATTCACAAATAATTTGTGGAACTTTTTACATGCGCGGAAGGATCTTCTCCATAGCATATTTCTATTTACCCAACTTAGGTTGACAAGGAGTGTAACCTTTCCCGCAAGGGACGCGTTCCCCCAATGATCCTGTAAAACCGTTTTCTTTGCTAGCATTGTCTTGTAGCAGCCAAACTAACTTGGCTTCGCGGTGGGGGAATACGGGAAACGTTTTCTCCCTGCTATTTTTAAGCTGCTCCTTTTGAATATTTGGCACTTTACGATACTCTAAATTACCTAGTTCCTACTTTATATATTCTTGATTAAATTAAAACTTAAATCTAAGTGTTGTGGATAAAAAAATAAAACTGTATTGGGAAAATATTGTTATCTGTTGTTTTCTAATATTATTTCAAAATACGTTTAAATATAAAAGTAATAAAATAATCATTTAGGTTTAAAGTATATTATGAATTCAGAAGAAATAAAATTCCAAACGCTTTTGAACAAATATATTCTTAGGCTCATTGTATCATGAAAAGGATTTCTAAAAAAATTAATTCCAAGAGAAGATTTGTGACCTTTTAACAAATCCGTTATTATGTTTAAAAGTGACTAAAATATAATGCACGTTCTACGAACATTTGAGGTATTTTCATAATCTATAAATAGATCATTATATTGGAACGTCCGTTAGCTCTATCGATAACTCCAATTTACCGTATCACACGTGTCCGAACTTGTACGAAAGTTTCCGACAGACGGTACCGTACCTTTATTATAAGACCCCTCTCCTCTTTTCTACAATACTAACGCAGTGTGAAGGTTAAAACTGGTCAATTTAACCACACCGCTCCCTTCCATTGACGGACTTGTCTCCTCCGTGTATCGATCCCCCTCTCCCCTTTTCAGCTGTCTTTCCCGCATCAAAACAAAAACATTTCAATCACAGCTTCTTTTGCCACCCCTACGCCGAAGGCCTTGCGACACGGGGCTGCTTTAATCCCGTGGTAAGTTCGCCAAGAGGTGAAATGGTCGCCAAATAGTCTATTTCACCTTGGTAATAGTAAATGTGATATTGTATCTCGAATACTGCAATATGAAACATCGTGCATTCGCCTTTGACAACTCTTACATTTGTCTTATCTTAAAATGCATATATTTCAATGACGTGAAGAAATGAAGCAGGTAATAACTAAGCATGGAAAGGAAAATATTTAATGTTCAGTATTTAAAACTGTACCAACCCATTGCAGTAATATTTCTAAAAACTGGAACTGTCACTTAGTTTAAGAAGAACACTTTCATTTTTAAATTTTAATGAAATTTCAATTTTTTTTCTAATGTAAGTACAATTGTTAAATTAAAATTTATCTTTTAAATTAAATGGTATCAATTTATATCTACTCAAGATTTAATTTAAATAAAAAAAATTAGTAGAAATTTTTCTTCACCAACAGTACGACGCTTGCGTATTGGCCCTTGATTTGTAACTACATTGTAATGAACGTGTCTTGAAAAGAATTTCATACGAATTTGTGCTTTCTGACAAAATCAAACAGTAAGAAATATTCAATTTACAGTAAAAAGTGTTCATCACAAAATAAGAAACATACTTCAATATACACCGTTACTATCACAAAAAAAGTTAGTTTTTCATTCATATTAAGTTACAAGGACTTAAGGGGGATTCTAGGGACTAGGATAAACTGCTTTTTTTATGCCCAACCAAAGCCGTAATTCATTTTATGGCAAATTCAATAACTAATTGTTTAATCTGAAAAATAAATTTACCAACTCATTTTTTTGAAGTTGCAGAAAATTTTTGTACCATCGCCAATGGCGATTATGTCGCCAAAAACCCCGACTCTTCCCTGCCAACTGGGGGTAGGGGAAAGCAGTGAATAGAGGGGCAGAGAGGAGTGCCGGGCACGCGCCTCAAACAATGGTCACGTGGCACCCGTAGCAGACGATAACCTTTGGCGGGGCCGACCCCCCAAAGCAGATGTCCGCGGACCAATCGACTCGACTTTCGCAGCGGGCAGATGGCTTCTCTCTTGAGCCTCCGAAACGTCTTTTGCGAGTGAAAACACAAAGAAAAGTTGTAAATAACCGCCGCGACGAAAGGAGGCCGACCAGAACTAGTTTAAGGTCATAAGTCATAATAGCCCTATAATAGTTCGTTTTATCCCCCACTGTATGTTTTGGTTTAGAGAATAAACTACAATCCGTGCCAACCTAACTTGGGTAAAAACAAAGAGTAAACAGGCAGAGGGAAAAGCGCGGTTGGTCCGAAAGTTGGAAACTCTTGTAAGGTAATATTTACATACAAAATGATATTGTTACAATTTTACCAAAATACACTTTTCATTCTGATAAAATTGATCAAGGGAACGAAATGTAATGGTGAAACATATAGCATCTTCATTTTCACGGGAAAATATATGCACATTGACTGTGTAGCGGCCCTTCCTAGCGACTACTTATAATAAAATTTAACCATGAACATAGTGAATAAAAAACTATCAAACTAAAAATTTAAATAATTACACAGTAAAAGTTTCGTTATGAAGGATTTCTTCACACTAACTACCCACAGAAATTATTTAAAGCAGGTGCAAAAACATTGAATTCCGGAAACGTAATATAAGCGCCAAATAAGGACCAAAGCCAAAGAACCTCAAAGCGTCCTTGTTTACATTTCATTCACGCCATAGTGATTTTACACTTCCGGTCACGCCGTTTGGCAGCTTTCCATGCATGCTAAACTATATAATGACGTCAAGGTTCGGAATAAAGGTCTAATTGTTATGTTTCTGTTTTCTTATAAGAGCTTTTTTTGCTACTTAGTATTTTCTTCTTTTGATTTTGTGATGTCTTCTATCTATTCATCGGGATGTTTGTGTGCTCTTTTTAAGAAAGTGGAACTGAAAGTGCTCGAATAGTTTTTGAAAAAGAAAAAAAACATTATCTCTCTCATAGATGGTTTGAAATGTTCATTGTTAATGACTTAATTACAAAAATCCTTTAGTTTTTAACCTATTTACATTTTTTTTATTACAAAGATTTAAAAAAAAAAATGGAAGTTAGGTATTGACTACGTAAAATGTTCGTCTGTCTGTCCGTCTACATCCCCCTTTCTGAATTAGATTCAAGCCGTTCGATTGAAAACACTTTTTTTTGTTAGAAAGATATGGCAACAGTTTTTGGTAACAGAAACCTATTAAACGGTACAATCCAATAGTTTGCGCCTTTTTTTTTGTTTCAAAGAGGAGAAAAAAGGTCAGCTACGTTCATCTTAAAATACGTAATGATTTATTCATATAAAAAGGGGGTACTCTTAATTTTACAAATGATTTTATTGAAATTCCAATCCACCAGCTTAAAAATGAAAAACAAAACGTACTTTAATTAAATTCCTATTATAAAAAATACATATACAATGAATGGAAATGCATATATAATTAGAATAATGAGAGGCAAATTAGGAATTTCAAAATTACTTAAAAATAATCCTTTAAAAACATTAAAAAAAACTAGTTTCTGAAAGATCCATGTTTTGCAATTCAAAATGTTTTTGTATTTTTTCCTACATCTTTCATTTTAATTGCATATTTTTTTATATTTTTTCCCAATATAATAGCTTTCGAAAATAGTCGCTCTTCAGATGAATATCTCGGAACTATTTATGATGTTCAAACTAAATTTAATTGGAAGTCCTTGACTAGCAATTTTTTTTTATCTGTAGCATAATTATTATATATGCATGATATGCTACAGGAAAATAAAAAACCAAAATGAATTATGATGAAATATGCTATTAAAACTTTAAACATATACAATGGATTTTTTTTTTACTTCCGGTAAGAACAATGCTTAGTAAAGTGAAATCAAGCTCTGCAAAGGGCCATGTTCTGCAGATTTCGAAAGAATCCTGATAATAATTGTTGAAATTGTGGATGTTAGTTCAAAATTGAAAACTGTTGAAAATGTATAGTCAAGTCGTTTTTTTTGTTGGCGTTGGGAATATGATAAACTACTTACATACTGTCATACAATAAGATTTTGAAATAAAACTAATTCCCTCATAGTTACTATATCTTCTGCTCTCCTATACCAATTGAATCTAAACTAAAGGGGTGTGTAACACTACAGTTCAATTATGCTCAATAATTCAATACGCACCGTTCAAGGTAATCTTTACCTTTGAAGACAATTTCAATGACTTTATAACCTAAAAAGTCCTATGGTAATTACCGCATGCGTAATTTCGTTGAAAACATTATTCTGAGACATCCGACGGTACTGGGAACTCTTGTACGATATTAGAAGTCTAATGCTCTTACAGTAAGAGCTGTATAGTAACAGACGGACAGACAGATGTATGGATGGACCAATGTACACAAACAACTGTTTTAGAATACCCAAAACGTGTAGAAAACACTAAAAATCTCGGTTCTCGACCCCATCGCAATGCTTTTATTACCTTATATTTGATATGAATTAGATAATTGAAAGTAAAAGTGATATATATTGAAGAAAACCCGACTTCGATGAACTTAGCCCTTTTTTTTTTACCCCATTGAGAAATTCAATTCTTCTAATAAGTTAAATAAGTTCTTCTAATAAACAAGGTTTTCGTTCCATGCACAATGACTTTAAAATCCCATACCTTGAGAGTCAAGGTCTAAAGTAAATTTACCCGTTGTTCAAAGACCTTTTTCAAGGTATGTAAATCACTATAGAGGTTACCTTGTAATAAAAATATCATTTGCAGTTTCAAGTTTAGTGGTAAGCGCAGGTAAGATCACTAAATCTTATTTTTAATGCGCATTTTTCTCACACAATACTTTAAAAAAAAGAAGACGCTAATGATCTGTAGAGAAATAACTATATTTTACTTATATCTGTTCTTCGAAATGCAAACTGTATGTGATTCTACAGAAATAACGGTCTGTAAAATTATCTTTACTTTCCCTTTTTTATTTAAAAACTTATACATTACCTAGTTTTCGCAGTAATTTTGTTCTATGATATGTTCAAACGACTAGTAAATTTTATTTTAATACAATTCTGCTTTAAAGAAAAACTAACTTTATATGAAACATTGCAATTTTATTGGCATGTAAAAATTTGTTTACAAATATAAACATGTTTGGTAGAGTTATATATTAGTTTTATTTCATTATTTACACAGAGTGTTTAGAATGCAATCGTACATTCTTTTCCAATTTTCACTATGCGACAACTATACACGATTTTCTCGCACTGTTGCCACACATTGTTTCATAAATTCTTCATTCACGTTTTTAGTTCTGTACAATACTCTACAACTTTTAATTAGTATTTATTACGGAATATGTTTTTTAAATAACCTGATTTGGAGTGAAGTTAAACCGGCAAGATAGAAAGATAAATTATTAAATTAAATAAATTGTTTTAATCGGGACCTCGAAATTAAACTTTATATGCTTTTATATGTATGACTAGGAAATGATAACCTTAAATATAACAACTGTTATTTCATGTGTTATGGCTCATTCTACCTTTTTACGGGAAGGATAGCACCGCCTAATGGGATAACATAACATATTTTCAGAATGGCTTCAGAAAATTAAAACTAAGGACGTGTAACACTACAAGACTTTCAATTATGACGTTCGATAAGTACTAGGAACTCCTAAACCAAATTTTAATTCCGTAGCTGTTCTGGTTCAAGCTGTACGAAGGTTTGAGACAGACGGATCATTGTTCGAAAACCCATTTTTTTTTTTTAAATTAGTGCCCTCCAAACCGTGTAAGAAACCCAAAATCTCTATTTCGGATTTTCGACCCCATGCCAATACTTTCAGTACCTTATATTTCACCAGGGCCGGATTTCTAAATAGGCCAAGCAGATTGTAGCCTAGAGTGGCAAATTTTTGGGGGCGGCAAATTTTAAAAACAATTAAAGCGGCATTCGACATAAAAAAATTATTATAAAGATACTGATATTTTTAGGAAAGAAACAAATAATTTACATTAACGTGTAAGCTGTAAACATATATAGTACTAATATTTAGTAGTTAACATGGTAGCTGCGAGGGCAATTAGACTTTCCCCCCTGATTTGGAAGTTGAAAGAAAAATAGAACAGTTTAAAAAATTCGCCGATTATTTCGCTTTTGATTTAGATTTTAGAGTGTACGTAGATAATTCTAATATGTAGAAAGGAAAAAAAAATAGTCGATAAAACTATATCTGGCGGCTAATCAATCGTAGCCGACAAGCGGCAAATCTTTAAATCCGGCCCTGATACTTTCATTAGCTTATATTTCAAATTAGTATTATGTAATTAAAAGTAAGAAAAAAAACTACACCAGTTATCTAATAAGAACTATAAAAAAAAATATCTGTCCTTGGGGGCGTCCGCGTAACACTGGTCTCACCTTTCGCATAACCTTGGCCATCGTCAACAGGTTGTGTGCGCAGGATTTTTTTTTTCACTATCTTCACCCCTTCTATTCGAATTTACAATGGATATATTTTTAAAAACTAGATTTCGTAACAATTGGCCCGATTCCATAGAAGTGTCGTCTGAACATGCTTGAAAAAGATTTGGGGCAGTAAATGCTAGACTTAAAAACCTACCCACGTGTCGGGTACTTAGGGTAACAACAAAAGAAAAGTCATGAGCTTTCGCAGGTGATAATAAACAGAAGAGAATGTGGAAAAGTCACGAGCGCGGCTAATCTTTGATTTACTTATATAGAAGTGTCCGCTGAATGTAAATTAGAACGCAAATTACTGACTTTGAAAACATCCGGGTTAGTTAAGTTTTAAACGTTTGGTTAAAAGTATAAGTGGTTTCGGCAAAAGACTAAAGCTCGCCCTTTTAATAACTAATCATGCCCTGTACAGTGTAAATTGCTCATATATAATATGGAATTATGGCACTCTGAGTCTAGTTTGAATTTAATTTTTTTTTAACGTTAACCCTTACAGTCCCAGTGATGCCATTTGGCATCAGCAATTTTCTGATCATAATTTAAAGAAAAATAATAGTGCTGACAATTATTGGGATTAATAAAATATTTTCTGATATAAAAAAAGTTTGAAGAAGCGAATGATGTACTTTTTGTTGTCATAAATGGCTATAGACGATCAGAAAAAAATCTCTAAAATGATGAGGCCAAATTGTCATTGGGACTGAAAAGGTTTAACGTCAAAATACAATTCTATTTTATTATAATAGTGCTCTCCATGTATTTCAGTAAGTGAAAAATCAGGTTCAATAAATTTGTGATTTTATTTTTTAAAGTGAACAGCCTTGTATATAATTTAGAAATAACAGAATACAGGTATCCGGTATCCTTTAAACAAACTTAAATGTCACTTCCTTAAAACTGGAGGGCTCAGAATACAAGTGGACCAAGTCTATCAAAAGCTTTTTTTTTGTGCTACAGAGGATTAAGAGGGACTGTCAGTCCTATACACGTAATGCTTTATTTTTCAAATCACAGTTTCTTGAAAAGTATTTTTTAAACGTATGATCTGTTTGCACCAGATACGCAAATACGGATGAAAGACAATTTAAAAAAGATTTGAAGGAACAATATCAATCAGTTTTTTAATTATTAATTTTTTTTAAAGCTTCATTTTGAGAATCGTGGCGACATCTGTAGGACAACTTGGCTTAATTGATTAAAAAGATTTATTATTAACTAGCAAATTTATACCCGCACTTCGCACGGATTAAATAAATATCAAATCGATCCAAGTATGTGTACCATATAACCTGTTATAAAATCATAAACTTAAGTTATTCTCTTTCCACTCGTTATCAAGTAAAAAATCTCAATTCATTGCCCTAATATTCTAAAATCAAAAATACGCTGTAAAATGTACTCATAAATGTCATCACAATTCCCTCATAAATACATAAAACCTTTTTTTTTAACTCTTTTGGCTCGTTTTGGTAAATAATTTGGCGAGAAAATAGATATAGCTACCAACACACACATTATACAGCTCTAACACAACGACCTTTGCATATCCAACCAGCTTATAAATTATTTTAAAAAACATTTTGCCCATTTGGCGAGTTTTAATAAATAATTTGGCGAGATTGGCAACATATTTGGCGAAACAATAAAGACATAATACCCTTATATGCAGCTCTAGTGCGATGGCTTTATTAACCATCATAGTTCAGTAATAGCTTAACAAACATTTTGCTCATTTGGCGAGTTTTAATCAATGAATTGGCGAGATTGGCAATGTATTTGTCGAAAAAGTAAAGACATAAAACCCTAATATGCAGCTCGCGCGATGAACTTTATTACCATCATTGTTCAGTAATAGCTTAACAAACCATTTGCCCATTTGGCGAGTTTTTATTATAATTTGGCGGGATTGGCAACGTATTTGGCGAGAAAATAAAGACCTAACGGCAGCTCTAGAACTTATAGGTAAACTACACATTTATTGTTTGAACATGCATATTTGTAATCAACAGAATCATCATTGACGAAATCATCAACTAAACCCATAAGAAATCCAGGAGGAATCAAGAATTGTTGGAAATACGTCACTTGAAACATATCAATTATTTTCAAATAATGAATTTAGTTTCTGAAAGTTATGGCAACACAATAAAATAAACATTTTCAATTTTATTTATTTTCGTTGAAAGTTTTATTTAATTGTTTCTTCAGATGGCATCAGGAAAGAAAAGAAATCGTCGGATTTGAGCCAAAGTGGTGTAGTTTTCCCAGAAAATTCGAATTTTCTCTAAAAATAGAACACTTTGAGCTCTGAAAGTTCTTATTCTGTAACTCAAGTATGAACTACGTATTCGTACCAAGTTACGAGTCAAACAAATGTCTAGTTTGTGAGTTTCAGAGAGACATACATACATACATACATACACACACACACACAAAACTTCATTTTTATTATTATAGATTTAAATAATTCACTCATGCATTATCTTTGTATGTTAATACAGAATTTAAATGATGCTTTTACATTTCAAGTACTTTTTATGACAAAAACGTTCATAACAAACGAGAATCTATGATTTTAAAATTTGATGACACACAAAAATAAATGTCGCCAAATCGTAGACGGAAAAAAACGCCAATATCTAAATCGTTCAAACTGTAAACCTAAACCACATGGAAAAGTGGGCGGAGCTGATTATAAATCCAGTCAAAGAATTTCGCGCGACTTTTAAACTTGACTACTTTAGTTGTAGTATAGGTTGGATACTTTTAGATTAGATTTGGTTTAAATTATCGTCGCACTAGAACTACACGAGGGCTATTGGCGCTTGGATACTTTTAGCCACAGACAATCAACGTAAACAGACATTCCAATCGGAACTTTTTTTTTTCAGAGAAGACGTCACCAGCCGACCAGCGACTAAACTTCGAACCAATGATCGCGCCACCAAGTGACTAAACTTCGAACCAACCCATGATCGCGCCACCAAGTGACTAAACTTTGAACCAACCAATGATCGCGCTACCAAGTGACTAAAGTTAGAACTAATTATCACGTGACTGGTTGAAAACTGCGTGCGACTCCAAGCAGCGCGCATCTTGTACTAATTATGCTCAAACTTGGATAAATTAATGCGCGCTACTTTTGAAAAGTAAAGTATTGCGCATTGCGGAGAAGAAAATTGCGACTCGAGAGAGGCCTGGAGTGGAGACAAATGTTTTTGTTGTGTTCTTTTCTCATCAAAATATATTGTTTAATGTATTTTATGAAACTGTTTTACGTTCATAAGGATATCGTTAGGTAAGTGTTTTTGAAGGTAAGGTAAGATAGGTAAGTGTTTAATTTATTCAAATATTCTTGTTTTCTTGATCAGAGCTAAATGCTCGATCACTTAAGAATGGTTGTTTATTTTTGTATTGAAAAGTTTCGATATATGTAGCTTAACACACTTAAAACATCTGTGTTTTTTGTGGTCTTCGGTCATTAATTTTTTATTTAAAGTCATTAAATGTTATTAGACTAACTGAGTTACACTTTTCTTTCTTGTACCTTTATTAAATAAGATATATATAGAGGTTATAATATTATTGCTGTTAGTTTTTAAAACTATGTTTTAAACAAATGACCTAACTGCCGACCTAAAAACGGACCGTGCAGCTTAAAATGTCAGTCGAATGTCCCGGTATAGAGGGAGTGCATGTTAAATATGATATGGTTGTGTTGGGTGCCTACTCAGGTGCTCCCTAATGATCTCTTCTAAATATCTATATGAATGGACCAGTTACCACCAGATTTGTAGGAATTTCTACACCTAAAATAATAAATTTTTCAGGATAAATTTAGTTTCCAAAAATAATTTGACACTTCCTTCTTCAAAATTCATTAAACTGTTCAATTTTTAATTTATGTCACATGCTAGGTGTTTTTAGAACCTAATTATTATTATTTAAAAAAAACTAATTTAATAGTTAGAGCTGATATTTTCATACAATATAGGCACTTTTTGATTCAAAACTTACTATTTCATTTTACTAAAAAATAATTTGAAATCTTGGCTTGTACAATTTAAGGTCTAACAATATATTGTAAATTAATCGCTTCGTTTAATGAGCATTTTAAAATTTTTGTGGATTTTTATTCATAATTTTGATGTGATGTATTTAGAAAAGCTTTTTCTACATAGGATGAAGAAATAGATGGGCTTATTTGTGTGAAAACTCATTCCATAACCTGTATCTCTAAGGGGCCAAATAACACCAGATTTGTTGGAACACCTACTCAAGTACACCAACTTCGCCATTACAATTATTCCTTGAATTGTACAAAATTACTTGCATGCCTCTCTCCCTATCTATAAATTTATTTTTAAATACTATATTGCTCTGAGTAAAAAATGCAACATACAATATGGGTACCTACTAATAAAATTTTGCTTAATATTACTAAGAGCTTAATATAAAAATACTTAACAGATATATTGGTTTTATGATGTTGTTCTAGAATTGAGATGCTGTTAACATTTATGTTTCTTTAGTTGACTTTTTTGGATAGGTAGTTATTTTTTATTAGGTTATTATTTTTTGTAAATGTATCTCCTTTATTTTATTTAAAAAAATATTTTGCATTTATTTTCTTACATTGTGTGTTTGTGATTACAAAAGTCCAGCACTACATAAACTAATGACTAAACAATGTTTTGATAAATTTATGAGAAATTATGAATTATTTTCCTTAAAGAATTTGTAGGCTGTAATTTATTATTATATTTTATAAATTGATATTTATATTTTCCCCATTAATCATTGGATTATTTAGAGAAATTGAGTTATTTTTACTTGCTCTAGAAGCAAACTCTAATTTATTTGAGGAAAAAAAATTATAATCAAACACTTTATTTGTAATAACATTATTTCTAGCTTTTTGTATGTTCTGATATTATACAAACTATAATTGGCTGTGTTATAAAATAATAAGCAAAGGAATTGATGTTTTTGTATCAAGGAAAAGCCTTTAAAAGAAAAACTATATTTACCATTTCAAAACTTGTAAACACCTAATTAAAAACTTGTAAATATTTAATTGTCTTTCAAACTTGATAATTAATTGTAAATTTATCTTCATACTTATTATTTTGACATGCAGTCTCATTATTACTGATTCCTTTCTTCTGAAAAACATATTATAATAATATTTGAAAAAGTTAAATTGATATGCCAAATATACATATGCCTGAAGTTAATTTATATGTATAATTTGGTTATACAAAAAATCCTTTTACAAATGTAAATTTTGGAATTGTAAATTAAAGGTTTAAAATTCTTTTTCAATGTTTTGTGGTAATTTCTGTTTGCATATTTACTTAGATTTTTATAAAGTTTTTAATTTTTTTTATCGTATATAAAAACATTATAACAATAGTTATCATGTTCAGTAAATATATAAATAATATATTCACTGTTTAAATTAAATAACAAGGGGGTTTCACGTGGGAACTAGCAATACCTCTGCTTCACGTGGGAACTAGCAACAGCTCTGCAATTTTATTTTCATTTTTCTCGAATTACTTTTGCATTCTATTTGCCAAATCGAATTTTCTAAGAATATTATAGTTGTTAAAATTAAAACTTCTTTCGATGCAACTTTTCCTTGATAAATGATTAAAACAACCAACAGCACAGCAAGATGTTGTAATTTTAAAAAATAACTAAATTAACTTATTCTTAGAAAACACAATTTCGAATAAAAACAAAAGTAATTCGAGAAAAAAAAAACTAGACCGCGGAGCTGTTGCGAGAACCCCGTGAAATAAGCCCAATAATAATGTAAATATTTCCGGGTGTCTATTTCTAGCCTCCCTTTGGAGCTTTAACACAGTCAATAACGCCTCGTAGTTTAGAACTCTGGTCAAGTGCCACAGTCCGTTAAGAAAAGCGAAAATTACATGGGTTACGAAACCTTTATAGCTGTGTTAAAATCCGTTTTGGTGGTTAAAAGTAGGCAGTTAAAAACGTTCCAAACCAGGCAAAAAAGTAAAAAATTTCATCACTTGACTAGGGTTTTAAATTACGAGACGCTATTAGCTATGTTAAAGCTTCTAAATAGAGCTAAAAATAGGCAGCTGATTTGTAGCGCTCCTAGTGACTAAACTTGTTACTACGCTCAGGGGGCGGAGGCTTTTCGCCCTATTCACCTACGTAAATGCGCAGTCTGTTTAGATTCTTGTCTGTGCTTTTAGCTATTTTGATATGTACAGCTGTGGAAAAAGTTCCCACTAGTGATTATTTCGAACGTTAGTCATCCTATAGAACCTTTTTGACTTTGTGTTTATATAACATCATGAGTTAATTGCAGGACAAAAAAATTGCATAAGGAGCCGTCTTCATATTAAAAATGCTATTAACTTTAAAATTTCCAATGGCAGCACCCAATTTTATAATTTAGAAATATTAAGAATCCTCATAAACCCTAAATCTTAGTTTTTGTTACATCTGGCTGAATATTTGACGAGTTATTCAATCGAATCACTTGGTGACCTTTGGTTTATCATTTCTAAAATGACGGCCGTAGTCTGTGGGTTTATTGAAGGGAGAAATATAAACGTTTATTTAAAAATGTTTAGGGAGGGGTCCTGGGATGTATAGTCAATGAGGATGAAGCCCTGACGTTATTTTTAGAATATTTTATAATATTTTTTTGAATTCGAAACATTTTTTTAATAGAAAAGAAGGTATTGACATGGTAGTCTTCCCAAAGTGTCCCGTCTGTCTGTCCTTACTTCGGTGACGAAATCTGTTCTATCCATCAGATCTTAAGAATCATTTTTGTCATCGAAAGATAGGACAGCAGGGACCTAACTTCATACTTTTTATTCTTCTGTTTGTACGTCCATACGGACATCTGTCATCTTGTCATGTCGACGAACGACCCATTAAAGTAGCATTGGAATTTAATTTTTAGTCATTTAAATTACTGTTGCCACATCAGCAATATCACGAAAAACCTTATTTGAAATGTTAAAGATTATTAATTTTTTCTTTGTAAATCGATTTGGAATGGCGTTATAAAAAATATACCACAATGCGATTTATGTTTATTATATTTGTTTACTAAGAGGTTCACAGTGTTACTTTTTTTTTTCTTAAAGAGCTAATTGGTATTAATTTACAATTAAATTCCTTTAATTATCAGTGCAATTTGGAGTTATTTCATGTTTATCATTGCCAAATGTTCTGGATATATCAGGTTTTTTCAAATATTATAGTTACTGATAGTTATTTAATTACAAGAATCTCGTGTAATTTAAGGTGAGATTTTCAAAGCATTGCCAAAGATCACGGAAAGGATGCTACAGGATGTGACTCGTTCAATTTTACATAATTATTCTTCAAACTGCAAATAAATTTAGCAAACTATAAAGATTATTTATTTAATTTGCGGAAGAAAAAATGTAATTATAGTGGCCTATTTTTAGAGTTGAAGATTCAAATTGTAACTGAATGCTGGGTTAGTCTATATTTGTTCTGAAGTTATAAATCTTGTGCGGAAGTGGTTATAGGTGGCAGTTAATGTTATTATAATACCCTTGCGTTTCTACGAGAATTTCATTCTAGTACTTAAGTAACTGCACATGTAGGCTTTTTAATTGTTTAAGAACTTCTCGAGCAACATTCAAGAACATGTGTCGTTTGGTGGCTGAGTCCTGAAAGTGTAATGTGCCAATCACTCAGTCTATTTTAGAGGCCTTGAAAAGTTGCAAAAAATACGTCAAGATTTCCCGGCTCCAAAGGTGTGCAATGTAGAAAGCTTCTTTCAGAACGAATGTACAGATTAGTGGCGGGAGTAAGGCTTGTAATAAAGAGACCAGTGTCTAATTTACAAGAGCAACCGAATGAACAAATTAACAAACTGCCACTAGCAATACAAAAGGTTCCTGCACATGTTTTTGAAGACCATAAACCCGCGTTTGTTTGTATCTTGCTGACCTTATTATTGCCTTTAAAACTGCTAATACGACAGATTCATTATACATTGGGGTTTCTACTTTTGCATTAGTATGCCATTAGTTTTAACAAACATAAAGATTGCTACGCCAACAATTAAAAGTACGGAACTAGATTTAAGGGGTCATAGTCTTAAAAATGTGCAAAGAAGGTACTACAAAGCATATTTTGATCTTTCATGCAATTTTTAACTACTCAATATGAAAGTATAATTTTTTTATATGCAATTCTATAAGATTTACTTATTATATAACAAATTTTAAAATTTATGAAACTTCAGCCAAAACTAAAATAAATGACAACAAACATAAGACTATTGGAACACATTGGGATTAGGGTTGCGCGCGAAATTTTGAGGTCAAAATTGAAGAAATGACAAAGAAAATGATTTTATATTGTACAAATATGTACAAACAAAGACTTATACCTAATTTCTAAACTCAATTTTAATAAGTAATTATTTTCAGAGCTTTTTTCTTATATTTTTTGTTAATTTTTTTTGGAAAAAAGCTCTTAACATAAATTCTAATTAAAATTGAGCTCAAAATTTAGGTACAAGTCTTTGTTTGTACATATTTGTACAATATAAAGTCATTTTCTTGCTCATTTCTTCAATTTTGACCTCAAAATTTGGCACGCAAGCCTAATCCCAATGTGTTCAAATAGTTTTATGTTTGTTATCATTTATTTTAGTTTTGGCTGAAGTTTCATACATTTTAAAATTTGTTATATAATAAATAAATTTTATAAAATTACATATAAAAATATACTTATATGTTGAGTAGTTAAAAAATTACATTAAAGATCACCTTCTTTGCACATTTTTAAGACTTCTATGACCCCTCAAGAACAATACTGTTTATGTGCCGAAGCTAAACTAGTATTCCGAAGTTTAAAAGGGATGACTTTAGAGCAGTTCATAGCGGTATCAAATCTCGGTAATTATAAATAGAAATATAATGTATTAGTACGAGCAAAACCAGAAAAGAAATCGTTTCCTGAAAGATCGTAATATTTACAAAATAAATATAATATATTAAACAAATAAAAAAATTAAATGAAAGAGAAATACCAAACAACACAATTTTTTTTCCCCTCTAGAACATCGTCCGGGCTCGCAAAAGAGTACCGGAACCAGTTTTCGTTAGTCTAAACCTGATTATAATCGAATAATGTTTATCTAGTGATTGAGAAATCTTGCCGTGTTCCACTCCCCAGAAAGAGAAACGTATCCCCTTTTTTAAATCGCCAGACGTATCATTTGGCGAAAATTTGTAACGCCACCTGGCGAGTCAGAATCAAAATAAAGTTGGCTGATAAATCCTCTTAACCATAAGAGCTGAACCATAAGATGGTCTCCCAAAGCAAAATGTTATTTCATTATGCTTTTAGAATGTATTATTGACTTGGTCTCAAATAAAAAAATTAGAAAAGGGCTTCGCATTTTAATTAATAAACATAATTAAAATTAACTTTTAAAGAGATTTTATACGTTTCATGTGCACAAAAGAGTACTGCGTCGGCCGGGAGTCGAACCCGGGTCAACTGCTTGGAAGACAGCTATGCTAACCGTTATACCACCGACGCTCAGAGGAGTATTTTCATTTTGTATTATCCACTATATATTATAGATTAGAAATAGAACAATGACCTAAGGAGATTTTGATCCAAACTTAAATGTCATTCCTTAAAATTGGAGGGCTCAGAATACAAGTGGACTAAGTGTGTCAAAAGTTTTTTTGTGCTACGGAGGTTTAAAAGTTAGTTTTATAATAAAATTACAGTTTAACATTTAAAAAATTGCTACTGCCTTGTAGATATTATTTAAACAAGACTTTTTTTTTATTATTTTACTGAAATTCTACGTAGTTAGTACATGCAATTGCTCTGCTAACTCAAATAGTGAACTTGTTCAGTTGTATTCTGAACCCTCCAATTTTCTTATTATTTCACAAAACTGATCGTTTTGTTTAGAAATGTAATATTTCCCACAGTTCTAATCTAGAAAAACTGTAATTTCAAATGACTTTATTTCCTAAAAAAATACCATTATTTTCACAAAGAACCGAATACGAAATAGCTATTATTATGCCAAAACATCCATAATCGATTGTTCGACCCATTATGGATTCAATTAGAACGCCCTTTCCATGTTAGCCCCATATTCAAATAAACCGTCTGCCGCCTATGTAGTCGTAGTACACAACTACATATGCTGCTAAATTATCTCAGTGTAGCTGGTTTGTTTGCGAAAAGTCGCCCTTGTTTTATGTTACACCACAGAACCATTAGGGCGACTATTTTGGTGCTTGATTGTCCATGCACATCTGACACAAGACTGACATTGTTTCGAATCTTCGATCCTGGAACTATGAAGAGATTTGTTTATTGTGACGCTGAAAAGTTGGTTGCCATGGATGTTGAAAGACATTGTAATAAGTGTGTGCTCGTTTTCATTAAAAGGCGTGGTAAAAGTAATTAACATTTTTGATTTCATGTCGTAGAGAAAGGCTCTCGTGCCAAAAATATCACTTGGAAAGGAAACTTTGTTATTATCACATTATGCAACAATAGCATAATAGCATAGGTTTTGCATATGCAAAATGAGAGACAGGTGAGAGAATTGAGGCTTAATAACAAAAATGTATTGTTGAAACATAAAATGATACTATGTATCAAATACATATAGAAATTGTTATTGAGCTGTTATTCACATGTGCCCCAAGAACTATAGAATCAACAATACTATAAGATGTTTTGAATTGGATCTCGGGAACGTTTTATTCTACATTAAATTAGGTACACGGTATACGTAATTAAGAATTTTTTTTGGCGTTTTAGCTAAATAACAACACTACTTTTAAACCGCATTTCATCACCAATAAACGATTTCCCGTTTCTGACCTTCTGTCTAGAATCGCCTTTTATTTTACCAAAATGTTTTAAGATGAAATGAGATGGTTTTACTCACAGGCTAGTTATGCTAGTTGCCAGCAGACATAATTATAGACAGTTAATAAATTATAATAGACAATTAATGATAGACAACTATTTTTCCTTTCTAATTAAATATGCAACTTTAGGAATGTACAAGCCATTTCAAAGCAAAAGAATATTTCATGCATTTTTAGTTAGTAGCAGTTAGTTATTTCCTAACAAAGAAACTGCATTTAAACAGATTTGGCAGATAATTTGACAGTAACATCGTTTTCTTACGAAACAGATGTTTATTTAACCTATTTTGAAAGATACTAAAGCTGTTTACACAGAAGATTTGAATTGCGACGTAAGGCGCAATATTAGAATAAGATATGTGTTCATACCTGAAAATTTACGATTATTAGGCGTCAAGAAAAATTCTGCTCTTTTTTCCCCTGATTATTCGCAAGATATAATTTTTTGTATACTGTCCAGGATTTTAGCAGATTTGGTTTTTAAAAAATATTCTTATAATTTAAATTCAAGAATTCAAAGATTTCGTTTCATTTGAACAAATCCTGAGCCGTAATAAAAATTACATTTTTGACGAAAGACAAATTAATATTTGTTTCGTTTGTTCCTAGATTTCTTATTTTAGATTATAATATTTTGATGAATTCCTTTTGCCAAGGGAGAAAATTGAAAACTTATTTGGAAAAAAAAAAAAAAGGCTAAATTGTGTCAAATAACTGAAAGTATAATACACGCTGCCCTTTAAATTTTAACAGCTCCCTTTAATATGCACACAATTATTAATTAATTAAATTAAAGAATAAAACATGAATTAACTTTAATTTTTCTTTAAACTAAGCAATTTTAAAGATTCGTAATTCTATTCTATGTAAGAATTCAAGGATTCCTAATTCTATTCTATAACCCTTTCATTTCTGCTATCGATAATTTCATCTGATACGGTTTACTAATCTCGCCAATCTGCGACTGGGCACATTTTTTCATCCCATTCACATGTTTACATCCCCTTTCTGAATGGCTCTACAGCTGTTTATGACCTTGGCTCAAAAATAAAAAGAATGGCATCCGACAACAAGGCACTTGTACACTGATTGCCAAATTCATTAATATTTGCTCAGTTGGGTGAGGATGGGACGTAACGCAATAAGGAATGGTGACGTAGTAGACATTTTGTTTTGTACACAAGCGCACGGAATATTGAATGTTATGAGTGATACTTTAAGAGTATTTCTTAAACGTTTTAGTTTATTTCAAATTAAAAGATTTATTTTATTGAAGATATAATTTAATTAGAGATGAAATTAAATTTCTGTGTGAAATGTTATGCATTTGAACGATTCATGTATAGAAGAATCTAGCTCATCAAGAAGTATTCCAGAATACATTAATCAAGAATCTAATTAAAACTTTTAAATGTTAAAATTTTTATTTCTTTTTTAAAAAAAGAATGTACTTAATAAATTCGAATAGTGACGTAAATGATATTTTGTTAAGTACAATCGCAAGGAATAATGAATGTTTTGAGTAATATTTTAAAAGTATTTCTTGTACGTTTTTGCTCATTTCTTTAAATAACATTATTTATTTGAACGAATCATGAATAGAAGAATGTAGTTAAGAATATTCATCAAAAAGAACTCAAGTATGCATTCATCAAGAATAGTTAAAGCTTTTAAATGTTATAAATCTATATGACTTTAAAAAATATTTTTTTAAAAATAGATTTCATTGGTTTCTAAAGTTAGTCGCAAGGTTTTTGGGAGACTATCACTTCAACTGAGAAGCCGCCAAATGCCTCTTAGTCATTTTACTTATTTTGTAAAGTGCCATGAGTACTATCTAGGTATTGTTTTATTAACTTAAAAAATTATAGATTAGCTTGTCAAAAGTACTTTTCGGTTTTTGTAGTAATAATAATTAGATCAGAAAAGGTAGTAACAAAAAAATTATGATCCCCAAAAATAATTAATCATGATTCGTTTTAATTTAAAAGCTCACAAGCATAGAATAATTGGGTAATTGCGTCCGGTAATTGTTGAACATAAAATTAAGGAATAAATAAAATACATTTATTCATCATTATTATATTAAAATAAGGAAATGTGACAACAATAATAAAAGCATAGTTTTGAAAATTAAAAAAAATCTAAACGAACTGAATTAGGTATCGAAAGTAATTCAAAGAAAAGCATCGTTAAGATTAATGAACAGTTGTATTTTAAAGAGCAGGTGTGAAACAACATTTTATTATATCCTCATTACGACTATTCGCCTGATTACATTCAAAGCACGCGGAAGCTAAACCACAAATATTTCCACCTACACAAATTTCGAAACTATTTTTTAGGTTGGCGACTGTCTGCGTTGATATCACTGTCATTGTTTAGTAACATAACCTACGCAACTACATATCAACTCAATATTGTTGTCGCCGCTTTTGAATGACATTTCAAATGTAAAGTTGGGCATTGTTAAAGAAAATCCAATTTAAGATAACGTAATAGATTATTATTTGGTTTTTAGGTACATGTTCGTTCATCTAGAGTTAGTATAATTTAATTTTAAGGTTGATTATTTTTTGCAGTGCACATTAAAAGGAATGAAAGCATCAATTTGTGTAAACGTGTTTCCAAAAATTTATAAATTATTCATTCGCAATTTTATTAAATGAATAGTGGGCAGGTTTCACGACTTATGAGGCAACATATATGCAATAGAATAACATCTATTACACATGAGAGTATAATTCTTATTTAGTTAATCTAGAAATAAAGAAATATTGGACGCCTAAAGATGGTTTATTGTAAAGAAAGCATATTTTAGAGTTTGCAAAAAACGTGGCCGAAGCCGAAGCTCGGCAGCCGAAAAACACACAACCTTACGTCTCGGAGTCTAATTAAAAAAGGAAAAATTAATATATTTTTAATGGTTAGGAGAAGAGTGGATCAGAAGTCAAAACAAATTCTGTTGTGTCTGCAATTTCTCTGGGAAAGAATGTATTGACGCCTATTAAAACGTGGTAACTTATCGATGGATCTAAAAGATATAAATTGAGAGTTATACTAAGAAAGAACTGAATATTTGAATATTATAGAGATTTGCGTGGTTAATATTATTACTTTATAGCAGACACAACACAGCAGACGAAAAAAAAAACGCTTTGGGAGTGAACCGAAACAATCAACGAATATTGGAAGGCACGAATGAAAACTAGGAAGAATTACGTCATCTGAAACAACCCAATTTCATTCTCACTATTAAAATGTTTCTAAGCTACAAATTTAAAGCTAAACTACCTTTTCACTGATATCAATAAATTGGAAGAAAACTATGTGATGTGCAAAATATTACAATCAAATATCAGTTTAATTACAAATTTAGAATATTAATGTAGATAAATAGCAGTGAAGTGCGCAAGAGTTGAAATTCTATGATTTTTGCTGGATATTTCATTAGCATTCAAAAATATCTACTACTTCAATTCCGTACTCTTTTTAATATGCATCTTGTATAGGTTTATTAAAAGATTTATCTCTTTTTTTAGGTTGGTTGCAACATCCAGATGTAGCGGAGGATTTGGTGATTAATAGTCGTGCTTGAAGAAATCCATTACATCATTCAATTCTGTTTTTCATCATTATTAGAGACTACTTAACATTCCTATATAATTGCGTTTCAAGCATTTATGAGCTCCAGTTGCATTATAAAATTATCTGAATAGTAATGAACCTTGAAGTATATTCTTTTTAATTGAAAATTTTAATTTTTACTTGGGTTTGTTGAATCTGTATTGTAACATGCGAGTGGTTATGTTATATGCTCAAAAATTTTAAACTGTTGAGTTTATTTTTTACAAAGTTAGCTGAAATTCAATGTCAGTAATATGCTTGGTGAATATCCATATGACGTGTTACCTTCAATAGTAAGTTTTGGTAGGTAGATATGCTAATGATACTCTATTTTGGTGTGTCATTTTAATATTTTGCATGGAAGGTTTTCATTTCTACATTACCATAAACATTTTGAACAGTATTTTATGCAACATGAAGAACGCTTAATTGTACACAGTCATTTAACAATTTTAAATAAATAATTGTGAAAATTGAAGATATTATCCATATTTTTTAAATAGATTTTTTCAAATTAAAAAAAAGTCACTTGATAATTGTAATTATTTATATTGTAATTCAAATGTATCACAAACCAAACCAAAATACAAAAATATTTAAATCATTCAACCATTTTGCAAGTTACTAATTCACCAAGTTCGCAGCTATTTCTGTACATAATTGTATGATTTATTACTGAAGTGAAAAATTATAATAATATTTTCACAGAAATCTCCGCATTTCGCGGCACTTATGCTGTCCCCAGAAAAGTGACAAGGTCTTTCAATATGACGCATCACGACAAAAAAAAGAAGAAATATGAAGCTTTCAAGTATTTAAATCTTCGTCGGGGCAGTATATATTTAAAGAGAATATGGCGTCATGTCTAAAGTTACTTTATAGCTTTAGGATGCTCCGGAGTAACACTTCCTGTCTCGCCTGTGTTTATTAAGAAACACGGCGAATTTTGCACCTATTCCATAAGTACCAAACCACGCAAACGTTAAAAGAGGGATCTCTTTGGACCCATTCCAAATTGCCATCGTCATTCATGGAATAGGGTGCCGAGAAGCGTGCCAGGACGCTAAGTTGGGTGTCTTGGTGAATTTAGGGAGACGAGGATATTGACGTGGCGAGACGGCTGTTTGGTTCCTCAATTTTAGTGCAGTCGACACCCTTACGTCAGCCTCGACAAAATGAAACCACACTCTTTGCCAACCTAAGTACACTCTCAGAAATAACACTTTCATTTTTGACGATTCATGAATCTTCAAGCCTCATTTCGTTAATTTTGAGGATTGATTCGTCAAACTCGTGACTTTTGAGTAAAAGCGAATCCTCACTTTTACGATCGTGATTTGACGATTCTGTATCTTGATTTTGAGGAAACAGAACCTCATTGTTGTGCTCACATGCTCAAGAATGACGAAATATTTCTTTAGATTAGACGACATTCAAATTCTCATAAAATGACGAAGATCCTTTCGCGGATGTAAAGATTTCAATAAATTATTTGTGAATCCATCTAGAAAACATGTTTAAAACATTAATTTCATTTAAGGTCTAACAGATTCGAATATTTTTTTAAAGAAAATTTGGCAATTTTATTAGAATGAGAAGTGCATTTTGGTTAAATCGTATTCAGATCATTTTGTACGTAAATATTACCCAACAAGAGTTTCTAACTAACCGACCAATCGCGCTTTTCCCTCTGCCGTTTTACTCTTTGTTTTTACCCAAGTTAGGTTGGCACGGAGTGTATCTCCCCCAATGTTAACTCCTGGATAAACTGGATGACTAGCATCCATAAGTTTTTGTCTATTATTTCCAGAACTTATTTTTATGCATAAGAAGTAATGAGCCCCAGGTTTGTGCTCTTTAAAACTGTTTTTAAATTAATTAGAACGGCTTTTTTTCTGACAAGCTAAAAAATTCTTTTCAGTGTACGAAATTAATTTTCAAAAACAATATCACTTACATAGATTTTACTAAACACAAATATTTGGCTTATCAATACCTACACTCCTTGCCAACCTAAGTTGGGTAAATAGAAATGTGCTATGAAGAAGATCTTTCCGCACATGTAAAGAGTCCCATAAATTATTTGTGAATCCATCCAGAAAACATGTTTAAAGCATTAATTTCGTTTAAGGTCTAACAGATTTGAATATTATTTGAGAAAATTTGGCAATTTTCTCAGAATGAAAAGTGTATTTTGGTTAAATTGTATTCAGATCATTTTGTATGTAAATATTACCTTACCTTACAAGAGTTTCCAACTAACGGACCAATCACGCTCTTCCCTCTTCCTATTTACCCTTTGTTTTTACCCAAGTAAGGGTGGCACGGAGTGTAAGCATGCCATCACGTTCAGAAAAAACAGATAAAAATTTTGGAAGTTTGTCTTGAAAGACTCCATCCAATTTTTTCATAGGTTAACACTGGTGTTTGTTTTGTTTTCAGAAATTCTTGTCCAATTAAGCATTCAGAACTAAGGATTCGTGAATGCTCTTCATTTGACAAGTACGTAGCAACAAAAAAATCGAAGCAGCGAAAGTGTTGAAGGAAAGTTTATCTTCTTAGCAGAATCATTATTTACTAAATGGCGATAAAAACCTTTGAAAATATCTTTCATTCTCTCCTATCATAAAAGTGAGCACTAGAGTTCCCTTTTTCAAATTTGTCAGAAACTGATGATAAAAAAATATTACTTTCTTTGAACTATTTAAAGTTAACGTGCATCTCTGATTAACTGGGAACTTTTGAATTATAATAGCTCAACACTCTCGTATTTTTTCCATTTTTGAAAACAATGCTAATCATTTTCTTCTAAACCCTTTACACAGCTTCAAAAGCACAAACATAATCTCCTCGTAACTTTAAACCGCAGTTATTAGACGAGGTGAACCATAACCTCCCAAAGCAAAGTATATGTTATTTTATTACGCTTAGAATGTATTATTGACTATGTTTAAAGTAAAAAAAAAAAATAGGAAAGGGCTTTGCATTTTAATTAATAAACATAATTAAAATTAACTTTCAAAGAGATTCTATACGTTTCGAAGAAATGCAAAAAGGAATAATGCGTCGGCCGGGAGTCGAACCCGGGTCAACTGCTTGGAAGGCAGCTATGCTAACCGTTATACCACCGACGCAGGAGCCTCTTCATTTTATATTATCGACTATATATTATAGATTAGAAATAGAACAATGACCTACGAAGATTTTGATCCAAAACTCACTTTTTTTTTGTAAAAGAAAACGTCAGTGGGATGAAATGGTGATAATAAGGGGACTGGAAAAAAGCAATCACACTCTTTTGGTTATAAACTATATACGATTTTAACTGGAACTTGTGGTTGTTTTTGTCCTAACTTCTGTGTAATTCTAAAATCTAATAAATAAAAGTAACAAGCAAAGAACAAACTTTTAAGAGCAATAAAATATAAAGGTCATAACTGAGGGTGATTATAAGGACTCTCAAACGTATTTAAATAAAATGAAAATTTTTAAAAACACATTTTTATCTACATGCCTTTCATTTATAAATTAAAATAAAATTTATTACAAAATAACAGAATGGTAAAAATAAGGATTGGAAAAACAACAACGCACGCTTTTGGTTATCAACTGTCTTTGATTTAAAATGGGACCTCTGATTATTTTTGTCCTAATTTCTGTGTAATTTTAAAATCTAATGAATATAAGTAACTCGCAAGGAACAAACTTCTAAGAGCATTAAAATGTAAAAGTCATAATTTATTGAGATTATAATGAATCTCAAAAGTATTTTTTATTAAAATGAAAAATTAAAAAAAAATTGTCTATTTTCCTCGCAATTAAAACTTAAAAACAAATTTATTATACAGTTTGATATAGTCAGAAGATAATACTCTTTTCTAAAAAAATTTATTCAAGATGTATTTTTAAAACTAAGGGTTCTATTACCATGCATGGATAAACGGTGATGAATGTTTTTTTTATTTGACTTAGCTAAATAAAAATAATTATACTTCTACTTTACTTATACTACTTCTACTTATATTGAAGTTCTACTTTTATGTAACTTTTACTTTTTTTATTGAAGAACTGCTATTGACAAGTCCTGTTTGAAGATTCATAAAAAAATATTGATGTAGTTTCTTTGCTTTTGGATATTGAAGTTTGCTTCATATCGTTCTAACAGTCACTGATAATGAATATTTATCAGGAAGAGATAATACTTTTTTTTAATTTAAAACTGGTAAGATTCATGAAGTGTTTTATTTATTTTGAAACATATAGATAAGCATTAGGATTGAAAAAACTTGAACTATCCAAGAAATTACTGCAAAACAGTCAGATTAAAATTGATGGATAGCATGTTTGTGTATTTTTTTGTGTGGAAATTATGCATAATGAGAATTGATTAGTTGGTTGTTTTTAATAAACCGTTTATCCAATTATGCAAACTTAAAGATTTCTGTATAGATTAGTTTACTACAATCTAGCATTTTTTATGTTATATAAAATTTCAAGATTCATAAATCATTAATAATTTATTTTCGAAGTGTATATTTCATCTATCTATTAACCTATACCGACTTTTATAAAAGTCAAGCTCAGTTAAACCCAAATTTATTTAACTAACACTCGTTTATCTGCATCATTTTATTGAAAGATGCAATAAAAAGAGATTATATAAATCCTACCTTGGTGATAGTTAACTCTTTGAATCCCGCTTACTCAGGTGTTATTTATCCATCACCAGCTGTTATATTGAAAGAGAAGTAACCAACTTTTCCTAATTCTCCTGTATTGTCTCAAGGGTTTGGGGCCAAAATATCGCGGCCAAAAAGATCGAGCTAAAAATCAAGTTCAAATTTAAAACCTTACCCATTATACCCCCCTCGTGTCGTGACTAAATGGTCATAACAAAAAAAATGCATAAAAATGAATGACTTAAAATACATTTTTATAAAAATCCTGGCTCGAATAGGTAAAACCGGACTTCATCACAATTTACTAGATTAGTAATACCATTTTACCATCGAACTCCATTATATCTATTATAAAAATCAAGTTCAAATATAAAACCTGAACCCATTAAACCCACCTCGTGACTAAATGGTCATAACAAAAAAAAATGCATAAAAATGCACGACCTAAAATACATTTTTATAAAAATCCAGGTACTAATAGGTAAAACCGAACTTCATCACAATGTACTAGATAAGTAATACAATTTTACCATCGAACTCCCTCTCACTGCCAAACACCATAAAATCCACTCCATTTTTACTTTACGGCGATATTTTGGGCCCGCGATATTTCGGCCGCGATATTTTGTCCCATTACCTGTCTCAAGATATGTGAATACAAATGAAAATATTGTCGACCAACAACAGGTGAGAGGTGCAGCAAGGTTGGACCAAAATATTTGAAATTCTTAACTAATATGCAGTTGCAGTGCAACTTTCTTCGACCCATCCATATTAACAACCCTTATTTTATATCTACATTTGCCAAAACAAGGTTATAAAGCTCTTTTTTGCTATCGCTGTTCTACTGTAACAGCTTTAATTAACTGTTTGACACCTAACCAACTATTCAAATAGCCAAAAGGATATTTATATTAAAAAAGTTTTTTTTAAAAAAATATTTATTATAATTTATTTATATCATCATGGTTTAGGCAAATATTTTGTCGTTTCATAATTATGCAACTAGATTAAAATTACAAAAATATATATAATTAAAAATGATATTAATTACAAAATTAACCTTATATTTACTTAATTTGGTATTTTTGGCACATTTAAACAAAAAGGTTAATTTATATATATAGAAACTCAAATTTAAAAGTATCTAAGTTTATGGCTTACACTAATATTTAATCTTGAGTTACTATCTACATACGTCTTTCTGCTCGAAAATGAATATATTTGAATTTTTTTTAGTTCTTTTCATAGAACTAAGAAATTCTTTAATGAAAATATTATATGCTCTATTGAAAACCGGAAGCAGTAAAAACAATAAAAATCCTAAAAGGGGCATAATCCACTGTATAAAAAACATTAAAAAGCACCACCCTCTGTGAAAAATTGTCCCTGGGCAAGCGTAATAGTCGCAGATTACTTTTTATCACTGTTTTAGACAATCTAGATTCAAATGTACAACTTCCACAAACATAGTTTACAGTATGGTGAAAGGTTTTTTCCCCTCTATTACTTAGCCTGATACACCTAAATAGTTGGATTAAAGAACCGTCAGAAAAAATAAGGTATAAACGAGTGAGAAAAAAAATAAGGTTCAATTTCGTGTTCAGGAATTATGAGCTTGGGGAAAGGATTAAGAAGACCCAATAGAGTTAAAAAGAAGATGTAGATGCTGCCAGGCAAAAGCCAATACAAAATCGGTTCGCCAAGTGAAGACATCAATCGCTTTGTAGTCAGCCCAAACAAACGCTCTACACTCCGTCCCAACCTAATTTGGGTAAAAACAAAGAGTAAAATGGCAGACGGAAAAACGTGGTTGGTCCGATAGCTGGAAACTATTGTAAGGTAATATTTACATACAATATGATCTGAATACAATTGAGCCAAAATACATTTTTCATTCAGATAAAATTGCCAAATTTTCTCCAATAATATTCAAATCTGTTAGACCTTAAACGAAATTAATGTTTTAAACATGGTTTCTAGATAGTTTCACAAATAACTTACAGAACTCTTTACATGGGCGGAAGGATCTTCTCCATAGCATATTTCTATTTACCCAACTTAGGTTGGCAAGGAGTGTATTAATAGGCGAAGCATTTGGATTTATTCTACTGTAGAGTTGGCATAGGCTTACTACATCAACTTGGCGATTTCTGACTGAAATATAAATTGTTTTTACAACGCATTCTGTGAAGGAAATTACTACTATCTTGTGTAAATTCAGAAATTCAGATCTCGTACTACAGCCTAAAACTGCTCAAACAGTATTTTTTTCATTTTAACCAACGCTTTTTGAAGAATAAAATGATGCGTTTTACATTGATATAACGTTGGAGTAAGCGGTTTGTTTAGGGTTATTTGGCGACTTTCTGAAGGCATCACTTTATTTTGCGCCAGGCATTTTCATCTTTCTTCTAAACTCTATAGGAAGACCCCAGGGGCGGGCGAAATGAAGTCGTAGAAGATTTATAAGGCAGATGGGATAGGGCGACTTTCCGGATATAAATTTCGGCCTATGAACTTGAAAGGGTTTTAAGGCTGAGTTGATGGGAGTTACAACTGTTTGATGTTTTACTTACTTAGAAATATGTAAAATCCATTGATGTTTGATATTAAGTAAATAATTTAATTCAGTAGAATAAATATTATAGCTTATTTATCGAGAAAAAAAATTAAGTAACGGTGATGAGATAGAATATAGAATAATATGGCACCATTGTCAAATGAGAATAAAAAAAAAAGATAAAAATTAGGTTTGTAATCTGAAAACATATTTCAGCTTGTAATTCAACTAGTTTTGTAGAATAAAGCAAGTGACACACTTTATTGGTTAATTTTTGTAATAATTTATATATGTAATTTTTTAAAACTTTTTATCATCAATTCATTAATTTTCACTTTAAAATCGACTAATTGACACCAGGATATCTGCATTAGCACGCAAATGTCTGTTCTCGAATCGATAAATTCAAGTTCCTCCATATTTTATTTTAATTATTGAAACATTGCTTTAATAAACTTAATAAAAAAAGCTTAGAAATTATAACTTACCTCGTAACGCAAAATTTGTTGTTAAGGAACTAAAGTTTATTTAAAGTTAGGTTTTTCAAATTTTGTTCGAAAACTTTTCAAAATCAGAGTAAAACATGGTTCATCTATGGTTTCATTTAAAATAAGGCATAGCCTGTCACATTTTACCGAAAAAGTAAGTTCCACAGCAAGATTCTTTTTAAATTTGTTTTTCGAACGACGAATATTCCTCTGTTTATGTTTACAATTTTAAATTACTTTATAAACTAAAACTTGTTTTAAATGATGTAATAATTATTTATCATTTTATTTTATTGAACCATAAATGGAATTGTAAAAAAAATATTATTTTAATTTTTTAAAGAAATCGTTTGGTCATAAAATTTAACTTTGTTCTGAGTTGTCGTTGATTATTCCTATATGCATTTATTAAACATACTGATTCTAATATTTATGTACATTATTTACAAGAAATTTGTCATAATTAGCAAGTAAAACTCAAATACTTTACGAAAGTAGTTTCTTTAGCTTTCAAACTTCTTAACTTCAAAAAAAGAAGTGAAATCGAAAAAAGACCAAGTTGATTTTAGATGTTTTGTGTATTGTATTTTTCTTAGAATTTGAACTTTGGTTTTAAGATTAAACGCAGGAAATGGGAGTGTCTGTTGGCATGTTATGTGTTTGCCGCCATAAGCTCATAATATGTACGTTACTCTTTTTTGTAAGAGCTTTTTATCATGTTTGTTTGGTTTTGTCTGAATTCTATCTACCCGTATTGTTTTTCTTATGCTAGCAGCGGCAAAATCTGGCGACAGTTCTGATAAAAAGTTTTTTCGTGAAGTTTTATTTTTAAATTCTAAACATTGCATATATTTCTGAAATTTACTGTGATACATGATACATGATACATAATACATATAAATTCCAGCTTGTGTGCTTGTTCAGAGAACCGCTTATAAGCTTTCGTCAAGTGGGACAGACACAGAAAGAAATTTTACAGTCACAAAGAAATGAATAACACATAGACAAATAACAACATTTATTGACTTTCACAAACATCCATGCCTGACCGGGATTCGAATCCGACCTCAGCAGTTCCAAAGGCTAGTAAATTTACTGTGTTATTTTCAAAGAAATCTTATTAACATGATGTTTTTTATGGGCATGTTTCAGGAAGTGAGTGGCAACAGAAATGCTGAATGAAAATTTATTTCTCGAGCCTTGATTGGTGAATCCATGTAAAGTGGGAACCGAACACGGATCGAAGGAGAAAAAGAATGTAAGCTGGAATGAGATGCGTCACCTGAAAAAACCCCATTGCAAAAACGTAGTGATTTAATTTTTTAAATATGTTTTTGGAATTCAACTATATAGAATTTACTTATTTGCTAAAAACAATGATAAATAATGCTCATAGTTATATCTATCGCTAATAAAATAATCAGTTTTAGTTTCTTTTAAGCAATTTCCCCAGTAGCACAGCAGTATTGGCCAATCTCGGCTCATACCCATCGCCTAATGCATAATGGACTACGTTTTACCGACGCTGGGCAATATCGGGGTGTAATATTGGTTTGAATATTATTTAAAAGAAAGTATAATTCAAAATTCTTGATTGAAAAATATTGCAAAACATAATATTTGCCTTTTACACATGCAAAATACTATAAGGTTGCAGTCAAATTAAATATTGCACTATTCGTAATTTCCCGTATGAAACCTCAAAGAACAGGGAAATCTGGTTAAAATCGGTAGAAAATGAGCGATTACATCCGATATTCTTCAAATTTGGCCGATACCAAATTTGGCCGATACTCATGCGACATTGGCCAAAATTGTTGTGCTACCTGGGTTGGTATTCTTCTGAATGATTTTAGACATTTAATACAAAAATATAAGAGTTAGAAAATATAATGCATCATCAAATTAATATAAGTTCTTTGCAGAGCCAAAAAAAAAAAAAAAAAAGCTCGAACTGTATTCAAGGAATTACATATTATTATATTATTTAGTTGCTTGGGCAAAAAAAATTAAATTTCGTGATATCCAAATGACCCCAAGCAGATCTGATCCACACCATACATTATATCATAGCTGGTTGAAAACAGGAAAACAACTGCCAACTATATATAAATACAGCTGCACAATAAACACATACACTTAATACAACTTATTCAAAGTTTGATTCACGGACTGATCAAAGCATCAGCATACATTTTTTGTAACTTTATACATGTTAAATTTTGGTATTTTGCATTTATTCATGCATCACTTTGATTCCATAATATAAACTTCCGTTTCGATCTTTTACCATCCCTATTTATGGTCGGGGCGAGGGACGTTTTACTCCCTTCGGGGCCTACAAATGGATCTTAAATAGGGACCCGGCTGTAAAATCCTTCGAAAAGTTCAAAGTATCTGATTTTTTATGCATCTCCATCTCCATTCGGCAGACAAAGAGTGTGCGGATTCGCATGCACGTGCATACATGCGCCCGGCATAATGCATACGCTGCCCAGTCTCATAATGTAAATGGCATTGGCAAGGGATAAGGAACTTTTGTGGGTCAGCAGAGCGTTTTGTGGCCCTGTTTCTTTCTGTATTGTGATAGAAGAATGGAGACATGAAGTTATGTTATATTCCTGGTCGTGGATCTTAAAAACGGAGTAAAAGAACAAATAAATTCCTTTTATTTTGTAAATGTACTTTTATTGACACATTTTTACTGCGTAGTAATATTGATTTGATACAAATAAATAGCTATGTTCTGTTCATATAAACGGACATTATATTCTTTGTAATTAATAAAATTGGAATTTAATTAGCAACTGCATTAGTTATAATCTAAAGTTAATTTCATAACTGAAATTACATTAAACTTCTTGAAATAGCGAACACATTTTATTATTAACAAGATAAAGTTTATTAGCATGTAGTATCACATTTTACTACAAATAATAAGTATTTAAGGATAAAATACCTCTAATTTAATCATAATGCGGATATTGATAACAACTTTAAAGCTTCCACTGAATTACACTTTTAGATTTTCCGTTATTGCGCATTTCCTGAATTATTCTAGAGGGAATTGAGTAAATACAGGATATAAACAAACATTAAAGTTATTATAGTAAATATGAATACAATGTACTTAAGTAATTATAAATAAATTCAGTCATTATTCCCCAATGAAATATTATTTCTCTCAAATCGCAATTCTCCAGTCTTCCTTATGAGCTGTTATGGAGTACGGGCCCACATTGAAGAGACCCGCGAACACATTATGCTCATGCTTCGGCGGCCGACTTGCTAAGTTCATCTCTGCCAGAATACGCATTTTCACTCTCCCGTCCATTGACACGTAGAAATTAATTGCACGTTATTAGACTCGGTTTGGTGCACAGGGCATCTTGTCCAGAAATTAAAATTTTGTATTAGGAGTTTCCCCGGTTCCAGTCTTCCAGTACGATCCTTCATAATGCAGAATTTGAGTCTAAGAAGGAAAAAGGCAAATGTCCAAAGAAGTAGAAGGATTCCCATAGACTCTTCTCGTGTGTATCCTGTATATTCCGTGGATATGGTCTAGGGATATGCTCCAATCAACTTTAATTTACATCAGATTGTTTCTAGTATCGTTCAGGACCAAATCTAAATTTTACAGTAGACAATTTTTCTAGATGTCTTGCTTGTAAAAGAGTAGAAACACTTGCTATCGAATTATTATTTTTTTGGGCTTTTTTTATAAAGCTGCAAAGTCAATGTCCAAAAATTTCGATAGAATGATCACCATACCTGTATCTCTGAGTATCTCCTTCTTCTTGCACTGAAAAAAGTTTCATCACAATGTGATGATAAAATGCTGCCTTCACTCAGTGCTGTCAATTTACATATTCATTGTATGGTGACAGTGAAAATGCTTGCTTCACTGGCTGTGATTGGATGCAGCCATTTTCTCTGTTTAAACGCTGTTCGAGTAAGTTGTCCATTGGACTGCACGTCACGAAAATATCAATTTGATGTAAAACAAACTTTAAAACTATGTGATATTAAAAACAACCATAAAATTTACAGTAATTTTACCGAATACGTTTTCCAGAGAAAATCTGCTGTAAACTATAAGTCATATCAGTCCTTTTTCTACTCGGTTACAAAACTTAAGTCTCCGAAGATCACAGCTGGATAACGAAGGGGGGCAACCATGCATCGAGGCTTAACAGACGTAATTTCCGTTTTGGAAGGAACGGTCAGATTCATTCCAGTTGATGCTCTGTAGACCGTCTTAGCATCCATTGTGAGGAGCTGTAAGATAAGGCGTGGTGTATATTGGAAGAGTCATTGTTGTTATTTTGATATTCTACCATAAAATATACTTGAAATATTATTGTTTGTATGATGGTATACGGGTTCACATTACTAACGTAAGTTGGAGAGCCCATCCAGTAGGGCAATTGTCCTGCATGCTAAAGTCCCGGGTGCGGGTCCGAGCAGTGCCAAGCCAAAATTTCTATAAATGGTCTAGCAGTTAAAAAGTCAGACGAATATTACTTCGTGTAAAGGGAGTGTATGTTAAATATCCTCCAGAGTACCTTCGACGAGAACGATGCCACCCTTAAAGTTGCGTTGAGTGCCTATTCAGATATTAGCTCTTAACTTACTATTATTCAAAATTATGCCGCCTGACGCGAATAGCCCTCGTCCAACTGTAATGGACGTTAATAAACTCAACTCATGTTTCTTAATTTTTCTCAGGGAAATATCAATTAAAGGCTTGTTTTTTAATGAACAAATTAATTCTTTTCAAAACCTTTACCTTAGTTTGATTTAAAGTATTGCATTGTTAGTGTTTTAGTTTCAAAATTTAAAAGATGGAGGAGTTAATACAAAAGGGAAATTTAAATTTTGTTTTGGTTACTCCTAGACTTTGTACAGTTAAATTCATGAAGTATATTAACTCGACGAACACCATCCCCCAATATCTTGCTATTTAATGTCATATTTATCAAAAATTAATTTCGTTGCTACCGGCACCATCTAATTCCTCATATTCCTTAAAACCTCTCCATGTCCTCCAAGCTATGCCTCAAAGGTTATGAAGAGGAGAAATGGCCCCATCTTAACGATCATTCTTCAATCCTGTCCAACACTTTATATGCGTTTCCCTGTTTATTGTATTAGCCATTATGACGCCGATGGAGCTAATTAAACCACGTACGCCATTTTGTCCTAAAAGGAGTTGGTGGAGTTATTTAGTGTGTGCTGGCAAAGCTACGGAATGGCAGCCGAGTTTACACAGGGAATGGGGCACTTGAAGGGAAGTGATTGCAGAAAATGACTGCTGGGAGGATTTTTATGAATGATTAGAGGAACTTTAGTATATTAAAACAAAGTCGTTGAGCAGGGTTGAAGCAATATCGTGACGTAAATATTTCAATTAAATTATAGCATAATCTGCTTTATAATTTTTGTTGGAATTTCACATTTATAAATTAATTTTTTTTAAGTTTAAAAACAATTCACTTAGTGGGTGACAAAATTTCTGAAAGATTTCTTCTCGCGATCGGTTCTCCAATTGGTCTTCTATCTTCTGTATCATCACCAATCGAAAATAGAGAAAGAATTTAATTTTATTAACATTTCTGTTTCCACTCAACTCAAGACATGATATATATGTCCATTATATAATAGCTTGCGATCTATACTGTAAATTTTATTAAAATCGGACAATTTTCAATGAAGAGTCGAATTTGGGTTAACGTTTCGTACAATTCATACATAAATTAAAAAAGAAAAACTCTAATGGTTACATTTTAATTAACAGAAATTCAGTCCACAAATCCGTAAATGTAAACAACACTGGTTGTCCTTACTAACGCCAAGTAAAGACATATCAAGGATCTGTGTGGGGGTACTTATTTGCACCTTGTATATAGCCTTATTAAGTATTTGTAAAAGAAAAACAAGATATTCGAAATACAACATGTTATTACTTGATATCTCCCACGATACCACCCCAGAATGAGGTCACATCTTTGTTTGAGACAGTTAACAATGTCGAGCCTGATTAGTACAAACGAGCGGCCTAATGAAGTTGTATAGAAACAATAAAAGTGAATAGACATTTGGTCTGCTAATTCTCCGGCAATTGGCCAAGAATAATAAGTCTCAGTGGGTGCCGCGTAATGAGTTTTGATTAAGCTCTGGATATGAAGTAACTCGCCATCAGACAGGAGTGGGCGTTGTTTTAAAAGATGTTTTCGTGGAACAGATAAAATATGGTGAAATGATATTCCATTTAGAATGTCGTAAATTAGCTGTTTATATCATATATAATTTGAATCACCCGCTCACTTTATATGGGCATCATTTGAGTTAATGCAGTCATCTTTATTATTGCTAAAATGAATAATTTTTCAAATAAAGAGCATTAAGGATTGAAGAGGGGGAAAATATAATATGGAATACATTTTTTAACATCTAGGTTTGATATTTGACTACTCCGCGTTAGTAATTGAAAGCTTATTAAAATAATTTAAAATAAAACTCCATAAGTCCTTTTTTTTCTTTAATTTTTATATAATTCGTAACCAATGCTCATAATTCTCTGTAATCAATACACATAAATTGTTAAATGTTAAAAAAATTAAGTATCCTTCTAATACAATAAAAGATTTTTCTTGTTTTAATAAAAAGCATTTCCTATTTAAATTGGTAAAAATCATGATCCATGATTTTAAAGATATACATCGGAAAACAATAAAAATATATTTTCTTCAAATCGAAAAAATCTTGCTTTCTGATAACACGTCAGCACTTGAGTAATGATGTCGAAATATATTTATGTACAACATGATGCAGCATCTTTTTTCATTACATACATGTCCCTAACATAAAATACTGTTATTCAATAAGTCATTTCGAATAGTCCCTAAACCTCCTTGCAGTCGTGGCCTAGCTGAGTAGCTAGGGAAAATGTGTGGTCCGCTGTCTGCAAATAAGTCCGTCGTACATTACACCTACTATGGATCTTTGGGTATTAGGGAAAAAGCTTTCTATGCTATCTGAGTGGCCATTAAATGGGCATTTTTCATTGCGCGGGCCGTTCTAATGACAGGCTGGATAGCACCCATAACTATTCCCTCTCTGATATTGGATATGTGGAAAAGCCTGGATATTTAGGGACTCGGCGATACAGTAAAAATGTATGAAGTAGAATAACATCCACTTCTTATTAGAGCATACTATTTCTGTAATTAATTTTAAAAAGGAGATAGTTTGGAATTCCAGAACTTTTAATTAGCTCATATTAAATAATTAAAGTATTGGAGATATAAGCCATTGCGGCTGTTAAAGGGGCCCTAAAAGGCCTCCAAAGCAAGCACACAGAACCTCGCATCTCGAGGTCTGATTAAAAAGTGTAAGTGACTCAATTTTTAATGGTTATGAGAAGAGTGGATCAGAAGTCAAAACAAAGTCTGGTGGGTCTGCAATTTCTCTGGGAAGGAATGTATCGACGCCTATTATAAAAAGTGGGAACTGTTTTATGGAGCGGAAAGACATTAACTTAGAGTTATTAAGAAAGAAACTGTTATTCGTGTGGTTAATATTATAGCTTTTGCAGATATTTGTGAGATATATCACATGCTTATTTTCTATTTGTGACATGCTCATGCTTTTCCAGAATGTATTCGGTGTTGGTTATTTTATTATTTTACATTGTACATTTCTGTTCATCGTCACTTTCATAGTCCAAGCTACAAATACTACAGACAAGTGTGATGCTTTAAAAAAAATTCTTCAACTATATTTTATTATAAAATAAGAACATATATGTATTCAGATTTAAAAGTGTTATTTTTCTCAGTATAAAATGTTCAACATTTAATTTTTTCAGTTAATTCAAATCAACTTCTAATTTTTAGAATCTAAAGAATTAAAAAGTAAAATAAAATATTTTTTTGCCTTAAATTTAGTTTGAAATCGATTCTCTTCGAATTTTATATTTTGCAATCAGTTTTTATATCCTAAACGAAAATAATGCTAAGACAACTTCTTTTAAAAATAACAAATGCAGATGATTTTTCATGGTTATGTAATAGCCATTAACAATAAAAAAAACAATAAAACGCTTAAACACAGAAAAAAAATACTGTTTTTGCCGTTTAAAATGGATCCCAAGTGCTTAAAAAAACAAATTTGCCGTCTAAAAACGTCCCATTCAATTACAGCAAACTTCCACCCTGAAGTCCCCGAATAGCGCATTTAATTAAATTAGATTTTTTTTAGTGACCTCTTTTTTTTATCCAGCAGCATATTGCATTTCCTAACAATCAAATAAAGCAAACAAACGCGATTCGAACACATTAAGGGTGTAATAGGGGGATGGGGAAAGCTATGAAAAAAAAAATTCGAAACCTTTTTTTAAAGGCTAATTAAGGCGCAGCAGATGCAAAACAGTGTCATAAGATACAAATTCACTTTGAAGCGGCTATTTTTCAAACCTTCCCTCCCTTTTTTTATACGCTTGAGAAACATAAAAACAGATTTCCCGTAATTTGCCGTCCGATCGACCATCTCGACAAAATGGCGGGCAATTTCGAATGCAAATTCGATGCAAACGATCTCTTCCTCTGAACGCGTCCACCCGATTGCCGACATAAACACTAATTAAAATTTAATTTTGACCGAAGGATTCCCTCCCCTTCCAATGCTGCACTTAATTAATTCGAAAGGGCGCGAAACTTCCCCGTTCTGTTTATTCCGATCGAATTTGTTCCCTTTGGAATGGCAGCTACTACGTTGGAGCGGAAGGCCCTGTGTTTATTTCCCAGGTTTAGTTTCTACACTTTAGTTTTATTTCGAGTCCAGAAAATGGTGATTTTGAGTTCGAGTCATTTAATTTAACGACCTCAGTTTCGAATTTGTTTCAAAATTGAGTGGGGAGTTGTTACTTTGTTGCGAATTCGAACTTGGTAATGAGAAATTTATTCGTATTCGGTAACATTTGTTGTAGCGAAATTGCCAAATGAATGACCTGGTTTTACTTGATTAGCTAAAAGTATCAAATTGTAGACATATAAAGATACATTTAGTTTTACACTTTAAAACAAGTGTACATTTAATGTGACATTTTGAAACTGAGGCGCGAAATTGCCAAATGAATGGCTTGATTTTACATGATTTGCTAAAAGTATAAAATTGTTACCCATAAATATATGCATTTTCTTTAAAATTTTAGAACAAGTAACAATGTAAAGTCTAATTTGGTGACCTAGCGTAGGAGTTCTATATTTTTCTGTATAAGAGTATCCCATCGTTTTTAAAACATAGCTATGTCTTTATATAAAGTAATACCTCTTATTTAAAAAAAAAGATAGAATTCCCATGTTAAGTTACTAAATTAGACTTTACATTGCTACTAGAATCACCAAATTAGAATTACAATGTCATTGTCATTTAAAAATATTAGTATAGATGTTAAGTTGGTTCTATTTTACTACTAATAAGATAATTTAGATAATCCTTTGTTTAAGTAAATACCATTACACTTAAATATATTAAAACAAAAAGAAAATATAATAATTTTTTTTATGTTTTGAAAAAGTTTTTTAAGAAATGTAACTCTGAAACTATGAAAGTAATGTATTAAAATAGCGGTTTTATGTTTCTTTAATACAAACCACATCAGAAATTGGACGTAAAAACAAAAGACGTAAAAAATTACATCATTTTAAAACTTATTCAAATAAAAAGCCACCTTTCAATCACAAATTTTTAGTGACCACTAAAACATTTTATTATTTACTATTTTAAAGCATTTACCCTGGTAATAACCAACTTTCAATGCAATCAATCTAGGCTAGTGCTTGTACCAATCATAATAAAAACTTTTTTCGGTACAACACAAAACATGTTCATTTCCATAGAAAAAGGGGGAGCAGAATAAAAAAAATCATTGCTTACAAAATCCCGAGCACTCAGTCTAAAAACTGGAAGTAAAGCAGGAACATAAAACATGGAATTCCAACTTATCTAAATGCAAGCCTCATAAAGCCACTTCCATACCAACCCCTAGATTCAATGCACCGACGTGGTGTTAGCGTATTAAACATCTACCCCCTATCTTTTTAAATAATTTTAAAATATTTCCTGTTTTCTTTCTAGGAGGCGCAAATTGCGTTCCTTTCAAAAGAAGCACTATTGGGGAACACTGGTTCTTTTACAAGGAGCAATAATTAATTGTTCGTGTTTCTTCAATAATGTAGTCACAGAACTTTGTTATTTTCTTCAACAAAATGATCAATATTGAGAGGGCACATTTTAAGAACAATATATAAGAAACTTAAAAAAAAGATTTATCTAAAATCGTTTTATTAAATTGGGCCAAATCACCGTTACAGCAAATGCAAATTTTAGCGTATCTTTAAAACTGTCCAATAACAATTTGTAAAACCTAAGCCTAAAAATAGATTTTAAACGAAAAAGAGATGATTTTGCAGAAAAGATTTTACAGGTTTCAGTTAGTTGACACTTTTCCTCAATTATAGGATAATTCGTAATTTAAAGTGGTTTTCTTAGCAATTTTGTTCCTCATATTTATTGGCATTGGTCCTTTGGCAGACCATCCTCCGTTGGGTAAAACTATAAAGAACGAGATGAAGCATAACTAGAAATTATAAGATAACGTTAAATACCTATTGAGCAATTTGCGTGTTTCACGTGAAGTAAAACAGTTTTGATTTCATTCTTGGATGTATTAGGTGGTTTTGAGGATTGGTGGTAGCTGGTAGGACACAGTAAATTCCACCAATTGCATTTATTAACCAATTCATACTTATAGTAATGTTACTTTACAATACAGTGGACATAAATGACGGAATTCAGTTAAGAGACAGAGATAGAAACTTTTATTAAATTCTTAAGAGCCAAAACCTAACTAACTTTTTTAAAAGCCAAAGACAAACTGAATTTCAAAAAGATAGAACTGCGCGAGATGATTGACAAGTCGTCGAGAGAAAATGAAACAAATGCTCTCGTGAAATATTTCCACACAAAATAATGAAATAATTTCGACCGTGTATAATTTCGCTACATACTTTATTTTTTTTCCCGTAGGAAACTGTTGCCACTTAAGACGTGAAACATGCCCATTGGCTTCCTTTTTAAAGTAAAACAAAAACGAGGCTACATTATATTTAAATTTAAGTTAAAAATAGTTTAAGAGACTATTATTAGTCATGAGTAAATTAAGACAAGACACCAGAAGAATTAGGATTTGTTTGAAATATGACTCTAGATAAAATCCTTGTAATAATCTGTTCTACATATCATATCGTGCAATTTTAACGTTTGCAAGTGGCAGTATATTTAAATTAACAGATTTAGAACAACAAAATATTCTTTTCATTCACATCCTCAAAAAGGAAGGACGAGGGAAGGTTCGAGGGACTTTTGAAAAGGGAAAGGGGAACTTCAGAATAAAAAAAAAAGAATATCAGGGAGGAATGAAATCCATTAAATTTTTATGACACTTCGAAACCCTTATCACCAATAAAGGGAAAAGTACTAATAACCTCAAACTGTTTCGAGTCGTCCGCATTTTGTTGTTGTGTTTTTTCTCCTGCAGTTATGTTCTAGGCGTTCTTAAAATTCTTCCTTCCTGTCTTGGGGTTTCAATTTCGTTTAATTTTTAAAGGCTTGGGTACTATGGATGGTTGTAGGTCTTGTTCCTTTTTTTATTATGAAGGATGTAAACGTAAATTTATGGTTGGATTTTATGTAAAAGGCTTAACATGAGTTGTTGTTTTGAAAAAATTGCTAAGCAATATGCGTTTTTTTTATTGTGAGGGTGAAGTTAAACTTATGTGATATTTATTCTTTGAACAAACTCTCTGGGAAGTAAATATTCGTTAAATAAAGTAATATTTTGTGTTTTTCATAATTAAAAATAGATAGTGTTGTCAAACAATATGAAGAATACACAATTTGAAAGTTGAGATTGAAATAAACGAAAAGAAAATTAATCTTAAAACGAGTTTTTTTTATTACGACCAACATAGCTGGGGGAAAAGTTAGCTTCAATAAAACTGCAAATATTGTATTATTTTTTTTGGAAAATGCATTACTAAAGGAGCTTCATAGAAAATTTATTCAGAATGAAGCTGTTTTTTTGTTGTTAAAAACTAGAAAGTTACCCAGAAGTACAGAACTGCTTCTTTATTTGAGGTATTTTTCCTCAAATTCCAGAAAATTTGTCTTTTTGAAATAGATTTAAGTTCGCAAGAAATGTTAATATGGTCATCAAACTCATACTTTATCGTTTAACCATTTAACAGTTTTCTACCAAGTCGTTTTGTTGAAAATAATTAACGTAGCACAAATACTATCATCCGAACATTTTTTCATTTTTGCTAATTTATTAATAAGATAAATGAAAGTGTTAATTGATTAACCTTTTCAGTCATATCTTTATCCCTGAAATTACAACCCTATAATTAATAATTTTATGAATAATCATAATTGCAATAAATATTCAGACGCTTTGAGAGGTCTGAACTATATTCTGCTCATGATTTACATTTTTCTGCAAATCGAAGAAAATCAAATTGAAATGTACGTGTTAATTATATTGTAACTTCTAAGTTTCTCGGAAACTTCTAATCATAGTGAAACAAACTTTGATCTCAATCTATACTAAAGGTTGCAACACGTTTTTAGAGTTACATATCTAAGCTGAGCAAATTTATGGTTTTTTTTTACTGAAATTACTTAAATTTAGGTGCTCTAACAATGCAATATTGTCGTTCACGTTTCGGAGGATTTATACGTTGGAGAATGTGAGTTCTACAACTATAGATAATATAGTTATTCTCTTATTCGACATTTTATCTTTTTGTTTTATCAAAACATTGAACTAAAATTGGACTGAGTTCACTTGTCTATAGTTTTTTATAAAAAATTGTAAGGCAAAAATAGGATTTGAAAAAAATAATTCTTTTAACAATGGCTCTCAAAACAATTTTTTTTAAGAATTTTTATGCTCGTTATTGTAAATGATTTTTCAATGGCTATTTTAAGCAGGGCTTATTATTAGTTGATGTATCACCTCAGCATACACTGTTACTTTGAAAGTATGTCTGCAAAATCTAAACAAATTTATGTTTACATAGTTGGTATGAAAAATGCTTAAATTACTATTTTCTTGACTGAGTATTTCAATATACAAAATATGTCCTTAACAAGTTTAATATAAATCATTGGTAAGTGTTAATGATATTAAGCAAACAGAAATATGTTATAAAAAAAGACTTAATAATGATCATTTGTTTTTGGAATATTTATGGAACTGGATAATATGAAACATGTCTAGAAAGTCCTTAATAAATGAAAATTGTTTTAAATGTGCACCTAATCACTTCGTATTACATCCCCCCTATTTCTAATTATTCGAGACCTGCGAAAGGTTTTGACAACCTTTGGCACAATCCTAAGGGCGGCTCTGAAAGCTTTTACCGCTCTCCCGCACCTTACGGGAAGAGTATCTAAATATATGTATCCACCCCACCCGTCCATGAATCCCCTCTACAGCAAGAAAAACACCCCTCCCTTTCTTCTTTCAGCCATTACCTTTTGCAAGCCCTCTTTACGTCACATTTTGCAGAAGGTAATGCTTCTAATACCATCTGGTGCACTGCGCGAGAGCACATAGACTCTAAGTCACGAAACTATGGGAGCTATAAAAAGATTTTTACGACGAAGCTCTTAAAGCTACTGGAACGTGAAACTGAATAATTGATCTTTGTATGTATTGGGAAGATGGCTTCCTCTTTTTTTTTTTCGTCTTTTATCCTCCCTCTCGAGTTTAGGGGGCTACATGAAGGAATTTACTGGTTTTTTTTCCTAACTCTCTAACTTTGTATGGACAAAAGTGGTAGATACAAATATTTCAGACATTTTTGTCCATAAAAGCAACGTATATTTTCAAAATTCACCTTTATTTTAATTAGTTACATCAATATAATAGACGTTATGATACATTTTACTTTATAAGGGTCTTGTATGGTAACAGATCTCTACTCGTTGATAATAACGAATACAATTAAAGTAATGATAATAATAAAAGTTTTAAAATAATTGATAAGCCTAAATCTTCTATTTACCTATGTAGCCAGAAACTATTTAATATAAAACGACCTAAACCCTGCATGTGGACTTCACTGCAGTAAATCTATTATGGTAATGAAACGACTTCTACGGGGTATGGAGCGGTATGGTCTGACGTACGATTTTATTTATTAAAAAAATGTGATGCGACTTATATTAAAAGTCTCAATATCACCAGCAAATATGGAATAATACATTAATTTGTATCTAATTATATTCACATATAACCCTGAAACCCAACGCCTTAAAATATAAATTTTATGCAAAATGTAACAATGGCGACTATACAAATATAAAGTCGGAAATTTTCTCTTTATTTTGATTCATCATAATTTATTACATTATTTTAATTGAAAACAAGAAAAAGCTGCATCAGCCAGGAACAAAATCGGTTAACTAATCGGAAGGCAGATGTGATAACCGTTTTACCACCGACGGAGACGCTCAAGCGATATTTAAATTTAGATTTATTTAAATTGAAAAAAAAAAAGGTTTAGTTTATAGTTTAAAATCTTGTTTTCTATTTGTTGTTTATTTCTTGTTTTAAGGATAAGAATAGTAATAACTTGGAATATGAAAATGTCATGATCACATTGAATAAAAGTTGGCAGTGATGAATTGGTTGGCAGTTGCATGAATTTTATTTTTTTTAAATATATTTTCTCTCTTTCGACTTATTTATGTTAGGTTCTTTTATATTCTGGTTAACTTTTTAAAGATTTTTTTAATCATTCTTTAAATCAATAAATTATTTACATCCAACAATCGATATTAGCCTTCGAATTTTCGGTATATTCTTAATACAGTGGAAAGATATTTTTAAGAGCCTACTGCATTAGTAAAATAGCAAACGTGTACGTTTTGATAAATGTTGAAATTGAGTTTAAAGACATGAATATTCCGGTTCGAATTCAATGATGAAAAATCTGTAAAAGTTGTTTCACTGCAAGAAGAGTGTTGTTGCTCGGAAGAACATCTGTGTTGATTCTTCTTTTATTTGTTAGAATAGGGTTTATTGTAAACTATTTTTTAATTTTTTTAATAGCTCGATTACTTTATAATATTGCAAATATTAAAAATTGGAAATATTAAAAAATATTACATTGTGTTTAAATTCTAACGTTTAACCAAACCATATTTTACTTCAACAAATTTCTTTTCAAACATCTAAACAGTATTTATTAGTATTATAATTATTGTTATTGTAACTATTTTTTTTTATAACTCGATTAAAAAATCTGTAAAATTTGGAATTGTGATAGTAATTACAAAAGCCCCCTAAACATATTAAAAACATATTTTGAAATGCTATAATTGAAACACAATAGTTTGATTTGCTATAACAATATTTTTTTGCATAAAATAAAAATGTGCATGTTGCAAAAGTTTAGACACAAATACGAGATTATGCTAATTTAAAGTAATAAAGGTCTAATTTAGCACTTTATTGATGAAATGTATATATTTTTTATATGATAAATTAGAAAAAACATGATATCCAGTATACCAAACATATTTAATAACAATAATGGTTCAATTTTACGCCAAACTGACAATATAGCAATTAAAATCTTTATTCAAATCATATTTGCATCAAATGTACAAATTAACATCTCTAAATACGAACCGAATGCATATCCTAAGTTAAAATTTTCTGTTGAAGTGACTATCTCTGCAATGCACTAAAGTGCAAAAAAGCACAATATGTGAATTTGTGTGGGAAAAAACTGCACAATTCACCAAGAAAATATATGTATTTGAAAATATTTGCATTATTTATAAATGTGTTGCCTCCAAATCTACGAATTCATGGCAAAGCTAAAGGTGATGGACTGGTAGGCATTCGATTCGTATTTAGAGATGTTAATTTGTACATTTGATGCAAATATTATTTGAATAAAGATTTAAGTTTGCTATATTGTCTGTTTTGTGTAAAATGAACCAATATCATTATTAGTTCATTTATCATTATCATCATCTAGTTCACCGGATATCGTGTTTTTTTTTATTTATCATACAAAAAATGTATAATTCATCAATAAAAATGCCAAATTAGGTCTTTAACTAACTACTTTAAATTAGCAAAATCTCGTATTTGTGTATAAACTTTTGCAACATACATTTTTTTTATTTCATGCAAACAATTATTGTAATAGCAAATCAAAAAATTATGTTTCAAATATAGCATTTCAAAATATGTTTTTAATACGTTTAGGGTTTTTGAAGTTATACTATCACAATTCTAAATTTTACAGCCAAATGACGTCATTGTTTAAACTTTTGCATCGCAGTGTATTTAATTTAAATAAAATTAATTTTTAATAGCTCTTAATAAAATATAATTTATTAAATATTTTACAAAAAGTCCAAATATGACTGCCAACGAACGCTCAGCATTTCGCCTCTAGTTTTCTTCGAAAACACATCACGCACTAATTCCAATTTGGCTACGGCTGTTGTGTTAATTTTAAAGTCCTGTAAATGCGACATTTACTGCCACGCACTTAATGCTGTGCGGGAATGTAGAAAATAATTTTATTAAGGGATATTTGCGGGCAGCGATTAACGGAATAATGCAGAAATGGCGTGTTATTGCACCGCGAAATGCTACTACATGGATTTTTATGGGGGAGAACATTACGGTTTTTAGGAGAGTGTTATGAGTATTTTTAGAGTAAAAAAGGTTATGCTGCTGTTTTAAGTTTATAAAATCAAAATACGAATTGCTTATATATAAATACTTAAAATTAATATTGAAAGAGTTGTTTTGTCATTTAAATATTTTAATAGCGTTTAAGTTACATTAGTAATTTACAAAGCGTTGTATTAAAATCATAGAATCGAATAGCTTTTAAAATAGATTACGATAATAGTGAAAGAGGTTGATAATAGGAGTGTTTGCTGAAGACTATACATGTTTTGCTTTTTTTCAAAGATTGTTTAGAAACGCTCACTATAACTGTTGTGTGAATGGTATGTTTTCATCAATGCATCGTTTTTATGTAAATGGCACGTGTGTAAACCATCGATTTACAAACCAAGTTGCCTCAACTTGTTTACCTATACACTTAGCAATCAAAATACACATCGATTTCTGCTAATGTCTTTATTACATTGCATCATTTCAATTACTGCTTCCTGAATCGTTCAACCATTTTCAGATATTTAGCAACACGTAACGTTCCAAACATCCATCGATCCCGTGTCCAATACGTCCTTCCCTCCTGCTCAATCTATCAGCCTCACCGAGATCTGCTCGCCCTACGATCGATAATCGGGTACTATCGATTATTCGATGGGCCCCCTTAACGATATTCCGATCATTTCCCTGGAGATGCAAACAACGTACAGTTCCAGCTACAGGGAACAATACCGGGAATTATGCCCTAATGCTTGTTTAAGCCAGAGGACTCTTGTTCATCAATCGCAGAGCTGTCACCATTGCTTAAGGAGGACAGGGCGATTAACGTACAAAAGTTCCAGTGGTGGTTGGCGTTTTGGAGAGCTTTTGTGTCGTGGTGTTGTCCCCTTAAGTGTATGTAAATCTTCAAGGGGATGGATTAATTTTTAATCGATTGTTAGAAGCTGCAGAGCTGCATTCTTTTATTCATTAAATCAAACGTAGAAGAATGGGAATTGGATAGTGGTTTTATGTGTTGTTTGATTATTTTGGATATTAGGGATTATATTTTAAAAAACTTGAGAAGTGTTTCATAGAATAAAACTACTACTGACCTAACGAAAAAACCCATAATTGACGGAAAGAAAAAAACGTGTGTTCGAATTTATCGAGTTTTCCCAAGACTACGAATAATAATGTAGACCGGCACAGTTTGAATGTCCTTGAAATGCGTAAAAGCTGGAGTAAATGTTTGAGGATAGGGGGAAAGTGTTATTTTAAAAACCAAAAACTGAAAAAAAGGGGGAAATGTAGAAAAGGTTTGAAATTTTAGCGTTTAGCAAATTTGAGGTTTAGATATGTTGAAAAGAGGGAGAAAATAAGAGCTGAGAAGGAGAAATAAGATAGAATTTGGTACAAAAGTACAAAAATTAAATTGTAAATAGTATTCCTTCACATTTATTTATCCAAATATAACATAAAGTAAGATGTATGACGAAGTGGGTTTAAAAAAAAACTCATTCTAAATTAATACACTCTCAGAAATAGCACTTTCATTTTTGACGATTCATGAATCCTCAAGCCTCATTTCGTTAATTTTGAGGATTGTTTCGTCCAACTATCGCGTGACTTTTGAGTAAACACGAATCCTCACTTTTACGATCGTGATTTGACGATTCTGTATCTTGATTGTGAGGAAACAGAATCTCATTGTTGTACTCACATGCTAAAAAATGACGAAATATTTCTTTAGATTGGACGACATTCAAATCCTCGTAAAAATGACGATTCAAATTTCCTCACTTTGAGGAAACGAAAACCCGGAGCATTTGCCAGTAATGGAATCTTCAAAATTAAGGAAAATTTCGTCGTTTTTGAGCATTCGTTTTTTAGAGTGTAAGGATTACTCGTGTGTGCACTTATTTCAAAACAAGGGAAATCCTAGGTTGAAAAAAGGAATAAGTCCATAAGTTAAACACTATAGCCAGATTCCCGAATTTCTGGAAGCGTCGATGTACAAATATATAAAAACCTAATACATTCCAGGAGATTTATTTTTGAAAACGAAATTTCCCTTGGCGATCCATTAAACGCACTTTCCCAAAGTGGAACAAGTCGAAGAAGTTTTTCGGAATATAAAATCGACTATACGCGGAATATAAAAACCGACCGCAATTATATTCCATCTCCTTTTCCACTCATAAAAACTTGAAATTTTTAGGTTCCACGAATCCCCATAGTCCAGCCATTCCTGAAAAAGTTCCGAGGGAACACCATCTGTGTAAAAACAAACCCATCGGGATAAAGCTTTACGAACCCGTAAAATCCGAGCTGTAAAGTTCCGAGTCCGGCAACATAAAAGAAAATGCAGCCATATAAAAAGAACGCGTAAGAAAGTCGCCAGGGAAATCCTAAACTTGTAAAGAAAGAACGCGCGTCGATGAAAGAGCAATTTATAAAATCACTATAAAAAGTAATTCGGATGGCCTAAGTAGGCTTTGCAGGTAATGGTGCATTAAAAGGTAGGCCTCTATATAGAACATTATAGTCCACGTCAAATGGCCCCCTTGTGGTGATGAAGAGATCTAGAGTGTTTTCGCATATGTATTGTTGCTGGACGATGTACAGTGTACGAGCATGCCTTTAAAATCGGTTTTATGTGGTATCTGACGTATGGTTCCGGACGATAAGTATTCTCGTGGTCATTAAACTGCTGACCAATGTCCATTTTACAAGTTGAAAGGTATTTTGATGGGAGATTGGAATTTTAAAGGAGGTGTAAAAGTTTCGATAGGTCATTTATTTTCAGAAGGTTTGAAAGTGAAAGAGATATCTGTTGATCGGTGTAGTACCACTAAGATTAATTTATGTATACTATTGAGCTGTTTGATACTAAAATTTTTTATTTAAAAAAAGGGAATTAATTTTTCAGTTACTATCGGAATAATGTATGAATATTACTGAATGATTGCATTCATGCATTATTTTGATTAGGCTCAGTGGCTTAGTGGTAGTGCTTAGCATTGCCACGCCGCAGGTCCAGGGGATCGAATCCCGGATTGGACGAGGTTGACCTATCCTTTCATCTCTTGAGTGGGGTCGATAAAATAGGTACCAAGCACGCTTGGGAACTAAACACTGGGGGTTCCGCGTGAGGCTGACCACCTTACCGGGACATATGCCTAGCTCCCCAGAGCCCTAGGTCACGAAAGCTGAAATGGGCACGGCAGGCCTTGGTTCTGTAATCGGCTGTTGCTCCGGGGAGTTTAGTTCATGAATTATTTCGATAGTAGTTTAAAAAGTTAAGCCTTTTTTCGGAAATAAAATATTGTGGTATCAGAATTGTTAAAAATGTATATATTTTAACTTTACCTAGAAAACCATTGATATAATTTTAGTTGAGTTACATATTTAACATTAAACAACATATCACGAAAAGGAATAGTATCTTATTTTAACAAAACCCAATGCTGAAAATCTTGATAAGATATTCAAAGCACACACCTATATGCACCTTTGGAATTTTCGTGTTTGTAACTATTACCCAGCACGCTCTTCTACATTCAAATATATTACTCTAAAAAGTGTATGTGCTGTCCATGAGAATTAGGAGATTTGATACAATTTTTCGAAATAGTCACGAAAGAGGACTTTATATTCTTGTAAAAAGGCTATTTCCATGGAATTGTTGAGCTGGTGTAATTAAATGAGCTAAATTTGAGATAAAAATACTGACAGATTAGTCAATTACCCAAAGCATTCAAATTAACAGATTTATTACTTTCAAAGGATTGCGTGTGATTTTATGCAGATTAATCTGTACTGAAATAGAAAAGGGCCAACTTAAAATGGAGTCGACAATTAAAAAATATATATATGAAAGGAATTTTTCCCTTTCATAGAAAAGCTTATTTATTTTATTAGTCTTCTAGAAATGAGGAAATCTTTGGACGTCCAATATTTTTATTAGTTCATATCAAATATGTAAAGTAGCAAAAGGTAAGCCATTACGGCTGTTAAAGGGGTCTAGAACGGCCTACAAAGCACACAGATCCTCACATCTCGAGGTCTTATTAACAAGCGCCTCTATTTTTAATGGTTGTAAGAAGAGTGGATCAGAAGTCAAAACAAATTTTGCTGCGTCTGCAATTTCTCTAGAAAAGAATGTATTGACGCCTATAAAACGTGGGAACTGTTCGATGGATCGGCAAGACATTGATAGAGAGTTATTAAGAAAAAAATGTTATTTTTGTGGTTAATATTATAATTTTATAGAGATTTGTGCTATATATCACATATATATATATATATTCTCTGAAGGAGATGTGGATCGGGAAAATTTTCCTTTATTGACATGACCGATTCCCACATATAAACCTTGATTTTTTTTATTAACTTAAATTGAATTATGTGCTGTTTCCCCAGAAAGAGAAATCAGTACTCTTTAGAACATCTATTTTATTCAAATGTACACGACATTTCTTTTTGATGGATAACGCAGCTCATAAAATTCAACAAAAAATAAAGGTTGTTGCAAGGTAAAGTTCTATAAAAATACTTTTAACAATGTATTACTGTTCTCAAATATTTTGATTAAAAGCTTCTATGCGAAGATTCCGTATTTTTTTCTTGAATGTGCTTAGTAATTTTAGATGACGAGTGTAAACGATAAATTAAAGTTATGCAACAAATTATGTTTATAGCATGAAAATGAACAAAAAATCTTTCTCAAAACTACATAATTTACTTCCAAAAAACTAAAAATAGTTGATCGCAATTGTCAATTCTGCATAAAGTATTAAACTTCCATTAACTAAGGAAAAAACAAGATTTTAGACATTAAACTTTATATCCAACGTGCAGTGCAGAGATGCACTGCATGTTGATATCAAGATATTAACATAAGATATAGCATCAAGATATTGCACTACATGTTGATATCAAGATATTGTTGCATCAATAGATTATTTGAATTTTTAAAAAATAAATTTTCCTTCTAAGGCCTTGATATTTTTTTTAAAATTCCATAGGGTTGTTTGCTTTTTTTGTAATTATATTTATTCAGATTTCTTTTTAAAGTGTGTATAATGCATAAAACAGTACAATGAACCTTCTTCAACTACTTGAAACTATGCATAACTACCTAGTATTTGGTAACATTGAAGCACTATTGTTACAACACGCATTATAAGCCAGTGACCCTTTTACTAAATTACGTTCGTATTTTTATCCGTAGAAAGCAAGTCATGGTAGGAAAGCCAAAATAAAGATCAAGTTCTCTGACCCCTTTATTTATTCTTTATATAGAACGTGAGAGTATTCTTTATATAGAACGTGAGAGTGCGAAAGTTGATGTAAGATGCATTTCGATAATGGTACTTAATTTGTTTTGCACTCTTGTTTCGTCAGATAAAATCTTGATCTCATTTCAAAATATTATTTTGAAGAAATAAATATTTCTTGGAAAAATACAGAAATCTGTATCACGTTTAAATTGAACTCTTTCAAATACGTGAATATAAGAGTCGAAGAATGTGTCATGTTATATACATTTTGAATTATGTAGCAGTCGAATTTCGCAAATAATTGAAGACGGTTGATACTGAATGAAATTTCATCTAGAAGTTCATTGTAAAACATTTATTCTGAATCCAGTCAATTTAAATAATCAATTTAAAGAAGTGCACAGAAAATTCATTCACAAAACACCCAGTTACATTTTGTTTAAGTCATATAGTTTATCAACACCACTTCTTTTTCAAAAGCAACTTAGTATAATGTCAAGTGGATTAATTTGCCTCTAAATCATAGATTTTTTTATTTAACAAAAAAGAGTAAGTTACGAGCTTTATGGTTATGCTCTTTAAATGCTTTTAAATTACTATGCATTGTAAGTAATGTACTTGTAAAAATAATTTCCAAATATTTTGTTGAACTATGAATTGAAAAGTTACGACACGATTAAAGACTGTGTCGAGGAAGATTTGGTCCTAGTATGAAATACTTAAGAGGCGTATCATTTACCATGATTTGTCTGAGAACCCAAAATTAAATAATATTAAAACGTTTTAAAACATAAAAATTACTTTTTTAACACTTATTATTCACTTCAAACTGCATCTTAGAATTGAATCATCGTAATGTTGTATAGCACTACTGACGCCATTTGTATAGATTGCTTTATTTAGCTATTTCCAATATTTTTCAATATGATCTAAACACAAGTTCGAACAAAGTTTCTCGATTTACAGTACCTAAACTTGTTGGTTTGTAACATAATCTGTTACTTAATCCGCTTCCCACACAACATTTGTGTTCAATGGAAAAAATGCTAAATATATTTGTATTTCATGGAATAAATATGTTATTCCTCGTTTTTAAATAGAAGGAAAACATTTCATATCAACATACAATCAAAGAATCGCTTTGTGAAATATATTCATTTCAAACTGATTTATGTAGCAAAAATACATTTCTTTTAATTTATTATTTTAAAGAAATAAAGTTTCTCGATCGATTATTGCGAATGGCAATGGTGATTTAATTCGAATAAAAATAGCTTCTTATGCTTTTTTAAATGAGCATTAAATTTTCCAGTTTTTTTAGTAATTGAAGTACTTCGAATTCATTTTTCCCCTGAGATTTTCAATGTCTTCAAATTTTAATATGCTGAGTTTTTTTCGACGCATCACACTTGCCTGTAGAATTTGTAGTTTGGGCTATGAAAGTGAGTTACAGACAGACATACCGACGGACCGAACGGTTGTGATACTACCTTCCACTTTTTACGTTATAAACGTAGTGTGGAGCCGCCCCGGTGGCGCAATCTTTAGGACTCTAGCCTTTTGGAGCTGCTGTTGTCGGGTTCGAATCCCGGTTAGGCATGGATGTGTGTGACCGTCAATAAATGTTGCTATTTGTCTATGTGTTATTCATTTCTTTGTGACTGTAAAAATTCTTTCTGTGTTTGTCCCACTTAATGAAAGCTTACAAGCGGTTTTTTGAACAAGCACACAAGCTGGAATATATATGTACCATATCATACCACTTGCCTGTGCAATTTGTAGTTTGGGCTATGAAAGTGGGTTACAGACAGACAAACCGACGGACTGAACGATTATGATACTATACCTTCCACTTATGATACTATTCCTTCTACTTTATGTTATAAACGTAGTGTGGAAGCTAAAGCGGAGTGGCATGAGCGGAGTTTCCCATCCAAAAAAGAGGTTAATCCTGGGAATGCCCCAAAAAGAGTGACGAGGGTGAGGCACACGACATCATTAGAAGGGGTGGGGGAGGGGCTGGTCCGGAAGTGGGGCGTACGCAGAGGTGAACATCCCGTACGGAGGAAGATCTTTAAATTAGTCACGCACCCTTTCCGCTGACGACCCTGAAAGAGACACGCAGGTCTGGCTGCCCGTGGGTACAAGGCATATTTTCAATGAAAATTGCATAAATAGTTATTGAATTTAATAGTAAAAAGTTTTTTTTTTTTCATTTGTCATTATACAGATAGTACATGTCGTTTTTGGCACGTTTTAACGGTTTTTAAATTTATATTGTTATTTGCTTGTTAATTTGAATAAAGATCTTTCATACAAAAAAATTATGTTTTTCATACATGCCTTTCCAGCAGATAAACCTGAAAGAGGGGCATGACACGCAGGTCTGGGCTGTAGCATTGAGCTGCTGACAGAGTGTGGGCACTAGTATAAGATAGATTTCAGTGCATGTAGTGAAGCCAAAGAGTTCTATAGTAGGGTAGAGACTGAACCTACCAACCCTATCCCAGGTACCTGGGTGTACTTCCTTTCTCAGTATCAATATTATAAATTAACTAGCACTTATTAGGCTTAACTGCCAATCTACTCGGCCTCCGTAGTCAGCCATGGTTGCCGAGGGCACCTCAGTACGAGTCGTTCCTCAACCCTACTATAGAACTCTTTGAGTGAAGATAATAATAAGAATAGTACTAATTCTTTGTTGCTGTGATGGCAAATCATTGGCGTATATGGTGCATTTTAAAGATTTTTTTTAATATGCCGTTGTTTGCACGAACGCTTTTGAGTCAGTGAGTCAGTACCAAAGAGTTCTATAGTAAGGTAGAGGAACGACTCGTACTGATCTGCCATCGGCAGCCATGGCTCACTACGGAGCCCAAATAGCGTGGCAAAAGAGCTAGTTAATTTATAATTTTGATACTGAGAAAGGAAGTACGCCCAGGGCAATAGCATTAATCGAACCCACACCTGTTACAGTTAGAGGTCTGCTAGAGTTATGGCCTGCGATGCAAACCAATCGGCCAATGTGCCCCACATGCCACCCTATTGTCTGCGTGTTGGTCCATGGTGCTGCTCCCAGGTTCAGTCTCTACCACACTAGACTCTTAAAACAAAAGAGTGAAATCCACTCCAGTAGGAGAAGTGCATTTTCGACACTGGAAATTAGTGAATATTAACTCAGACTGAGTTAAAATCACTCATATGGAGTGATCCTGTCGGGAGTTTAACACCAAAAGGATCCTCTCCAGTAGGAGAAGTGCATTTTCTAGACTGGAGGAGTGAAAAATAACTCATACCGAGTTAAAATCGCTCGTTCGTTTTAAGAGTGTATAAAACGCTTTGGTCAGTACATTATCACTATTCCTTCGTTAAAAAAAAGCCTTAAAAAGTGTTTTTTTATTGTAAATGGTCCACCCTATCCCATGGATGTCCACCCTTTGCCACATGGATGTCCACCCTTTGCCACATGGATGTCCACCCTAACCCATGTCCATGGATGACCCTAAAATAAGTTCACGCATGCACGACACGTAGCTGGAATCCATAGTCTCTTATTGTCCATGGGTACAAGATTTCAATCCAATAAAAGTAGTAATGAATGTAGGGAATCTAATAGTAATTTTTTTTTTATTGTTGCTGTCTCAAATCCCAGTATAATTTGGTATATTTTAAATGCTTTAGTTTTGACAATGTTATTTCCGTTTTTCAACTTGAAGAACTGAATGAACAAAAAAGTAATCTTCGCTTATATTATGCAGAAATTAATATCCTTCAATCCTCATTCTAATATGTGCAATATATGTGAGTCCATATCCATTTCCGATTGAACCTAACCCCCTATCACAATCGCCAAACAAAGGCACGCTCGAATATCAAGTGATATTTCATTAGCATACCTGTACTGTATATACTCTCTAATACCCGCATACGATGCCTTTGAGCTATTCGATCCATAGTACCCCTATATATAGTACGAAATGCAAATGGCACATCGCAAAATGCAGAGTCTACTCTGACTGCAGACATTGCGTGAGATATCCAAAGGGTTTGCATAATGGCCCCCTAACAAATCTGCACATTCGCATAAACGTCGTTGCGGGTTTCGGTAATGCCAGGAGGCGCCTGTGTAAGCGGCTAATTGTAAAGTACGCTTCGCGAGGGGGTATTAGTTCAAAGCAGGAGCCAGTGGCAGGATTATTACTCTACAGTAGAATAGTATTCTAGGGAGTAATTTGCTTTAAAGACGATGAATGAGATGGGGGTACTGTTTCGTGGTTATGCAGTGAACATTACTTGTTAGCCATTAAACCCAGGTTTACAATCTGCGGCCTCGTATAACAGAATTGCTTTACAAAACCCCACAATAATGTACAGAAGACAAGCCTTAAGCTGAGTGGTAAATAAATATAAAGTGAAAACTTGAACTATTGTCGTTAAGTCGCTGGAAGAATCGTTTTCCAAAAGTAGTAATCGATTTCATATGAAGACTACTATATGAATTCTAAACTGATTAAACAGTTGTATATTTGAAATATAAACGATTAACAAATCGGCTTGTTACATGGGATATAGTTCGTTCCAGCTTTCATCCATTTTTCTTCCTTCCATCAGTGCTCTAATTGGTGCACTGTACCCTCGTGAAATTGATTCATTAGCAATTCCCTAGATTTTCATTCCGCATTTCTGTTGTCACTCAAAACCTAAAACATGCCTATTGGCTTACATATACAAAATACTGTAGTCATCAATAAAAATTGTAATATGTATGACTGTTCCTCCCACCAACATCTCTCAAAATACTCTATATCAACAATATATACCAGTATTTGTTAGACGATGGGAGCGGATTGATATAACCAACAGAATAGGTCATCTTTGCCCTTTCTACAGCCAGCAGAAGAATATCTTACGAATATTCACACTTTTATCATAACGAAAAATCAAGCATAATGAAGTGACACGCGTGGGTTGGTATGTTTTATTTACACACAAAAATCCATCTCTTTTTTTTTTATTTTCAAACAGCAGATCCAATCTTACCAACAGCAGTATGACTTGTTACTTTAGTTCCTTTCCAGTTAAGAGGAAGCCTTTGTCTTTGTGACGAGAACAAACAAAAAAGAAAGACTACGCCTTTCTTCGTGACTAAAATACGAGAAAAAAATAGGAGTCGGCATGACTGAGGATAAAAAGCTCGACCTTTTAGGTTTCCGCCATCAAATGGACCCTACTTCCTGTTTTATTCTATGTGTAAAAATTTTACTATTCGTAACTTTTTATTCTCCAGCATAAAGAGGAATAAGTAATAAAAGTAGTCACAATTTTACTCTGTGTTTTTTTTGACACTTTTTTTAAACATTTTTTATTCACTAGCATTTTTGAATTTTATTAAAATAAAAAAAAGCGAATATATGAAGTATTTTTCAACTGCTTGCTGAAAGACTAGTTAAAACTTCAATTCTGCTTCCTTTTCACGCTTTATACTATTACTTAAAGCATAGTTAAACTCGAATAAGCTTTTTAATCTTCACTCATTGTCGAAATTATATATAATAGAATACCTTTCACACGTTTTATAAAAGATGATTGATTTAGAAGATAAAAGAAAAAAATCTTTAAGGATCTAACTTTCACTACACCATGATCGAATATCAGATGAACATTTATCACTGCACCATGTTATTAGACGATCATTTTCTCGATGAACAACTGAAAATGGCGCCCGGTCTTTGACGCCCTTCTCGGGTAGTACCCGGATGCAAAAGAAATTCACTATTAAGAGGGCAATTTCGCCCTTTAGATATAGAACGTAGTTTTAACTGAATCTCCGTCACTCCCATTCGGTAAAAGACCACCAAGTGAAAGGCTAATCGTTTTCTCAGAGATAACTTTAATTATATGAAAGGTGCCTTGTGACTACACTGTTAGAAAAAAATCCCTGAATTAACGGAAAAACTACTGGCAGCAAGTTGCCGGGATTTTTCCGTTAATTTCAGAATCTTCCGTTTTGGAATTTTTCCGTTATTTTCAGGAACTCCCATTTCGGAATTTCTCCGTTAATTTCAGGGTCTTCCATTTTGGAATTTCTCAGTTAATTTCAGGATCTTCCATTTCGGAATTTCTCCGTTAATTTCAGGATCTTCCATTTCGGAATTTCTCCGTTAATTTCAGGATCTTCCATTTCGGAATTTCTCTGTTAATTTCGGGATTTTCCATTTAAGATTTTTTCTGTTAATTTCATGAATTTTCGTTTAGATGTTTCCTGTTAATTTCATGAATTTCTAATTGGCTTTTCTCTCTTAAATACAGAAAACTTATAAAGTATTTTCTAGTTAATTCCAAGACATTTTTGCTTTTTTTCTTGTCAATTTTGTTTCTATATACAATTTAATCATCAATTATTCTAAATATATCCATTTATATATGGTGTTATAAATATAATCATAGGGAAATTTAAATATGCATCCTGTTTGTTATATAAAACGTAAGCATATAATGTCTTCATACTTTAACCTTAAATCTAGTCAAAACTAATACATTCTAATCTTTTGATAATTTTTAACCATATTTGGTAGATTATCTGAATAAAAAAGGCATTGTTCACATTTTTGAAATTTAAAAATTACCGCTCTTCATATATTTAAAACAATTTTATTATGGCAGAAAAATTTTAAGAACTTTTCTAATTTTGATAATTTTTCTGTCATATTTTTTTGCAATGCATATATTTAGAATTGTTCTGCGGCTAAATGGAATTGTACTTTGCAGTTAGCATATCCAGGGCAAAATCATGGGTAGAGGATAATGAGTCGGGTGAGGGGTAGAACACCTCTTAACAGAGAGCCTCTTTAAGACAGTAACCTTTGTAGTCAAAAACAATAAATTTTTAAGTGTCTGCATTTGTGCAATACATACATGAACGTGTGCAGTAGCTGATAGTAAAAAAAACAACAAAAGTTTTTAGTATATGAGGACGAGAGTTATTATCCCCCCCCCCCCCCACCCTGGATACACCACTGATACAATTTAACAATATGTGAATAACAAAAGAATTGCAGAATATAATAATGTTTTATTTTTCTTTCATAATTGAAAAAGACTGTTATGGTATTTCAAATCCTCAACTGATTAAAACAATTGTACAGGAACTACAGATTTAATTTTCTTTTTCTGAACTTTCGACCCTCTTTGGAGATTTATGATAAACAAGCACCTAAAAAAAATAATATATTAATATATACAAATAAAATTTCGAATAAATAGATCTAATGTAAAGAAGCAAGTGGTAATCAGGCGTTTATCAGACAAAATCTTCTTAAGCCTTCTAAAATTAAAAAAATTTGTCAATTTTAGGCTTTTTTTCGAGCAAGTCTTCCATAGTATCTGCACCGTAATAATTTAATATCAGAGTTAAAAACGCTTTTTCTCTTTTTGTGAAGAATTGGAGGGGGAAGATAAGGCATGAATCTCAGAGTACCTTTAATGAATTGATTTATCCATATCTTACAGTTGAGAATTGGAACTTTGAAAATATTTTTTAATAGGTGGGGCGTATAAACAGAACAGAAGTGTTCTTGAATAATGTATATATATCAAAATTAAAAATAAAATTTTATAATAGTATTTAGTAATAAAATACAATTTTATAATAGTATTTAGTAATAAAATACAATCTTATAATTAGTATTCTAGTAAAAGCTAATATGTAACTATTGCTGTAGTTGTAGACGGTGGGCCGAAAATGAGATATCACTTAGCAGCTATATCTAAATGAACACTAAAATAGGGTTCTGCGGACACTTGCAATTCTTAAATTTTGAATTCGTTAGAAAATTTGCATTTAATTGGAAATTGTGTTTTTCTTAGTGCAGATTTTTCAAAACAAAGAGCATTGACAATAGTGTGTGTAGCATCTGAATCGTATCAAAGCATGCGATCTGCATACATCCGTAAGCACTAATTGATTCGTTAAATTCAACAAAAGAGTATTATATATTAGAGAGAAAGTTTACGTTATATATACTTGCATAGTTTTTAAAATAAACCATGATGTGCTGATAGCGATAGCGTAACCGTGCTTTTCAATCGAGGTTAGGTTAGGTTTTGAATATCGTCGCACTAAAGCTACATGTAGGCAATTGCTTTTCAATCGGATTTAAATGTAATAATTTCAAATCATTTCATTATTATTTTTTTAATAATGTGCACTTGTTTGTAGGTGAACATTGTTTATTTCATACATTTGACAGCTTTTTCAGACTTTTAAATTAAATTTACTTAGTTAAGCGTGTTGGTAAACAAACGGAATTTTTAATTTCAGGAATCATCCCACGGTCAATTATAGGACTATAGAGATTACAGAAACAAATAAGAAAGAGACAACTGTGGATTCTGTATATAGAAAAGAAAGATAGAAAATATAATCTTAAAATAAAATCTTATTTTAGTAAAAGAATTGAACATACCTATATATTTATCTTTCTTGCTTCAGATGTGGTCAAAACAAACGAACAAAAAATATGGTGGCTGAGTCGGTCGGCGGATGTGTCGAGGCTAAAAGCTGTTGGGTGCGAGGTTATATGGAGAAATTACGTTAATACGGGTCTTAAGTGAAATTCTACACGCTGAAATACGGCGTTTTTCCGTTTTCGCTTGTCAAGCGTTTAAGGAAAACGGAAACAAGCAGTTTATTTCAGACAAACCGTCTGTTTGTTGAAGAAACGCAATCTTTCCGTAAATTCCCGAAAATAATCACAGAAATATGCACGTAAAATTCAGGTTTTTTTTAACAGTGTAATTAATAATTGGTGGATAACTAGGTGGATAACTTTACACGACTTTCAATTACCGCCCATATTAATCAATACATTTAAAAATAATTACAGGCTCCATAACATAATTACAATAACTTTAAAACCTAAAAAGTTCTATGACAGTTACCATTTGCGTGATTTTCTATATAAAAAACTCTGTATGATGTCAGTGAAGATGCTAGCTTGTACCAAAGTTGAAGTCCGTATCATCGTTAGTTCGAGCTGTAGAGTGGTTTCAGTCAAACAGGCCAATGTTCAAAAACAGTTTTACTGAATCACCATCCTCCATAAAGCGTAGAAAATAAAAAAATCTCCATTTTGGATTTTCTACCCCAACGCGATACTTTCATTGCCTTATGTTTCATATTTTTGATAATTGAATAAGTGAAAAGAACAATGATGCCACGGATAGGTAATCTGCAGTAACTACAACAACAATTTAGTTCTTTCAACAATGATTCAAGTCATTAGTCAAATTACCGCAGTTTACATACCCACATGCGGAATGGTTTAGTTATTTGAGCTATAGTTTGGATAAACGTTTTAGTAAATTATATGGACAAAAAATTCTAAATACAGTGGAAAAGAGTTCAATGTATCATGGCTTTGATAGGAGAGTTTCCTTAACCATTTCTTCACACAAACCGCATAAAAAGTGTTTACAATGTTTACGTGTAAGTCCCTTTTACAACAAGATGTATCAATCAAAGGAAAATAAGTATAAATTTAAATAAAAATGAATCGTTGGCCAATAGTAATTGTACTTAACTACTCTTGATTCTTTTCTGTAAATATAATTTTTTTCACAAAAATCATCTTGTATGAATATTTTAGACGTTGTAAACGTATCTAACTGATTAAATGTTTGACCATATCATATCTGTATCAACATATTGAATATTTTGCCTTGAGTACTAGACTCACTGTCTTGTCATTTCAGCATTCTATAAAACATACCTTAAAGCAATGTATAAAATCATATAAAATACAGTGGAAAATCTCGGCATAAATTAGTTGGGTTGGATATTCCGGCTTATGTGCTTGATCAGAGACCCGCTTATAAACTTTCGTCAAGTAACATAGACAGAATTTTTACTGGCACAGAGAGAGAAATTACACCCAGGCGGGAATCGAACCCTCACCCGGTACAGTGAGCAGACTGATAGCGGCAGCAGCTACTTTAGCCACTCGGCCACCCGGGCCCCTCGGCATAAATTAACACTACACAATCTGCCAGAACCCAGCTAATCAAACGTAAACAAAACTCCCCCATCCCAACTTCTGTAACAAAGGAATAAAAAAAAAATCCCGAAACGAACGCAAAATATTCATTCTATTTTCCCACAATTACACGACACGCTCCCTTTCCCGAATGATGCACCCCCGCCAAAAAAAAAAAAAAAATGAAGCGTGTCCTTGTAAACGTGGGAAACAATGGAGTTGCACGCGAAAAAATTCTTCGTCTGAGAGACGGATCAAAAGCACATCGGAAGCGAAGCGCCCCTAGCTCGCGTGGCAAACATGCCCCGGGTAGGAATGCTCACGAAGGCGTTAACAATCGATGCCCCAACGTGAATAGGGGCTTGCTTGTGTAGAAACTTCAGGGGATAAGGTTTTGGGGGTATGATGCCAGATTGTAGTTGAGAGGGCTTATTTCGAGTTTTAATGTATTAAAATCGGTTTTTAGGGATAAGTTATGGCCTAAGTTACAAAAATAAAAAAAACTCAACTCGTTCAAAAAACGGAATTTACCATTTTTAAGCACACTCTCTTAAAACAAAAGAGTGAATTCCACTCCAGTTGGAGAAGTGCATTTTCGACACTGGAAAGGAGTAAATATTATCTCAGACTGAGTTAAAATCACTCGTTTGGAGTGATCCTGTCGGAGGTTTAACACACAAAGGATCCACTTCAAAAGGAGAAGTGCATTTTCCAGACTGGCGGAGTGAAAATCAATCAGACTGAGTTAAAATCGCTCGTTCGTTTTAAGAGTGCACTGATATTGTACAAGGTTGCAGAATTGTCTTCAACAAAAGATGAAGCATTTTCAAAAGGAATGCATTGTAAAGTGTTAAACAATCGATGCCCTAACGTGAATAGGGGCTTGTTTGTGTAGAAACTTCAGGGGATAAAGTTTACACTCTTAAAACAAAGGAGTGAAATCCACTCCAGTTGGAGAAGTGCATTTTCGACACCGTAAAGGCATGCATATTTACTCAGACTGAGTTAAAATCACTCGTTTGGAGTGATCCTGTCGGAGGTTTAACACACAAAGGATCCACGCCAAAAGGAGAAGTGCATTTTCCAGTCTGGAGGAGTGAAATCCACGCAGACTGAGTTAAATTAGGAGTGTTTGTTTTAAGAGTGTAGGGGTATGATGCCAGATTGTAGTTAAAATTGCTTTCTTTAGTTTCAATGTATTAAAATAGGTTTCTAGGAAAGTTATGGCCTAAGTTACGAAAATAAAAATCTTCCCAGTTCAAAAAACGACATTTACCATTTTTTTAACACACTAGTAAAATTATAATTTTGGTGATCATAGACACTGAACTGCGTTTTACAAGGTTGTCACCTTGTCTTCAATAAAGGATGTAGCAATTTCAAAAGGAATGCTGTGTAAAGCATTAAACAATCGATGCCCCAATGCGAATAAGGGCTTGCTTATGTAGAAACTTCAGGGGACAGGGGTGTTTGGGGTGGGATGCCAAATTGTAGTTGATAGGGCTTATTTCGAGTTTTGAGCTTATTTGGCTTCAGTTACGAAAATAAACAGCTCCTCCAGTTCAAAAACTAGCAATTACTATTTTTAAGCATAATTATTAAAAATAGGGTAGGTGATCAAAGACATTTGAATTTTAAAGTGAACTGTATTAAAATAGGTTTCTATTTCGATAAAATAGTGCAAATTAAGGAAGCTTAGGCTTACATTGCAAAAATGAAAAGATTAAAATAGGCTTTTATTTCGACCAAATATTGAAATTAAGGGAAGTTTTTGGCTTAAGTTACGAAAATTAAGAGCTTCCCAGATCAAACTCCGGAAGATCGCATTTTTATGCAAATTAATAGAAGTAGGTTAGGTGATCGGTGTACTGCGTTTAACAGCCTTTATTGAAGACAATAAAAGTGTGTTTCAAACAGACTCAAAAGTAAAGAGGAATGAAGTTCAATTATCTATAATCGTAGCTTTGCGACAATTAATATGATATCCTGAATTAAAAGTAAGTCAACCACAGATACAGACACATGACGTTAATGTAGTTACCTAGAAAAAATTCTAAATTCTGAGCAAGCACTCTATTACCTCAAAACCAAATGTAAATAATGACAGAATTTATGATGAAATAATTAAGTCAATATCATTTCGTTTGTTTTAATCGCTGAACTTCAGAAGAGTTTCTTTAAGAAATAGACTTATTGGAAAGTTTGTGCAATACATTACCAAAAAACGCTTTTCATTCTTAAAAAAATTGCTAAATGGAAACATTGCTTCATGAATAAAAAAAATGAAAAATCATAAAGACATATGATCATTACCAACAAAGGACAATCTGATTTCCTTTACTGACCAAAAATTTATCACGGTATACATCATTTAATTTAATAAATATTTGTGAAAAGCACATCGAGAAGTGTCTCACACATGTCCATCAGTAACGGGTTCCTGTCACTCTGCACAACTAAGGTCTGCTAGATGCCAACGTGTGTGTACCGTTGAGATGACTAATGAGGGTGCGAGCATTGTTTTCCCATTAATTATCCACTGGCAGAGTGTTTGCATATGCTCCAGGGAAGGGAGGGTTTCTGGTTCGGGCATCGATCGGAAATGCAGTTGCACCGTGTTTGTCCAAAAGGAACTAATCAACAGTAGGCACGTTTACACGAGCCATCGAATCCATGGACTGAAGAGCAAAGTCAGCAATTTTTCCCTCTTGGGGATTTTCTCCCAGACAGAAGTGGAATTTCAGGGCTCATTGGGGGTTTCGCAAACCCTCCAATGAAGGAGGGTTTGATATTTCATATCACGGATTCGGCCACAGACTATCATTTGGGTTAGAAATCCTGCTTGACCTCTTTTTCCCCTAATGAGGATTTTGGCATTCCATGGATTCGATGGCTCATGTAAAGTGCGCCTATTTGGTGTTCTGGATGGTGCGTCCTAGGTAGATTGATACATGCATCTTTTTGCTTGTGTGTTTGATTGGAGACCTGCTAATAGACCTTCGTAAAGTAAGGCAGACAGGATTTGTTACTGACACACGGAGAAAAAGTACACCCAGGACAAAGGCGGGAATAGAGTCCACACCCGGTACAGTGCGCAAAGTGTTAGCGTAATTTGCTGCGATCAAACCAACTAGGCCATCCGGGCCCTTGAGCTCCTGGTGCATCTTAGATGTGCATATTATTCTTATCGATGATGATTTAGTGGGCATATTGGATAGATTGTGTCTTAGGACTTATTGTCGTTAAGTTGCTAATTTTAAACGGTAAAAATAATTTTTCAAAAAGAATAACATGGAGAGTTTTTAAAACAAGTTTATAAATAAACTATGTCAATTTCAAATCCGATTAAACTTGTATAATTGAAATATAATCGATTAAATTATTCAGAATTGTCTTGTTTCAGGTGACGTATTCCTTCCATCTTTTATTCTTTCTAGTGCTATTTTTCCAAGTAGCATTCCTTCACCAATTAAGGCTCGAGAAGGAAAGATCTTAAGTTTGTTCAACATTTCTGTTGCCGCTTAAGACCTGATACATAGGCATTGATTTATAACTAAAAAGTGGTTTGTTAATTAATAGACTACAGTTTTGATAATTATATTAATCGTTGTTGGCGTTTTTAAGTATAGTTTGTTTATGTTTAACTGAATATCACTTTTCTAAATAAACTATAGTTTTGTAGTTAATTATTGATAATTTAGATTGCCCTTGTGCAGCTCTATTTATACGATAATCAAACTAACCTAACCTTTTTTAAAAATTTGTATGACTAAATGAGGTGACTTAAATAGATCTAAAATGGTTTCATAACACAAAAAAATTATTAAGAAATAATTAATAGATTTAGGGAAAAGTGTACCGATGTGTTAAAATTATAGTTTCGAGAAAAACGCAAAAAACAAATACAGTCGATTACCTTTAACACGAACTCGAAGGGACCACGGAAACTTTTCTTGTTAATCGAATTTCATGTTAACCGTCGGTTTTTTTTTTACATTGAGCCAGTGAATAGTTTTCAAATATCAACACAAAAATTGGTATTTTATAATATAATACACTAATAATACAAGCATACAATTAGTAATTCAAAGGAGCGTGACACATGTGTTTATTTTTACTTTTATAATTATAATTTTTTATAAGAAATAATTAAGCAATCGATACAAAATTGGTCTCATTCGAAAAATCGGGCTTCCATCTATCAGAAAATACTGGTTTCAAAAATTCAAGTTTTTGGTCATTGTTAACTATGATCTCCCCTTAAATACTGACCAAATATGACAAATTCTCTTATCAAATTTAGAAAATACTTTCTTGAAATAAAGTATCAGCCCTTAGTTCTTTTTGGATAATTACACTTGAGATGGAAAGGGGCGGAAAAGCACTCCATTCGGCTAAGTGAAAAGACATAGTGTTTGCTTTTTGTTCGCATGTGATAATGGGCATGGACATTTGGATTAAGTATTGGAGTAGTATTGGCAAAATGTGATGGCAGGTGTATTTGGTATGAATGATTAAAAAGATGTAAATGGTACAGAAAATACATTGATCGAGAGAAGTCGGAAGCAATAAAACAAGAATTGGTTGTGAGAAAAGTAGCTAATCAATAATCCATTTGTCTAACGGGAAATTGTAAAAGTCTTTTTTCAGGAACTCCATAAGAACTGTACTTAAGATCCTGGTGTTATTTGAAAACGGTTGAGCTCCAATTTTGCAAAAGTTAAGCAAAAAAAAAAGATAATTTACTTATTTTTTTTAATTACAAGTTGAATCATCTTTATTTCAGAAACTAAAACTAAAAAATGATTTAAAAAACCAGCTTTTTAACCCTTTTTTTAATAATAATTTTGGTTCGGTAATTAATTCAATAAGTTTTCGATTTACTTTAAAACTTTAAAAAGTTCGTTATAAAATTTAAAAAATAATTAAGGATGAAAATATATTGAGCTTTAGCTGACTTAACTGCAGAGCTATTATTCACGTATTTTTTAAAAAAAGAATTCAAGTAAATTAAATTGATGTACGCGGGTAACTAGTGGTTTTCCGAGGTTTTGTTTCAACTCAATTAATAGTTCTTCGTAATTTTGACTGGCATTGCATGTTTTTCATATTACACCTAGCAAAGAAATACATGGATTACAATGTCAGATTTCTGCAGTTAAAAGTAAACACCATTCTTTACAATTATTAACACATTATTTAAGTATTTTATATATTTCGGCGCTAAGTCACCAATATAACTTACCATAGTCGATTGTGGCTGATACACTTCATCTACTTCTAACAATCAATATTATAGTTATAAAATGAAAACCTGAGTGGGAGAACGTGTAAAGGTGACATTTTTGGGAAAATGGCGATTTTTGTGTCAATGATTATGTTATTACCTCCTTTCGAAAGCAAAATGGAAAGTGTGTTGAGTACAATTAAAGTGTTTCAAATATCGATATTTTCACCTTACTACATTCGAGGATTTTCCCCAAAAAGGGAGCTGCGGTTGTTTTCCGTGCAATAAAACTCTCCCAATGGTGAAACAAGTTTTACAGGGTGCGAATGTAAGAGATAAATTTTAATAGTTATTCATCACTCTTGGATTTGAGTATTTCACTGATATATAGTACAATGGCTTTTTAGACTTGTTGATACCTTCCATGGCTACATTTTTTTTATTGAAATTGGTTTATCAATGAATTAAGAAATTATCAAAATATTGGGGTTCGAATGCTCCGAATGTTAGCAATGTTATTTGGAACTAATGCTAGAAAATACTATTAGATTTTGCTCCACAAAAATCTGAAGCAAATATAGCATAAAAATGTGAAAATTGCTGTTTTATGCGTAAGACAGTTAACATTATTTTTAAAAATTTGATTACTTTGTCTAAATTTTTGAGTGACAATATATTTAGGTGCCTTTTTAATTCGAAAAAAATACAAAAATAAAAGTATAAAATTATATCGTAGTGATTTGCATCTATCGAGCATCCACATTACCTTTTCAAATTCTGTTATAACCCATGGTCTTAAAAATTATTTTCTGTAAGAATGGTATATAACATCAGATGCTATATTTTATACTTTTTTCGTCTATCGTCCAATCCGTACTATAAGAATTTTAATGAGAATATATCTAACAGAAAAGTAGTCAATTTTGGTGCTTTTAGAGTTTTTTTGTGTATTATAAATTTAACGTTTTTTTTTATTTAAATAGTTCGGAATTAACTTTTCTATTTTATACTGTTTTTTAATAACATCCATCAGCTTTATCAGCGTTGTTTATGTCTGTATTTAAAATATAAATCTTATCTAATTAAATTTCTTAATTATTTTGAGACTTAGACATTTTGAGAGAAATTAATTTTTAAGCAGTTATAAAAATATCAATTTAACTATTTTCTTAAGAGCGTAAAACACTCTAATTTAAGTTGTGAGTTTAATTAATTGCCAGTGACTTTTATTGTTCACCTCTCTAGCGTAAAAATCCCATTACATTTCCTTGATAAAGGACTATAAAACGTGACCTTTTGAGACCGAAACTCTCATTACATGACTCTCCAAAGTCCTCTAAAGAAAACAAATTTTTACTCTCACCCCATAAAACTCCAAATGAATTTCTACTCACCCAGAAAACGCGTTGAGTTACTTTAACAAAGTATTAACGTCCTTTTTATCAAAAAAGATTTTTTTTGTCGTCTATGACGTAGCCGATTCTTTCTGGCCCATGAAAGAAGCCCATAGGTGATTTTCTCTGGTCAACCCTTTCTTCTCATGGGCCCATGGGATCTGGGAAAGGATAGGATAGGTTTGGATTATCGTCGCACTAGAGCTATTGGCGACGGGCGTCGTATTTTAGAACCACAGTCAAGTGACGAACCGACACCTGAATATTCACCCAACGCAACCGTTAAGGGCGACATCGTACGCAGCGTTAGGACTTTGAAGTATATTTAACGTGCACTCCCTTACACGGTATTTTTCGTCGGACATTTTTGGCTGCACGGTCCGATCATAGGTCGGCAGTTATTTTGGCGATGCCCGGACCCGACCCTAGGACCTTCCGCATGCTAGGCTAACCGAATGTCCCCTTGGAATTAGGCCTCGCAGAAGATCCTCGCTGAGGTGGACCGACTGTTTTGAAAGAGATCTGAAGGCGCTAAAAGCCAATACCAACTGGAGAACAGTCCCCAAGAGCAGATTTGCCTGGAGGAGACTTCTAGAGAAAGCCAGGGCCCACCCAGGACTGTCATGGAATTGAATGACATAGTCCATTTAAATGGATATCTGAGTCCTGGTTACTACTTCTGGAATTTGCTTGATATTATTGTCATATAGGTTTATCAATGAAGGCTAAACTCTTATTTTCCCAGATGAATACTCGTAGCTGGACACTCAAAGAGTTTCAGCTGCCTATCTGGGCAATTGTCACAGTTCCTGCAGACTGTCCTGCCCTCTCAGTTGATCTTCATGCCAATGTGATGGTTGGTTCTCAACCAGAATATAGTTTTTGTAGTATGTGAATATATCTGCAGTTATAATACAATTTTATATATCCATCTATAGACTTCATAAAGCAAGGTCAATAATCCTATGCAAGGGGAAAAAGTAACTTTATATATTACTTTCAATCTCCTTATTTAATTTTGATTGCCAAGTCTATTTTTTTAATTAGTTAATGGTCGATAACATTTTTGTCAAAGCAGCACATTAAATTAGAAAAACGAGCACAGCACTCCCCTCCTTTTGATAAGGCTCTAACTGCCAGATAATGCAGGCAAACGGCTTGTAAAAGGCGCCGATAAAGCGAAAGGCGTAAAGAAAACCCTTAATTAAAGACGAATTCTTTCTAAACCGTTAAACTCTTCTTTCCTCGCCTGATACTCTTTTAATTTTTGAAATTAAAAAAAAGTAAAATCTCTGAGAGATCTTGGAAAAGAGAATTTCTAGTTATTGGGTTTTATCGCCAAGCTTCCGAATTTGTCGCCACCATATAGATAATTTCGCCAAAATTGTGCACCAGTGGAGTTTTAAATATTAAAAAGAAGTTATTATTTTTTACATAAATCTAGGTAAAGGCATACATTTTCATATCTAGATCAAAAGACGATTTGAGCAACTGACTCGATGGGATTTTGTATTAAAGTGTTCTAATATATTGTTGTTTTGATCATCATTCGAAAATCTCTAGTTAGGTAGAAGATGAAGAGATCGAATATTGAACAACTGTCAATCTTTGGTAAAATCCCTAAAATTAGTACCCTCAAACAATTACCTCACTCGATTCGAAACGTAAACTTGACCACGGTTGAATCAGTAACTGATTGATGTACACTAAATATCTCATTTGAATTGCAATGTAACGTTATTGTATAATTTGCCAGTCGCATGACCCGAAATGCTTTTTGGCGTGAAATCGAAAACTTGGCGGAAAAACCCCGAAAACTAAAAGCTTCGTCCCTTAAAAATGCAGAGCATCTACTGGACCACCCTATCTCTGGACTATCTCTTCAACGGACCACAGACTCGTAAATGTCATGTGACGTGTTGTTTATGTACCCGGGTCGACAGGGTTGGGGGCCGTTAGGTGGTGCCAAAAGGGTTGGTGCATCCACCCTCCCCTCCCCATTTTAGGGCTTTTTTATGGCTTGTCCGAAAATGAGATTGTCCTCTTAAAGTTGTCACCTAATTTGCATGGCCCTTGTCGAAGTCTGGTTCTTGTGCCTCGCTGGAGATTAAGAGAAAAAAAAGTTTATCCTTTTTGAGTGAGATGAAGGGGATGGATAATGAGCATAGAGGCAGTTGATTGCTTTCGTTAGAAGAGGGTTCGTTTGGTTTTATTGGGAAAACATTGGCTGGTTGAGGTGTTTGGACGGTTTTATCTTATTGAACTTATTTTTGCAGCATGATATCTACCGTGGCGATTAATTTACCGATTGGGGGGAATTTTAAAATTGTTAACAGTAAAAAAATGTACAAGAGTTACAACAAAAAGTAATTATCGCCTTTAAAATTCATAAATACTTTATAGTTAAATAGTAAAAGGATATTTAATATGATTGCTTAGACAATGCAAAAGTGGTAGTTATTTAAATCCATTCAAGTATGTATATCCATTTTGTAACAATTTGAAATCTTATTTATCTGTTATAAAAAATTTATTTTTCTGTATTTTTATTGCTGAAAAAAAGGACTGAGTTTAAATCCCTATATTTCCTCTGCAGCCTTATTTTCATACAAGTCGTACTTTTCCATTTAAGCTCAAGCTTTTATAACAATGACAAATTATAATATTTTTCTCCTGTTTCAATTACTGTGGGGAAACTTTTTTTTGTCAAGTCATTTAAATAAAATAAACCATAATATCATAAACTCTACCATATACTAATATTAAAATAAATTGCGTGACTTTATCTGTTGACGTACTCTTCGAGGCTATGTAAAGTAAAATTCAAAAAAAGAAAACTGTGTATTTTAAAATAAGCAAGCTTTACAACTTGCGTCACATACCCAACCATTCTTACCCAAAGACTTAAGACATTCCTTCGAATATAAACATAGTTTCCACTTCAAACGTGAGTCGTGGTGAATCTAATTTCACTGCTCCATCAGTAGGAGTAGAAAGATAGCATCTTGTGCATCCATAGAGTTAAGAATAAGATGGAAATGCTGTGCCTGGCAAAAGCCTATGCAAAAACCAGTTTGCAGTGAAGCCAGCAATCGCTTTGTAGTAAGCCCAAATAAACGCTGGCGGAAAAGTACTATTTAGCAATATTTTACAGAGGATACACCCCTTGCCAATCTAAGTTAGGTAAATAGAAATATGCTTTGGAGAAGATTCCTCCGTCCATGTAAAGAGTTCCATAAGTTATTTGTGAATCCATCCAGAATAAATGTTTAAAACATTAATTTCTTTTAAGGTCTAACAGATTTCAATATTATTTGAGAAATTTGGCAAGTTTATCAGAATGAAAAGTGTATTTTGGTTACATTGTATTCAGATAATTTTGTATGTAAATATTACCTTACAAGAGTTTCCAATTAACGGGCCAATCGTGCCCTTCCCTCTGCCTTTTGACTCTTTGTTTTTACCCAAGTTAGGTTGGCCCGGAGTGTAGGCTTACTACATCGATTTGGGGATTTCTGACTATCTAATACTATAATTACAACGCATTTTTTTTACCTTGTTAGGGAATTACTACCATCTTGTGTATATTCAGATCTCGTGCTACAATTTAACTGCGCCAATACTAATTTTTGTTAGGCTAGTTTTTTTCCCGTATTTTGTGCACCAGCCTTTTTTACAATAATTTTAAATTTTAAAATTGCATAATTGATACATTTTTATTCATAATGTCCTTTATTCATTTGTAAATGTTTTTAAGCTTATTTCTTCAAAACCAAAACCAAATTCTGTATTTTTAAGTAAACATTTCAATTAAAATAAATTTAATTTAAAATTCATGAAAATAAAAACATATTTGCCCATTCCCAAGCCATTAGGGAAGGTTGGAATAAAATTATGTGTTTCAGGCATGAACTGATATTGAGTGGGCGTCTTTAAACGATTAACGATGGCACAACGATTTATATAACTCCTTACATCCGCGGAAGGATCTTCTCCATATCCATATTTCGATTTACTGAACTTAGGTTGGTCAGGAGTATAACACACATAATTCACTGTGTAATTGACGATTGAAAATGAATTTCTGTTTAAGAAATAAGGCAATTTTCACAACAAAAAAAAAAACTGTATAGGTCAATTTTTAATAAGCTGTTTAACGCGATATCAGTGCCAAACCAGACAACTGATTGAAACATTTATTTTTCATGCTTTGTATGAATCGGCTCAGCTGGTACATTTACTGCCCAATACCATTGCGCCTTGCTTTTCTATCTGAGTGTTTACTCTTTGTTTTTACCCAAGTTGGTTGGTCACGATTGTATGTCTTTTGCTTGGCGAATTTCTGTTGGCTTCACATTGTTTCCCGCCAAGCCTCTCCATCTTCTTCTTAGCTCTCTAGGTGTGCGCCGAGCGGTGTTTAACGATCTTTGACCTCGCGTTGGCGCGTGCCCACCACGCGCAGATGGCAGAAGGCATCTGCCGAACATCTGCTCTCTCTTCAGGTTAAACTGAGGTGGAGGTAAAATCATGGAGATATAGGTTAAACCCTCTGAGGGATACAGACGTATGTAATTGAACAGTGTACATGAGACACTCTGTCAGGTTTTCCAGCAATATACATATTTTTTTTAAAATTTATAAATTTAGTATAGAAATGTAAAGCACGGAGGAGTCATTTATGACCATAATTTATTGAAATATAATTGTAAGAAAGTAAATTTTCAGTTAAAAATTTATTTAACTTTTAAATTTTAATTTTACACTTCAGCCTATTTGCTTATCCCAAAGAGGCTATATTCAAGTATTATGTTAGTTTTTTCAGATTACATGTTTGTTTAGAAAATTAGAATTATGTTTATTTTGAAAAATTATCTTGAAATCATTCTCAAATGAAAAAGTAGAACATCAATAAAAAGTAATAGTTTATAATAGTGGATATTTAAGGCTATTGCTAGCTAGTAACGGAGCATAAATTATGGAAGAAATCCGTATCTCCAGGAGAAATTTCGAACGGCTTCATGTTGCTTCGACTTCGAGTCTTCTGCGAGTTTTCCATTTCATGCACGGTCGCATTTTCGTATCGGATATTGAGATATTGTTCTTGAAAATTGTTCTGTAGTCATTTGCCGGTACTTCGGTTATTAATTTTCAATTGCCCTGGCTTGCGTTTACTGCTATGGATTTTTTTTTGTCGAAAAACTATTGATACTTAAAATGTAGAAGATCTGTTTTATGATCTTTTCCCTATTTTGGATGCCATATTTCGTTCATTATAACAATCGTTTAGTAACGTTTCCAAACTTAGTTGTTCTCTCATGTAGGTTTCTTTATTGACCGTATGTGTAGGGATAAGGACGAAACATCGGTTTGTACTTCATTGAATATAAAAGTTTTGATTAAAATTCCCCAAACATAAATTTGGCTTTCATTTCATGTAAATGTCTCTAAATATTAAATAAATTGAAACTAATGAATTTGTTGAATTGTGGAGGAATAGAGAATGTGTGTGGGAGACACAATGAAAGATAAATAGAAAGAGAAAATGTGTGTGGGAGAGAGAATGAAAGACAAATAGAAAGAGAAAATGTGTGTGGGAGAGAGAATGAAAGACAAATAGAAAGAGAAATGTGTGTGGGAGAGAGAATGAAAGACAAATAGAAAAAGAAAATGTGTGTGGGAGAGAGAATGAAAGACAAATTGAAAGTGAAAATGTGTAGGAGAGAGAATGAAAGACAAATAGAAAAGAAAATGAGAGAGAATGAAAGACAAATAGAAAGATAGAGGGGTCACAATTATAAGCAGCAGATTCAAATTTTATATTCAAATCTTAACTCCTAAATATTTGAAACCTTCCCTTTATATAAAACCACTAAAAACAAACCCACCACCTCTTTCCCATCTCCCCAGAATCAGCTTTGTTTATCAAATAAAAGTTCTTTTTCGAGCATTTCCCTTCTACCGACTGATTTATCGGGGGCACTAACGCTTTTTACGAGCACCTCTCCGGCAAACATATTTACGGCAATGAAGGGCTATAAAAACCTCTCCTTTCAGGTAGGCCGCGTGGCACTAAAAGATTTGCATGTCATGATCACGTGGCCCTTTAACTGTTCCTACAAACCGCACCGTGGCCAGGTTGCTATGGAAACTGCAGGTGAGCAGTGACCTTCGGACTTTGGAAGGACGTTGGCAGGAGGTAAATTATAGGTCTGGTCCAGTATTGCACAGAAAGCAAGTCGGGACAAGATATACCAAATGCATACACTAAAATCCACTATATTTCTCGATTTGGAAATGGGATTTGATACCAGTAGACTTTATTTTTTAGAGTGGATCGAATTATATTTACTTAGCTCGTATATTGTATAATACAAGAAATTCTAGAACCATACGACAATGCAATGATTTTTAGTCATTTTGAAGTTCTTTTGATGTATCCATGACATAGCATACCTGCTACTATTCAGAGAGCTAATACTTATTCTGAAGATCATTCTAAAAAGGAGAGATATTAGACGTCTAAGGATTTTATTTCGTTCATATTAAATGTTATAACGATGAATCACTAATCATCCATAAAGCACACACAACCTCACATCTCGAGGTCTAATTAGAAAGTGACTCTATCTTCAATGGTTATGAGTAGTTTTTAAGAAAGAACTGAATATTAGAAAGATATGTGTGGTTAATAATAAAACTTTATGGAGATTTCTACGATATATCACATAGATATATGCAACTAGTTTTTTTCATTCATTATATATATTAGACTTAATTGTGTAATTTTTATGCAACCTTTTTTATTAATGTTTTTTATTGTGTGTACACTTTTTTTCAGTTTAAATATGTATCATAGTGCTAATAAATTCTCTTAAATACATAAATACATAATTTAATAAATTTTTCCAAAATTATATTAACTTGTACTATTACAGTCAAAATCAAATTTTGGCAAGTAAGCAGTAAAATAAAGTTAGCATAGATCATGTACATAATTTACTCACCTTCTAATTGTTTAATTCATGAGTTCCCTTGAAATAAACAATTAAACAAGTCCCGCACACTAATAAATTATTACACAGAAGGTAATATTAATTTATGATGTAATTAATAGCTCTTTATGCTGGTCTAAGGTACACTAATCTGCAATTTAGAATGTTTACTTACAGTCAAAACTTAACACCATTAACACGCTCTTTTATGATGCCTGTGAATTATTTATGTGTAGAGAAAAAAATCAATTTAAAGGGATTGCAATGGAGATGAATATTTTTTTAACGCCAAACATATTATTCATTCCTGTCTAGTTTACACCACACTTCTATTTCCCTTTTTTAATGGGTATAATCAAAATTTCTTTTGTGCACTTCAAATAAATCTATAATAATAAAAATGAAGTTTTGTATGTATATATCTTTAATAATAAAAATGAAGTTTTGTATGTATATATGTGTGTGTCTTATAGATTCAAAAACTAGACATTTGTTTGACTCGTAACTTGGCACAAATGCGTATTTTATACTTAAGTTACGAATAGGGAACTTTCAGAGCTCAAAATGTTCTATTTTTAGTGAAAATTCGAATTTCCTGAAAAAACTACACCACTTTGCCTCAAATCCGATCATTTCTTTACTTTCTTGATGCCATCTGCTGAAAAAAATTAAATAAAACTTTCAACGAAAATAAATAAAATTGAAAATGTTTATTATATTCTGGTTGCCACAGAAACTAAATACATTATTTGAAAATAATTGACATGTTTCAAGTGACGTAATTCCATACAGTTTCCATTCCAGGATTTATTGTAGTTAGTTGATGATTTCTTCATTGATGGTTCTGTTGATTGCAAATATGCATATTTAAGCAGTAAATGTATATATAGTTAATGTGATAGTTAACAAAGGCCAGAGAGCTGCATATAAGGGTTTTATGTCTTTATTTTTTCGCCAAATATGTTGCCAATCTCGCCAAATTATTAATTAAAACTCGCCAAATGGGCAAAATGTTTGTTAAGCTATTACTGAACTATGATGGTTAATAAAGGCCATCGCACTAGAACTGCATGTAACGATATTATGTCTTTATTTTTTTCGCCAAATACGTTGCCAATATCGCCAAGTGGGCAAAATGTTAGTTTTTCTATTACTGAACTGTGATGGTTAATTCAGGCCACCGCACTACAGCTGCATATCAGAATTTATTTTTTTATTATTTCGCCAAATATGGTGCCAATCTCGCCAAATTATTTTTTAAAAACCCGCCAAATGGGCAAAATGTTTTTTAAAAATAATTTATAAACTGGTTGGTTATGCTAAGATCATTGTGTCAGAGCTGTGTAATGGGTGTGTTTGTAGCTATATCTATTTTCTCGCCAAATTATTTCCCAAAACATGCGGGAAGAGTTAAAAGGTTTTATGTATTTATGAGGGAATTCTGATGACATTTATGAGTGCATTTTACACCGTATTTTTGATTTTGGAATTATAAAGCAATGAAACGGGATTTCATACTTGATAACGAGCGGGAAGAATAACTTAAGTTTATGATCTTATAACAGGTTATATGGTACATATACTTGGATCGATTTGATATTTTTTTAATCCGTGCGAAGTACGGGTATAAATTAGCTAGTTTTATTATAATTCTGTTTAAATTCAAATTTAATCTATTGTTTAATTTGTTTAATCTGTTGTTTAATTTAGATCATAGGTACTTTAAGGGGGTATGGGACACTTTTAACTTTTTTTTTAATATTGCAGATATCAATATAATTTTTTTTCCATAAATGTATACTAAATATACTTACACTTTTAGATAGTCAAAGATTTTAAATTATCATTATTTACTTTTTTAAAAAATAAAATGTGTCAAAAAGTGATGTCTCTTATTTTTGTTATAAGTCAAAAACTTATTTATTGGCAAACAAATGTTTAGCATTTTTATAAACAGAAAAATGTATTTAACAAACTGTCTTTACCGATTTTTCTTATTTGCCATAGTTTTTTTTTTTAAATATTGTTTATAATAAGTTTTTTTAATGATTTCACAGGTTCATTTTTTTTATGAAAATTAATAAATAAAAAATAAACTATTTATAACTAATCCCTAAAGACAAATTAAAGATATATGTTTGAAAAATATGAGTGGAAAATTTTGACACTCTATGGGCAGTAGATTTTGAGTTATATCAATTAAAAAGTCAAAAAATCATCGTAAACACGATCAAGGAGAAAAACAGCTTTGAAGTTTATCCCTTTCCTTGCTGAAGCGCTCCAAACCGACCGAACAACTAAGGATTCGATAACGTTATTCCTATCTAATATTACGAGGAAGCAAAGATTATAAACGTGGTTGGCCAACACAGATGTCATGACACAAAAAACTACACATCTCACGTTCTACTGCAGTTATAAATAAAAATTTTGTTTTAAATTATTCTAAAATATTTGTGTTATTTTTTATGACAATAATAATTTTTTCGATTTTTTTGAAGATTTTGTGTCCTATACCCCCTTAAAAAAAACATAATTCTCAAGGATCAAATTTTCTTAATTAACAAGTTATTTTAACTCCAAATACAGATAACAGTAAAAACTAATTATCGCATTGTTGTATAATATAATTTCTTTTTAAGAAAAATAGCATTTTAAAATTAGAACATTTTGAAAAGCCTAACCCTACGCCATTTTTTAAAGCTTATTAAAAACACATACAGTCACAATTTATTTTTTAAAAAATTCCTCCATTTCGTTTTATTTAAGCATAGCCAGCCCTATGCCTCATAGAACACAATCAAATCCAACTTGGCCAAGCATAAAATTGAACAGATATTAAAAAAGATACCGCTGCATTCCTCGCATGCAACCAGCGAAATATATACGCATTACGCTGAATATAGCGTGTTCTATGATGCGTTCTTTATTATTTTTCTTCTAAAAAAGTGCATTTAATGTCCGTAATGATATTTTTGCATTATGGCACAGCATCGGCAGTTTTTATAGGTTCCACAACCAATTACTGGGTTGGCTCATGGCAATTTGCTAAATAGGAAGTGGTCACTATGAAATAGATAAGGACTTTCGACTGTGCAGGCGGCATAGGCATTAAGTTAATTGCTTTTCGATGTTCTAAATTCGGTGCATGGAATGATTATAGTAATTGTATGGTAATGTTTTCCAAAACACTTGAATTTGGTATGAATATTGTAATGCTCACTAAAAATAAAATAATTATTTTAAATCCATTTAGTATTTATTTAGTAGTATTTTAATTCTTGATAACGAAACTCTAGCAAAAAAAATATGTTCATTAAATACAAACTATTGCCTCTTTTTTTACATTAAGGTACTGAGGAAGGTTCATAATAATAATTAGTATTTTGGAAATTTGCAATCCAAAGCGTTTAAATTGTGGTTGCTATGTAATTCACTTTTACATTTTTTTATTAATTTAATTCTTTAAATGAATACAATCATCACTGGGGTAGCTTAAATTTACAATAATTTGAGCCCATTAATTGATTTTGTGTAATATTGTTTAGGATATTATGAAGCTTTTTACAGATGATCTTGAACATATTACTTCGATCATCGAGACTGTTGTACTAGAACTGTGTGGAAAATAACGCAGTAAAAATTTAATATTTATATTGTAGGGTGTTGCTGATAAAGTAAATATTAGACAACTTTTAAACCATCCAAACGTTTTGTTGATGGTCCGAATCCGAAATCATTTGGAAATATTCATAATTCAGACTTGAGCTGCATAATTCTACAAAATTTTGTCTCTGTATTTTTGCAAATGGACTATTATTTAATAAATATTTATTCTTGTCAATTATTCATAATTTGCAAGAGGTATAATAAACAAAGCTTAATTTTTTATGATACATACATTTGCAAATGTGTTGATGTAAAGTTACGTGTTTTAGGATTTAGAAAAGGAGCAAGATACAGCCTTCAGAGGCAGCAGTATATGTATTGAGAATGGTGGACTACTATCTGAATGGTAAAAATTATAGATTTTATACCTATCGATATTCTAATATAAATACAGTTCTTAGATATTTCAAGCAAGGTTAACCAGATAAGTTCTATTTTACTGTTGTCGTAGCTAGATTTATTTATTGATTTTCTTCTTTGAAAACGATTTAAAGTTCGCGATAGTTGTTTTTATAACTTTTTTTTACAAACCGAATGACATTTTACAAAACTACGCATCAATTACATTCTACCATTTTAGAACAAAATTTTTAGTCGATATCGATTATTCAAAGAAAACTCTACATTTATGCATTTAAGAATCATTGCACATCATGCTGAAAACTGAACCACCCACTGCCACCACTTCCACAATCTCATATCAGCAGAAACAAACCACGTTACAGCAGCGGCAAGAGCGAGCCCCAAACCTAACCCCCTGTTCGCCAAACTCAATTTAAACGTTAAAATTGAATTTTGAAACCGCAGCCCTGTGTTCTTTTCCGTACACATCCATCAGAGAGAGCTGCGCCGGAACCACGCAATTTCCGACGTCCCTACACCTCGGTGTGTACCCCCCTGGTGTACCCCCCAAACAATCATTTCGTCACCCCTTCAAGCGCTGAGGGTGCACAAAAATCGCGAGATGAGCAAACATGCTTGATTGATCGATGGGCGATCGGTGTGAAGGTGACATGTGGGATCTTTGCCGGGAACAGTTGCTTACTTAGTTAGTATCAAAAGTATAGAAAATATGTTTTTGTATTAAAGATATTTCACAACCCTTTTCCAACTGAAGAGTACACGGGAAGAACAGATTGATTTCTGTAGAGTCTTTCCGTAATTGTCTCTGTTTGGCGGACATTGGCGACCGGAAACCGGTTTTTCTTATGGTTCTTCATTTGCGGTACAATCGTGTGACTCGTTCCACTCAACTCTGGCGTGAATTAGGGTTGCCGCGAAAGATAAACAAAGCGAATAACTGGCTTCTTTACACCAGTTTAGGCGATTTCTCGCTATCATCCCTAAAGAGGCTAGTAAGGAAAGCCTTGTACGAAATCAGTCGGTTCTTCCCGTGTACTCTTCAACTACACTCTTAAAACGAACGAGCGATTTTAACTCAGTCTGAGTTAATTTCACTCCTCCAGTCTGGAAAATACACTTCTCCTAGAAGAGTGGATCTTTTGTGTGTTAAACCTCCGACAGGGTCAGTCCAAACGAGTGATTTTAACTCAGGCTGAGTTAATATTCACTTCTTTCCAGTGTCGAAAATGCACTTCTCCTAATGGAGTAGATTTCACTCATTTGTTTTAAGAGTGTTATAAGTACCTCAAGGTGAAGACCAAATTGTTTCCACTTATATACTAAACTATTTGTTATAATCTAGATTTTAGATGACTGGGAGTAATTATGTAGTAAATAAAAGCCATCTAGCGTAGATGTTATTTGAAAAAACGTTATAGCGGATTGCTAAATGTAAAATGGTCGTAAAGAAAGATATTTGTTTGTAAAAGGCGAGTTGAAAGGAAGTGCGCTTTTACACTTAAAGACAGTAATAACTTGAAGACCTTTTATTTGAAAAAAAAAAAGGCGTCATCTTTAATACTACATCTTTAATACTACACTCAATTCACAATTAGGGTCTTATTACTTGATATGTTATTTAGCAGATATTTCATAGCGATTTAGTTAAATTTTACTTTTAAATATGATACTTAAGACACAATAATGGCGCAAGGAGAAATATTGCATTTAATTTGGTTTTTATTTGCCAAGAAAGTACAAAAATGAATAAATTAGCAATTCATATTTGATATTTTAAGAATAACTAATGAAGCCTCTCTAATAAAAGAACGATTCCATGTATATATTTTCAAATTGTTGTTGTATACCTTCCTCATACGATATCAAACTCCTAAATTCCAATCATTAATTTTTTGTCAAAATAAAGCTTATCAATGTCCACATTCAGCTGCACTAAGTTAACACAAATGATTCGTTACCTCTTGAGCGTCCCTATAGCGATATTGGAAATGGATGCGTGTTCCGGGCGCATGCGCGGAAGGATGTATATGACGTTTGTGCCGTGGGAGTGAATTAATTGTACATGGATCGAGTATTGGAGGAGGATGGTGGAGTAGGGATGCTCAGATTGCAAAATGATGGATTCACGCGAGCATAGTTGCGTGGGAAGCAATGGGGACAGTGATAACCACAGACATACCTGACTGCACACTATTTTATGTATGCTAATATGGTGATCTATAGTGAGTCACCAATAAACTCAAGTATAATGGTATATAGAATAATGCTATATCCAATGGTACATATAATAATGCTATATCCAATGGTACACTTTGTATTAATGGCAATATCCAGTGTTGTTGAATCCATAACCTTTTAGCTTAGAGACAGTTAAGAAATTCATCGTAACTATTTGATATTTTAAGAATTACATGACAAGGAACTATAATGAGTCATCAGTGAACTCAAATACATAGATTTGATATGTACAATGTTATTGAAGATATAAAATTTTTAGCTTAGAGACAGCTAAGAAATTCATTTTAACTATTTTATACTTTAGAATATGCTGTCATGACTTGGTGATGAAAAAATTCTATTTATATATTTTCAAATTTTGTGCTACTTCTCATATGATATAAAATAGATGAGAGATGGTGGGGTAGAGATTCTCAGATTGCAAAAGGATGGATTCACGCGAACGCGAACATAGTTGCTTGGGAATCAATGGGTACAGTAATAACCACAGTCAGAGCCTGCTCTAAGAAAACTCAGACTACAGGCAAAACCACTTTTGGGACCCCTTTATGAAAATGGCTATGTATGACTTCCAGTAATGATGCTGCTATATGACTTATGTATCAAATTTTTGCTGCAATTTTATTGGCTTCCTTATAAGCATCGATCAAAACAATCACGTTAGATCAATTGCTCAGTCAAAATTGAGCAAAAAACAAAGTGAAGTATCATAAATTTTTTTATTATACTGATATTCTGGGGATTTACAGCAATTACGATAATAGAAACTGAAATTTAGGGGCCCCTAATATTTTGGGTCCCTAGGCCCGGGCCTTATGGAAGAACAGACCACAGTCATACCTGACTGCACACTGTTTAGATATGTACACATATGAATGCTAATATGGTGAACTATAGTGAGTCAACACAGTGAACTCGAATATACTATATTAAATGTTGTTGAAGCCATAAAATTTTAGCTTAGTGGAATAAATAGAGACAAAGGCAGGAAATTCATTGTAACTATTTGATACTTAGGAATATGCTGTCAAGACTTGCTGATGGAACAATTTCTATTTATATATTTTCGAATTTTGTGCTAATTCTCATATGATATGAAATATATGAGGGATGCTGGGATGGAGATGCTCAGATTGCAAAATGATGGATTCACGTGATCGGTTGAGAGGGAAGCAATGGGTACAGAAATAACCACAGACATACCTGACTGCAAACTGTATGGAAATATATGTATGCTAATGGTGGTGAACTATTTATACTGAGTCACAAGGGATTCTAATGAACTCAAATATATATATATTTATGTACTATATCCAAGTTATTGAAGCCATAAAAGTTCAGCTTAAAAAACCATTTTCCATTGTAAAAATTGTTTTTTTTACCATGCCTCTTGATAACCGCTTCTACAATTTTTTGGATGTTGCTGTTATAAAGGTCTATTAATGATGGCAGAAATTCCAATGTCTCTCAAATTGTCACTCATTGCCGGGTTTTCAAAAATGTGGTTTGGTGTGAGCTGCGTATCTGGGCAGTTGTCACAGTTTCTGTACACCTTCCTGCCCTCTTTGTCTATTTTCCTGCCTCTGTGTTGATTGGTTCTTAGTCTGTTGATAACCAATATAATAAAAAATAAAATATGATAAAATCATATATAATGCTGATAAAATCGGTTAAACGCTGGAATAGCAACCTATTTTCCCCAAAAAGAATTTATTAAAAAAAACGACATTTACATTTCTTTGTTTATTAAGGATAATTATTTATTAGTAATACAAATTATACATTCCCTATGCTATTTATATTTTTGCGGTTTTCATGTTTCAAAAATTCGTTTCTCAAAATCACAAAATTGAGAGATTGTTCAAAGCTGATAGATTTTTAGCATGTTTTTACATTTTTTTTCGAGAATTATAAATCAATGTTCGAAAGATAAAAATATGAATTCAAGTGATGTTATGATAAGTTTTTTTTTTCTATTTTAGAGCAAAAATTTTACCTAATTATTGTTAGAATTTTTCTAAATTTAACAAACAATAGAGAATATTAACTAATTAATATTAATTAAAATTTCAAAAGAAAATGAATAAAAATAGTCAATTTTTTCCTTAAAAAAAGTTTGAATTACACTTTGTTCGGCTGTTTTTTAAGGAAATCCTATGTGGAATATGTTCTAGGTGACAATTGTTGTTACAAACCTACTTGTTTCTCGATTAGAATTCCAGTAAGTATTTATAACAGAAACCTGTTTTATTCTTGTTTTCTTGCAAGAGAGAATTTTTCTCAGCTTTTGCCTTGGTCAATTTATTTCTACTTGTATTGGTTATTAGTTTATAAAAAATATTACTTTCGATATTACGAAATTAAGTCTTTCTTTCTTGACTTAATTTATATAGAGAATTTCGTAAACATACTGATTCCGGGCATAATCCTCAAAAACTGTAAAAAAAAAATCTACTTATGCAGAGAATCATTTATAATTTTTTTTTCGATATCATTAGACTTAAGGATTGGATACAGATTTTCGCAACATAAACAGTCACACAATTATTTATCATCCATTTGTTAGCAAAATGACGACAATTACGTAATCGGATTAACATTAAACATTTTGTCCGCAAACATTTATCTTAATCATGGGAACAAATCGAAAACCAATGCCAAAAATAAACGCCAGAATTTCCCACCGAGCAATCACAATACGAAAAAAATATTCAACCCACACATAAAAAATGTCCGGCTGGGCATGCCACGTGTTTTGATGGATTGGTAACAATTTCGTGACCAGAGCGGTTTCACTGCTTTTGTTCCACACGGGCCTTTGGTCTCCATGTGGGGTAGTATCTATTGGAGAACACTGCATATTAGCAAACCTAAAGGGTGGCAAACAATAGTCACGTGACTTGGTCTCAATTTTAGTTGTTTTAACCAGAATTTTTTTTGCATGATTCCAAACAACCGCAATTCATATTCTAAAATGGACGTAACGAACTGTAGTGTAAAACATGTATAAAACATTTACGTATAGAATGAACAACATAAATGCTTTATTTCATTTTTTATTTGTGTGAGCACTCAAACAGCAACTGTAAGTTTTCCAAACATAGCAAGCTTTCTCGCCAAATCGCTTATTTGGCGAGTTTCATTTTGGCCCTCTCCTGTACAGCCCTTTTACAATCAGATTAGCAGTCAACTGTATTGATGTCGTTGGTAACTATCATTCAGCAATGCATCGATCATATACTGCGGTACCTGAGAGATAAAATTTGATTTGCAGGAAGACATTGCTCACCACACCACTGACCGATGCCTTCCCACGGGTGACACGTGGCTTTTATACTTTTTTATAGGGCAATTGGTATAGCTGGAATTGTTTTTAGGATAGTAGCATTTACAGCGAACCAATCGTTTTTACCAAAGCTCAAATCTCATTTAATGCAAACAAAAATCTCAAATATCATCTACCATATGTAAGCAAAGGATGTTATAAATAATATTATAGGATTTTCTATGTTAAGATGGCTAACTTTGATTTTAATAATTTTTTTCTCATTTACTGTATGCATAGTAAAAAATTTCTTTAAAAATTTGGTCAATAAATAATGAATTGAAGTGTTGTGTTATGAATTTGTCTATCATTGTTAAGTTAATAAAAAGGTGTTTTTTAAATCTTTTAGAATGCCTATTTTAATTGGTTTTCTTTCTCCCATAGGTGCTCCAATTGGTGCTCTGTTGTAAAATATTCTTAGCAATTATTTTTCACATTGGATTAACTTTGAGCACTTAGGTTTGGAGACCACAGTCGTTCGGCCTGATTGACCCTTATATAGTGGGCTCCCTCGTGTGTGATAGAAGATATCTCCAGAATCTTGTCAAACCAAATAAGAGATTTTCCAAGTTGGCATCAATGAGGCATCAAAACCTCATTTCACTGAAATTATTATTTTTTTGTGTGGAAAAAAAGGGGAAAGGGCCTTTTTTTTGGGGGGGGGGGTAATTCTCATCAACCCCTATTCGAGATTTCCATCCAGATACAAGGGTGATGGGGCAGCGAAAATAAATAAAATATAAATTCGAATCTCGGAGAAAAACGATATAGGAACGGATATCCACCTCTGAAGGTATGTATCTCTTATTACTAATTTTGCAAGAATGGTTTTAACCACATTGAATAATAAATACTGCACTGTTAAAAAAAATGTCGCAAATAAGAATGTTTCTGTTGTTTTCCTACAGTTTTCTTTTCTAAGCCTCCAGAAATTTACAACAAAACTGCGCTTCGATTTGTCAAAAGATACTTTTTATTGGTAAACTTTTCGAATTATACCATACACACAAATTTTTTTTCTAAAAATAACATTGATGTTTGCATTAAAATATTCGTTTCACATGGATAAGCAACGAAAAGATGCATGGTGGCATGAAACTATGATTGGTATATTTTCATTACCTAACTCTCGTCTTATTCTGGTTTGCGAAATAGACATTCTTTGACATACTAAGTGCCTTTCTTTCGATTCTTGTACAATATAAAGCACGAAAATCGAAAAAAAAAACTCCGAAAATTAAATTTTCTCTTGCAAAGTTAACATAATATGACTTACTCTAACATTGTTTTCATAAACAGAAATAAAGGTCCTTTACCATTCAAATGCTTTTCTGTAAAGTCTGTTTGCGACTTGTTCTACTCCGGTTCTAATATAAAAGAGAAACAGATGAGGGAATAGAGAACGAGAAAAAAAAATCATCCCAAAGGGGGCGTTGAGGAAATGGATCGGAGTCCCTTCATTTAAAAGTCGTTTGTCATTCATCGAAAGGGGTGGTTCGAACGCAGTCAAATTCAGATTGATGGTTTGATCTGCGAAAGGATGGACCCAAAGGGGGAGAGAAATTTGATATGGAGGACGCCGCTTGATCCGTCTGGCGTCCTCTTGCACCCCTTTGATGCACACGTAGAATACTGCTGTGGATAAACTGCAGTAACCTCAGCAATGGATTAGACCATTTTTGCCTTGAAATAATTAGTCTTTCCGCATGTTTTACTATAGGCTAGAGTAATTGAGTTTGGGCAAAAATGGTCTAAGTCATTAGGTTAGTTACTGCAGTTTACTTGGCCCACGGCAGAATAAGTGGCGGTTTCATGCGCTGGTTAGTTACTCGAATTGTATAATTTGTAACCAGAGATTGATGGAAGGGTTATGTAATATGATGTAGGTTGTGCAGATAATTGTTGTGTTTCAATGACACTCCCAGTTTTTATGACGTTTTATAACGATAGGTTTTATAGATAAATGATAATTTCGCTTGTCATTAAAATGTATGTCAGCGTTTTTATTGCTCTAAAATGCTAGTAGTATTTTTTGTATATGATATTTTCTTTTATATGAACTTGTGATAAAATCATTGAATTTAAATTATGTATAATGAAAACTAATTATTAAATAATTCTTTTATATCGTAATTCTTCGGTTTTGTTATGTTCACTGTGATAGAATCTATAGTGATCTGGTTTTTATTCTAAAATTGAATAAGGTATTTTTTGCATCTAGTATGCATCTAGTTTGTATGTTGTTTTTGTTTCTCATTTTACGTTCCAGATCAAGTCGAAAAGTCTGCTTGCCCACAAAAAGTATTGAACCAGCGCATGGTGTTCAAAAAGATCTATCTTCTCCAAATCGTAACAAGAGAGCAGATGGTGTCTGTCTTGTCACTAGTAAGGTAAACTTATGTACTTTGTATGAAAAAATAATATAGACATGTCTACAAAAATCTATTCAAACACAGAAAGTCAAGTTCTTTTTATCGAGTCTGTGGACAATTAAATGGCCTTTTGTGTCTTTGAAGCTGCATCCTCTAATTCCAGTACACCTGTGCTGCATTGGAACTAGCTTATGCAGTTTTAAAGTCAAATTATTGTATTCCTTAAAAAATAATTAAAAATACAGTCACTTGCTACTCGCGGTTGAAAGAAAATTATATGCGCTCAGTAGTTAAACTACTACACGGTAGGTAAACCCTTGCTTCATTAAATTGGTCGACAAACTAATCCTGATAGCTATCTCGTTTTACAGATGTACACACATCAACAACTCACCTGCAGCAACGAAACACTGCTTGTATTCGGTTCTATGGCAACAATGGGGCCCGGGTGGCCGAGTGGTTTGGACCATTACGCCAGTCTTCGTACTGTAACGGGTGCGGGTTCGATTTCCGCCCTCGCCTGGGTGTATTTTAATTTCTCTGTGACAGTAAAAAATTCTTTCTGTATCTGTCTTACAAAACGAAGGCTGATATAAGTGGGTCTCTGATCAAGCGAACAAGCTGGAATATATATGTACCTACCCCCCCCACCCCCACCCCCGTATGGCAACAATTGCCATGTTCCGTCCAGGTCCAGGAACTCCATTAGGTAACCAGGAAACAATTAGACGCCATCGTAGTTTTAAAGTAAAGTAACTGTATTCTTTGAAAAATAATAGGAAACACAATCACTCGGTGGAAAGAAAATTATGCGCTTTGTGGCTAAACTACTACACAGTCGGTATAGGCTACATTAAATTAGTTGACAAACTAATCCTGATAGCTATCTCATTTTACAGATGTACACACATCAACAACTCACCTGCAACAACGAAACACTGCTTGTATTCGGTTCTATGGCAACAATGACCACGTTCCGTCCAGGTCCAGGAACCCCATTAGGTAACCAGGAAACAATTAGACGCCACCAGAGGATGCAGTTTTAATGTAAAGTAATTGTGTTCTTTGAAAAATAATCAAAAACACAATCACTTGCTACTGGCGGTGAAAAGAAAATTATGAGCTCAGTGGCTAAACTACTACACAGTCTGTAAACCCTTGCTACATTAAATTGGTAGACAAACTAATCCTGATAGCTATCTCAATTTACAGATGTACACACATCAACAACTCACCTGCAACAACGAAACACTGCTTGTATTCGGTTCTATGGCAACAATGACCATGTTCCGTCCAGGTCCAGGAACCCCATTAGGTAACCAGGAAACAATCAGTCGCCATTAGTTCACTTGACTTATGGACACTTAACACCGCTGTGGAACATGCAAAAGGGACCAGCTGTTTCGATCAGGGGATGCCAGCTGTTACGAAATTCCCTTATTAACTTCTACCAGGGGGTCTACCATTTGGTACCTGACGCACAACACTAAAAATGCAATAGTTTGAAACAGTTATAACTCTTAAATGGTTTTTGGTTTAAAAAGGAGATATATTTGAAGGTCCTCTAAATCACACTTTAAATATATTGAATGTAAATTAGTTATTTCTTTATATATTAAATTTAAATTCTGTGTGTGTATTGCACTCAATAAGTTCATTTTCATTTGTTTAAATAGTATATAAATCTAAATCATTACATCTCACTTGTCAAGCAAGTGGGAAAAACATCTTTAAAAGATGCCTGTTCGAAAGTCCTGTGGTCGGTCATAGCGCAGCTAATATCCACTACCAATACAATACCGAAGTTACCATAAGAAGTGCAGGTTGTGTTGAGAACAATCCTCTTCTCCAGCGACATGTCTGAATTGAGGAGGTGGAGTTCTCTCGCAGCAGAAGTCAGATTTCCACCCTCATGGAGGCTTTAGCCCTTGTGCTAACGGACGGACGGTACGGCGCATTTCCTGCCTTTCAGGCTATGTCATGCAAGCACATGACAACAAAGTTTATTTATTCTCATCAATTTATTGAAATAATATGTTTCTCTTAGTTAAATTCTGCCCGAGCGTACTAGGCCCTGGAGAGGAGCTCATATCCGTTTCTCCGCTTCCGTACCAGTTGGCGTGAGGTGATAAAATAAATTAATACTAACCCTTTCAGTCCCAATCACAATTTGGCACCATCATTTTAGAAAAAAAATTCTGATCGTCCATGTCATTTGTGATATCAAAAAAGCACATAATTCGATTCTTCAAACTTTTTCTATTAGAAAATATTTTTTTTATATTTTTCCCAATAGATGTCCTCCCTATTATTATTATTTTTTAAAATTATGATCAGAAACATGATGATTCCAAATGACATCACTGGGACTGAAGGGGTTACGTATAGACAGTATATCATTTGAAAGGGATTTTTTTTACCTGATCTTTAGTGTCCTTCTGATAGATACAGCCTTACTGTGAGTACCCGTGGCAAATGATAAAGACTCATTTTTAAAGCGTTAAAGCAAAGACATAAAAATTTTACTGTTGATAGATGAAAAGAGCGCAGTCTTTGAAACGAAATTTAGTTTTATTTGTCTTGTCGGGGTCTTCCTAACTGCGTTTCTAACAGAAATAAATTTTAAATCGCTTCAAATGGGCTATGTAAGTTATTTGAATTGAATAGATTTATGGTATTTATTTGCTTTTGATTATTTATGACATACCATTAGGAATTGAAATTTATGATACTACGTGTCCTTTAACAAAAACCTTGTAAGTATGACCAAAACTCAGGTTGCACACGAATCTATACCTGATAAAGAGATATATCTTCCATTAACTGAGCAAATAGATGATATACTTCTGGGTCTTCAGTACATAAATATCTGTTACAATGTTCTTAAACCGACCGAGTGCCCTGGTTAAGGGTCGGAACACAATGCGTTTCCATTGGGAAAAAGTTTCCAGCTAAACGGGTTGAGGCATTGGTTTGGGGTTTCAAATAATAGCCGAGGGGAGGAACAGTGAACTGGGTAAGGTGCATTGAAACTTTTTATATATAAAAAACAGATGTTTCATGCTAATCCGTCATTTTAATTTAAATATTGTGATGGATATTGTGTTCCCAATTCGGAGATTTTAAATTTAATTTTTTTAACACAAAGAAGCTGTTTGCTAATGGTATGGAAATTAACTCACATGAATCCCCCTTATATGATTGGGTTTTTTTATATTTAAGGCTTTGTGAAACTGGAAATCATGCACAAATAATTATTAGAGCTATTTATATAAGTTAAAGCCTATGCTCCTTCCTTCTAGAGGACGCATTCTTTGTCATTTGTCATATTTTTAAAAATTATTTTTTCTTAATTAAATTACTTTATTCATTTTTAGTAGTACGTAACGTAATAATGCACTTTGTTGCATATTATTTCGAGAACTTTTCAGTATTATTTGGACTTTATGATATATGCAATCGCTACTGAGAAGGATGTACTACATTCGTGTTCTAATTGGGGACATTTCATTGCTGTCCACTCTGTGCGTCAATTCTTCAGAAATGGGATTTGAAGTGTCTTATTTGCAATTATAAAACAATTTTCTATAATAATGTATTCATGTATTTTTCCCTGTCTGACGTGACAGGGATGTGAATGTATCTTGCTGGAAGAACAGAACTTTCAAGCTACTTATGCCCGAATAACCTCTTCAATGTGCCAACAAAACCACAGATCTTCGTGATGGAGACCAATTCTGAGTATCAAATATTAAACTTATAAAAACGCCGGAGAAACACCAACTTTTGGGGAAATAAAGAATGATAAATTGGTCAGATCTGTCAAAAACGAGACAAAGAAGACCTATAGATAATATCCCGAGCCCATAGATCTGCTTCGAATGAAAGAGTGGACATCTTTCTCAGCAATGGACACTGTGATTTTTCCCCATTTGTTCAGAAAGATTTAACGCCCAATTACATTGAAGCCGAAGGAGAGGGGGCCGAATCTCATATAACTGCCAACAGAAAAATGAATGGGGTCTCGGAAAGTTCGATCGATAGCTATCGAAATATCAGGGCTTCCCCACAAATGGCCGGGCCCACGTAATATTGCATGGGCTTACTGACTGGGATGTATTGACGCTCTTATAGGACGGGCGATCGAACACATTTTGTTGGCCCTTTTCGAAACAGGACATTGGCTAATTTTTTGATGGCTTTTCATTTAAGTAATGGTGTTTTTGTAGCTTTTGCTCTGCGCTTTTAAAAAGTTAGGAATACTGGATCTTTCTAGCTTCCACCACTATTTGGAGCGTTGAATTGCCACTTTTGCGATGTATCAAAGTGTTGTAACCTGTACAAGATAGATAACAATTCAGAAGATAGATAAGATTTTAAAAAAAGGGGAAACTGCAGACAGACTTTTACTTTTTTTTATCATATATTTCTTGCTTTTATTTACTTCGAAGAAAATAGGGTATCATTGCGTTCCTTACACTTTTATTTAGAAACCAGTATAACTGTTTTTCAAAAGGTAGGTAAATATAGTTTTTGACAGCAAGTGGTTAAATCAAAGCATGTTGAGCTGGAAAACGGGCCCCTTATACAGGGTGAATTTCCCCAGCCTGCAAAAATATATCAAGCGGCAAAATTTAAATCTTTTCTTTAAAATATGTAAAATATTTAACAAAAATTTTTTTAAAAACTTTTTCTTTACTTTTTATGGACATTTTGCTGTAAACATAAATAACCTAGAAGAGTAAATACCCTTAAAATAATAAGTATTGTAAAAAAAATATATTCAAACACTTTATATTAACAGATTGCAGCGAGATTCATCCCCCCCCCATCACCCCCCATCATAAATTAAAACAAATTGTGCAATTCATTAAATTTTCAAAATCCTCTAATCGATAATAAGGTTTGATGTACAGAGTGAACTGTCAGAAAACAAATTTAGTTACCAAAGCGCCTCAATGTAGCAAGACGAAAAACCGTTTACTATGTCCAGGTCACCCTTTAGGTTGACTTCGCTGTAATAAATCTAACAACGTAAAGAAACTACTTCTACAGGGTATGGCGGTAACTATTTAGTCTACTACTACCTAATACCTAGAGTCGTATAGGTAAAACATTTCTTACAACTCTTAATATTACCCCTAAGATTAGCCATTCTAGCATTATTAATAATAACTGATTTCAGAGTGAGCCAATCGGAATCAAGAATATTTGTCATGGGTTTAGAGTCAATATCGGTTTCGATAGATGGGATTGCTTGGGGCTCGATAAAGATGATCTTCTGGGGCGACCATTATTGGTTATTGATTTCTTGAGAGTGTGCAATATCATAGACCTGGTCTAGTTCTGCTGGGCAATAGGGATCAGCAGCAACAACAACACCTAATACCTGATATATATTGGATGGTATTTTTAATAACATTCGACAGCAATAAATTGTAGTATTGTAAACAAATTTTTAATTGTACAGTTTTGGAAAATTAATATTTTCAATTTCTTTGATTAAAAAAGTTACTTGAGTTCTGTCGGGGGTCGGACAATGGACAACTGATTGTAAGGTAACTGAGGTAGCGTTATCCACCGACGCTTGCTAAAATCAAGCGACCTTCGTTTAAATCCATGACAGATATAAATTAAATGGAATTCTAGTAAAGGTAAATTATTAATAAATTACACACTTTATGAAAGTAATAAATTAGAGAAAATGTTGAATCTCTGAATAGTTATGTACCTTTTAATGGTCACTTTTCATATTATATTAAGAGCCCAGCTTTTCAAAGTTCGTGTTTAAACTTACTGTTTTTTTTCCTCCATACCTTTCCTTTTATTTTAAGACATTTAATTTTTACAAATTCGTGCCCAATTCGAGAATCGGTTCAGTTAACATCACAGTTTTATTTTTAGTCTTCTAAATGTCATTTCAGTAAAAACATGCCATCTATATCCTTAATACATTTAACATTTTATCTAAAGAAATAGCAAAATAAAAAAATCACTTTTAAATCTCCTGCCAAACTGAATCGTTTTCCAAAGTTTTTCCATCCACAAAATCCCTCCGCTCCGAAATCTCAGAAACTGCTGGAGCAATCTTGTACCCTGGGAGCTTATGTGGGCTTAGGACCAATGGCACTTCCCGTGGGGTAGGAGTCACAAAGATATTTTTTATCCTTACGGAAAAAAGTATTTTTTTATAGAGTAAGAAGAAAATAGAGATGCTGTCGGACAAAGACCAATATAGAAAATGGTTTGCAAAATGAAGCCATTGATCGCTATTTAGTAAACCCAAGAAAACGCTCTCGGCGAGGTATTTGGCATTATTCTAGGGTAGACTGACCAGTGAGTGAACAGGCCCCAGTGAATGAACATTTGGTAAATATAATTAAAATATAAGGATTGAAAATCATTTCACTAGATGGATTGGCAACACTGACTTCCTCCCATCTTGTAGGAAGCTATCTGACATATGGTTGGTTGTCCTGGTCATTATGTCTTGGTGTTTATTCACTGGCGAATGCAGTTTCTTAAACGTTCATTCACTGGTTAGTCTACCCTACAGTGAAGTTTGTATGGGCTTACTTCATTGACTTGGCGATTTTTGACTCTCTAATAAATAATATAATTACAAGCTTTTCCTTACCTGTGAAAGAAATGTCTACAATCATGTATAAATTCCGATCTTGGGCTACCACGTGCAACGACGCAAATAGTTATATTTTTGTTTTAAATTAACGCTTTTTAAAGGATAAAACAATTTGTTTCAGTAGGCGCGTTTACATGAGCCATCGAATCCATGGAATGCCAAACCCTCCACATGGAGAGAAAGCAGAGGCGTAGCTACCGCCGTATCTGCCGTATCAATTATACGGGGCCCCCGGGCCACGGGGGGCCCCCAACGTGCGTAAGCAAAAATTAACAAAAACTTTGAACCAAATAAATTTAATTTCGAAAAAAAAATATGAATGTGAAGAATGTAAAAATATAATTAACATTTTAGAGAGTTATGATTTCTTTGCTTGTCACATTTTATGAAGATAATGACTTACAGAAAACTAGTATGTATTTTATTAAGTAATCTACTTTTGAATAAACTGTTCGAATTAAGGAATCAAAATTTATTCAATAGTTTGCTAAATGAGTCCAAAGATTTAACAAAAGAGTGGAGGTTAAAACTGTTTTTAAAAACGAAAGGCGAAAGAAGGAAGCCTTTTTTTATGAGTTATCACAAGATGCGATAATTTCAGACCCAGAATCCTATTTCAAAGTCAATGTATACTATTGCTGTTTAGATATTAATTTCTCAAACTAAACAAATATTTCAAAGCCTTTGCGCCCTGAGTAGTATGTTCGAAATATTACAACCGGATAAACTCATGTCTTCTTCAAACGAGGAGATATTAAACGCTTCCGGAAAACTGTCGGCTAAATACAGTAAAGACATCTCAATTAATATTTCTGACAAATTAAAGGCTCTAAAAACATGCTTAAAATTTTAAATTAAAAAAAATTCATTCCATAAAGGAACTCATTGAACTATTGCTGATAAAATGCAATAGTCTTGCGTCCAGTTTTCCCGAGGTAATAACAGTATGCTTTGTATTCTTGACCCTTCCAGTTACATCCGCAACTGCTGTAAAAAGTTTTTCAAAATTAAAACTAAAAAAAAAAATTACCTAAGAACTTTGATGGGATAGGAACGCCTGTCAGACATGTCACTATTGGTTACCCGTCACTATTATATTATCCATAGAGGCAGAAACTTTAGAAAAACTTAAGTCATCATCAGCTATAAATCTATATACATAAAAGGCGACTTCTGTTTGTTTGTCTGTTTGTATAGGACGCAAAAACTTAAGAACCACGCAACATATCGTCACGAAATTTGGCACAAAAATTCATCTCATCTCCAGAACAAACATAGGCTAAGAATTTTTCGAATCGGACCATTCCTTCTATCGTTTTCGAACGTTTTAAGAGGAAAAATACACTACTTTCGCTCAAGTCCGATAATTTTTTCTCTTTCGTGATGCCCATCAGGCAGAAAAATTTAAATAAAACTTTTTAAAAAACAATTAAAATTGAAAATGTTTGATTTATTTAATATTTGTTCATTGCCTTCAGAAACAAAATTAATAATTTGAAAAAATAGTTGGATATGTTTCAAGTTACGTAATCCTACCAGTCTCCATTCTATTATTTTATTGTTTTTTATGATTTTTATTATGAATTTTTTAAAAGCACAGTTAAGCTTTTACTGAATTATGTTGTTTTTTGAAGACCGTTGCACTACAGATGCATATTAGGGTTTCATGTCTTCCTTCTTTCGCCAATTACTTTGCCAAAGAGCATTTTTGCAAAAGAGCATTTTTTTAAATAGCTGGTTGGTTGTGCGATGGTCTTTGCGTTTGCGCTAGAGCTGAATGGTAGCTATATATTTTCCTCGCCAAATTTTTCAAACACGCCAAATGGGCTAAAATGTTTTTATTCAGGAAATTACAACGACATTATCTGTTAATTTTATAGCATTTTTTAAATTTTGAATTTTTAATGTAATATAAGTAGCGGGATTTTGTACTTTAAAATAACGAACGGTATCAGCAACATAAGCTTATTAAAAAGCAAATAAAAATATAAAAAAAATGCAAATCGTTTGCTGTTTGCTGGAGTAGCTTATTTTTAATTCTTACTGATTATTTTTTTACTTAAATATGTATTCTCTTTAATTTGAGCTTCTTATCAAAGGTATTTTTGAAATTAATATTAATTATTACTATATCCAAGATGGGTAATTAAATGGAAAAAATTACTGGGTAATCTTCATATCTTATGTAACTCAAATGAAAGAAAAAATAGTTAAATTGACTATAAAATTATTTTTTCACCTCTACCCGTGCAACGTCGGGTATAACAGCTAGTGATTTAATATATCAGTTTGCCGAAAAAGGCAAGGATAGTGAATATTTAATTTGAATTGTTTTAAAAAAATTGAAAAAAGTGTCAGATAATTATGATGAATAAATACTTCTTTTAATTTATGCATTTTTTTCTTTTGTGAGAAATCTTTACCCTTCGTAAGGGCCCCCAAACAAATTTTTATATGGGGCCCCGCCAAGGCACGCTACGCTTCTGAGAGAAAGTTTTCGAGCAAGATTTCTAACCCAATATGGCCATCTTAGACCGAATCCATGGAATAAAACTTCAAACCCTCCTTCATTGGAGGATTTTCGAAACCTCCCAATGAACCCTGCAATTCCAGTTCTGCCCGTGCGAAAATCCCCAAGAGGGAAAATTTACTGAGTTTGCTCTTCATTCCATGGATTCGATGGCTCATGGAAATGCGCCTAGTATGAACTACACTCTTAAAACGAACGAGCGATTTTAACTCAGTCTGATTGATTTTTGACTCCTCAAGTCTGGCAAATGCACTTCTCTTTTTGGAGTGGATCCTTGTGTGTTAAACCTCCCACAGGATCACTCCAAACGAGTGATTTTAACTCAGTCTGAGATAATATTCACTCCTTTCCAGTGTCGAAAATGCACTTCTCCAACTGGAGTGGATTTCACTCGTTTGTTTTAAGAGTGTAAACCCAAATAAACGCTCTCGGCGAGGTATTTGGCATTATTCTAGAGAAGTTTGTATGGGCTTATTTCATCGACTTGGCGATTTTTGATTCTCTATTAAAAATATAATTACAACGCTTTTTCTTACCTGTGAATGAAATTTCTACAATATTGTGAAAATTTCGATCTTGGGCTACAACGTACAACTGCGCAAATAGTCATATTTTAGTTTTAAATTAACGCTTTTTAAAGGATAAAGCAATTTGTTTCAGCAGGCGCGCTTACATGAGCCATCGAAAGCCAAACCCTCCACTAGGAGAAAAAGTTTTCGAGCAGGATTTCTAACCCAATGTGGCCGTCTTTGGCCGAATCCATGGAATTAGACGTCAAACCCTCCTTTATTGGAGGGTTTCGAAACTTCCCAATGAACCCTGCAATTCCGGTTCTGCCTGTGCGAAAATCCCCAAGAGGGCAAAATTGCTGAGTTTGCTCTTCATTCCATGGATTCGATGGCTCATGTAAACGCGCCTAGTATGAACTACACTCTTAAAACAAACGAGCGATTTTAACTCAGTCTGAGTTATTTTCACTCCTCCAGTGTTGAAAATGCACTTCCCCGAAAGGAGTGAATCCTTTGTGTGTTAAACCTCCGACAGGATAACTCCAAACGAGTGATTTTAACTCCGTCTAAGTTAATATTCACTCCTTTCCAGTGTCGAAAATGCACTTCTCCAACTGGAGTTTAATTCACTCTTTTGTTTTAAGGGTGTAACATTTAGTGATTGGGCTTACTAGGGTTGCTTGGCGACTTTTTGGCTGCTTCACTCTGTTTCTCGCCAAGCATCTCCATCTTCTTCTTTAACTCTATGATTTTTTTACTCCTAGGACCAGAGGGTGGAGGAAGCGTTATTGCTCTCTACTTCTACCTGATTCTTCATCCTCATCATTTGGTTGCTATGGCGACGTAGAGATGTAGGGAACCGAAAACTAATTGTTTACTCAACTGTGAGTTTCTTTAGGGTGTGTTGTTTTCTTAAAGTTAGATAAATAGAAAGTTCCCCTTTTCCTCTTTATTTTTTCTATTTAACTCTTTGACTAATTCCGATCTGCAGAGTAACGGTACAGCCATAGGGGAAATAGATCCCCACTCCTAGTTAATGAGGTGCTATTCAACCTAGAATTTTAGTTTTTTAGTCTTCGGTTGATCACATTGAGTGAAACACTGGCGGTGCGTTTTAACATTTATAAGACATAAAATTGGCTATTGCTATTGAAAGTTACGAAATCTATCATTAGTTTTAATGCTAAAACGACAATTTGACGCCCTGGTCGCAATCGTTAGGATGCTAGCTTTTGGAGCTGCTGGGGTCGGGTTCGAATCCCGGTCAGGTATGGATGTTTGTGACTGTCAATAAATGTTGTTATTTGCCAATGTGTTTGTGTTTTCCTTTCTTTGTGTGTCTCTTGCGCTTGTAAAAACTCTTTCTGTGTCAGTCCCACTTGACGAAAGCTAAAAGCGGTTCTCTGAACAAGCTCTCAAGCTAGAATATTTATATACCTACCCTACCATACCATACGACAATTTAAGTAAATAGACAGAGAAGGGCTATAGATCGAATTGTGATTCAACACATTTGTCCCATTATATTGTATTAAATTTACATGAAGACTATTAAGCTGTACCAGAGGACGTAGCAGCCTTCAAGGAAATGGTGCCTGAAATGGGGGGGGGAGGGGGGGACAGGAAATATCAAAAGTAAGATACATCTCTATTTATATATTATCAGATTTTTTATTCGAATGTTTTTAAAATGAATGGATTATAAGGTTTGATAGACAGAGTGAACTGTCAGAAAACAAATTTAGTTTTAACAAAGCACCTCAATGTAGCAAGACGAAAACCGTTTACTATGAACCAGGTCACCCTTTAGGTGGACTTCGCTGCAATAAATCTAACAACGTAAAGAAACCACTTCTACAGGGTACAGGGGTAAAATTTTAGTATTTAGCCTACTGCTACCATCTAATACCTGATATATATTAGATGATATTTTTAATAACATTCGACTGCAGTAAATTGGAGTATTGTAAACAAATTGTAAAGAGTACAGTTATGCAATAATTAGACAATAATTAAACAATAATTAGATCAATTTGATTTTAAACAACATAATTAGTTTCTTATTACCGAAAGTATTTTCTTGTATATATATTTAAAAAAAAGCTTTGTTAATATGGGAAGTTGTATTTCAAAAATATTAATTGTTTCGATTTTGGTAGTTTGTTTAATTATCCCATTCGGGACAATATTTTACTAAACAAACCCAGACTAAAACCTTTTAGCACCTTTCATTCTATTTTTTGCCCACACAACTGCTGCATTTGTTTGCATATTGCGATTGACACACGTCCAAATAAGGGTGGCCGTGCACAGAAACACCATTATTGGTTTCAACGCCCTAACCACAAAGTAGATGACGTTTTGATTGGCATGAGAAATGAATAACAATGGTAGGAGGTCTGCTGTGACACCAGAATTCATTAGTCTAGGTATGAGTACAAGAAGAAATCGATATCTGTACGCGTGGCATAGATGAAAGTATTTTATTACATTCGTTGCCGTTTATTCAAGTAAAATTGTAGTAGTTTTTTATGTGTTTGGCAATAGTTCGCTTTGTTTTACATGTTGTTTTAGAAAATGGCTTCTCATAACGCACTTTAGAAGAATATTCAATTTCGGAAATTTTTAAAAATAGTTCGTTATGTTTTAAACTCTGTTTCAGAAAAATAGCTTCTCATAACGCTCTTCAGCAGAATTTTCAATACAGGAAATTGTTGGAAATATTACGGAATATTTTGAAAATACACTCTTAAAACAAAAGAGTGAAATCCACTCCAGTTGGAGAAGTGCATTTTCGACACCCTAAAGGCATGCATATTTTCTCAGACTGAGTTAAAATCACTCGTTTGGAGTGATCCTGTCGGAGGTTTAACACACAAAGGATCCACTCCAAAAGGAGAAGTGCATTTTCCAGTCTGGAGGAGTGAAATCCACTCAGACTGAGGTAAATTGGGAGTGTTTGTTTTAAGAGTGTAGTTGTTCTTCTATACGCTGCTGTTTCAAAGAAAAAGCTTCTCATGTAGCACTTCAGCAGAATATTTAATTTTGGAAATTTTTGGAAAGATTGGGAATATTTTGTAACTGATTCGTTAGGAATTAAATGTTGTTTAAGAAACATAGCTTTTCATGACCCACATAAGCAAAATTTTCTTTATTATTACGTTTGAAATAAAATTAATATTAACTTTGAAATAGAGTTCTATTGATAGAAAAAAATATATCGTTTACTAAATTTATTTGCAGTTCGAAGAATAATTACGTAAAATTGCTTCGGTCAATCCTAGTATCCGTTTCGGGCAACATTTTGACAACTGTTGTTCATCAATCTGCATCTGCATGCGGGGATTTTACAAAAGCTGCCAAAATTGATGCCAAGGACAATTACGATGAGACAAATTGAATTATTTATTGAGAACCTCACAGCCCAGCAATTCGAAGGTCTTTCCACTTATTGACTATTCACCATTTTTCAATTCCAACGGCATTTGTGGTCGATGAATAACCCCACCATTAATCGCCCTACACAACATTTCCGCCCTCAGAACACAGAACCCTGGAAAAACCATTTTTCTTCATAAACGGGCTCCTACTAAAAATTCCGTTCCATAAGACTTTCCATTATCTTCCCTGATGATGGCGAAAAAATGGAAAGTAAATTAACTTATGAAGTGTCCCCACGGGGCACAATGCGCTTTGTCCTGACCCGTGAGGTGGGGGAAAATGACAAAAAAAAGAAAAAAACGGGATTAATAATAATAGAGAAAAAATCACCCTTGAAGGCCGGGAGAGGCAAAGAATTCCCATTATCTGTACGGTGGTACGATCCATCAAGTTTTTTAATCAGGCTGTCAGACCCACGGGTGATGGACCAGGGGACGGAAGTCCTCCAAGGAAGGGTTCTGATGCCAATCGTCCGTGGTGCGGGGGAAGGCGAAAAAAAAATAGATCGGAGAATCCCACCCATAGATTTCGGAATACCTTTGGAACTATACTCTGCGGAACTTCAAATCGCAACAGAAAGTGCCACCAAGCATTTAAATAGAATATTCGATATAAACTGGGGTACGCCACAATATAGTTATTGGAATTTCATCTGGAAGAGCATAAAAATAATCTCGGGTTCGAATCCCGGTAAGACATGGAAGTTTGTGTCCGTCAATAAATTTTGAAATTTGTCTATGTGTTTGTGTCGTCTCTTTCTATGTGTGTCTCTTGTGCCTGTGTCATTTCTGGGGTTGAGTACAATAGACGCAGTGTTCGGGGAACTTGTCCCCTATTAAGAAAGTCATAAGTCATAACTGGTAAGCCACAATATGTTTATTAGAATTTCATCTGGAAAAGCATAAAAAAAATCTGACATCAACCCAGGTGCTCCGAACCAAAAAAGTGAAAGGATAAATTTGAAGATCTGAATAAATTTGAAGGTGGAAGCTCTCTTTGAGGTTAGCTTGAGTTTTGAACAAATGATTGATTTTTGGATTTGACTTGGGACTCATGCTAAGTTTTCATTTTAAGAACGTTAACGCAACCAATAAAAATACACACATCCCTACAATAAAAACACAAAATGTAATTTCAAACACCAAAAGCCACCGGTGGTCAGATGGCGAAAACAACATCTGAGCTAACCAGCTACATTATCCGCCACAACTTTATATAGGCTTGGAAAAATCTGGACCACCACTGTTTAAATCAAACACGCAAACTTGTACCTTCCAGCACTTTTATTTTGTGTCACCTTGTATTTCTACAGCAAGTCAAATAGTTGTGAGCGTAAAATAGATGAAAGTTTTCAATTTGCCAACAAATATGCCTCCACTGGGCACTGGCCATTGATCATCAAGAACTACAATAACTTAAGGTATTATATACTGCAATATATCAACCTAGGATAAATCCGAACAGTAGACATAAGGATCGTAATTCGTAAAATTAATTTCAATTAAGAAACTATTAATTCTTATGATGAACAAATAACCTATAATCCACTTTTATATAACTTCATAACATGCAATAATCAGATTAATGACTTGGCTATGGCACAAAATAGTCGACGGTGCAATTTGCATTTTCCAGGGGAAGCAAAAAAAAACCTGTCACTTGCGAGAAAAGGGGGTACCCGACCCCTCGGAGAAGAAATTGGCATTAGGGGGAAAAAAACGAAGCAGAAGCAAAAAATTAACGTAGATTAGGTCCCCCTTTCCCGTCCATGCCATTGAACGCTCTTTCTACTGGACATAATTGCATTCCGTCCAATCTGTGGGGGCTCGGCAGAATAGAAAAAAATAAGAAGATTGAGGGCCCTCAACTTTTTTGCATCTATTAAAGCCCCTTTTCTTTTTGTCAGCATAATTCCCCGACCCCCCACTGTTTCGTCTGATTTTTTTTTTTTTAAGTCCTCCCCCCACTGGTGCGGTGCCCGAGTGCATAATTAAAGATCTTCCGAGGTCCCTCGGGATACGAATGGTTTTTTAAATGAAGCGCTCGGTTTGGAGGAAGTGTTTTAAACAAACCATGCAATGGGTTTGGGGGATTTGGCCTGTCAAATCCATTAGATGAGGATTAATGGATAGACGAATTTTTAAAGTGCATGGTTCTACCTGCTTTTGGCGATTTCCCTCTGAGGGATACAGACGTATATACACTCTCAGAAATAACACTTTCATTTTTGACGATTCATGAATCCTCAAGCCTCATTTCGTTAATTTTGAGGATTGTTTCGTCAAACTATCACGTGACTTTTGAGTAAACGCGAATCCTCACTTTTACGATCGTGATTTGACGATTCTGTATCTTGATTTTGAGGAAACAGAATCTCATTGTTGTACTCACATGCTCAAAAATGACGAAAGATTTCTTTAGATTGGACGACATTCAAATCCTCATAAAAATGACGATTCAAATTTCCTACTTTGAGGAAACGAAAACTCGGAGCATTTGCCGGTAACGGAATCGTCAAAATTAAGGAAAATTTCATCGTTTTTGAGCATTCATTTATGAGTGTACCAGTCACCTCACTGCCAGGTTTTCCAGCAATGCACATAATTGTTAAAAATTTGTAAATTTAATAATTTTGTCTAATTTTAAAATTTAAAGAATGGAGGAGCAATTTATTCCCATCTACTACAGAAATATAAGATTTAAATTTGGTAATCATACTTCCGATGGCGCCCTCTTTGCAGTGAGAGTTACGAAGGAAGGGGGTTTCGTAAGGTTGTTTATTATAGTTTGGAGTTGGGCACTCGTGAAGATCCAATTGCTACCCAAGAATTTTATCTTATCATAAAACATAATATTCAATTTATAAAAACGAAACTTCACTATGTGTTGTTTAGAATTTTGAAATCAATCAATCTAGTTTTTTAAATCCTTATTATAAGTGTCTTCGTAATCAATATCAGATTCTTTGTAAAACTGTAACATTTATGAGCCATTATATTTACTTAAATATCCATTTAAATTTAAACCTTAATCCAAAACCGAACAAAAGTTCCGAAATATCCAAAAGTTCAAATCAATTAAGATTCTTTAATCATTTTATTTAAATTTAATTTAAGAGAAAAATATTCGGAATTTAGAGTTAAGACTAATTTTAAATATTTTTTATCTTGTGCCTAAGTGGTCGTGTTTATCAGTTCTGTATTTTTTTTACTTAAAGTGAAAAGTTTTTTAGCTGAAAAGATCTTAATATCGGCTGCGTTTTTTTGGGTACACCTTTCTGGAGTCTTTCCAGAAAAGCTATTTTTGTACCTACGCTTGAATCAACAAAGTTTGTTTTGTCTGGAAAGAACTTTTGAAAAGCAAGCTCAGGAAAACTTATGAATCGTCTTGTTTCTGAACAGACTGAAATGTTTTTATTCTTATTCCTGTTAGAAGTAAAGCCGCAATCACAAGATCGTAGCCAAGAAAACTATCCAGACGGATTTCCAGGAGGGGCACACTTATAATAGGGTGGAGGGAGGGAGGGGATTAATTAAAAAATATACTCTATTTATTAAAAATTACACTCTATATTTACTTAATTTTAAAAGTTACATATAGTGCTTGCTAACTATGAGAAAACTTCATTATATTGTTCCTTAGTCTTCATTTAATATGAAGAGAACAGGGGGAAAACCGCTTGATTTCGTAGAAGGCTTTCCTCAATAGGACTCTTTGGCGATGATAGCGAGAAATCGCCTAAACTGGTGCAACGAAAGCGGTTACTCGCTTTGTTTTTCTTTCGCGGCAACCCTGATTCAAGCTAGAGATAAGTTAACACGAGTCACACGTTTGCACCGCGAATTAAGAACTTAAATAAAAACCGGTTTCCTGTCACCAATGTCCGCCAAGCAGACACACTTACGGGAAGACTCCCAATAAATCAAGCGGTTCCTCCCCTATACTTTCATATATTAATAAGGATTACAATATGACTATTTTATATGGAAAATATTGAGTAGGGTATAAACTATTCTCGTTTCCACTTCATTATGAAAACAATTATTTTTGGAAGAAGATCCAAACAGCTCAATTCCAAATAGTATTAGGGTAAGGTGGGGTAAGTGGGCCACCTTTTTGGTATAATTCGACTTTAGACCCTCATACCACTAGATATAATCGACCTAACAACTTATTTTTTTGTGTGGTCCATTCTCTCATTTGTTATTACTGTACCCATGGCAATCTTAAAACAAATTGGCAAATAATAAATTTAAAAAAATATTTTTTCTTTTTGGTCATCCGAGTGGCCCACTTGCCCCGCAAGGTGGGGTAAGTGGGCCACCCCCCTAATATATTTGTACACATAACTGGTGGAGATATGGTGGGATAAGTGGGATAATCTACATGATATTTTGAGTGTTTGAAAAAAAAAGTTATGATGTATCTTTAATAGTTCCCCCATAGCAACTTTTTCTGGCATGCAAGCTTACTAAAAGAAAAAATACGTTAATTTTCATCTTGTCATTTTTGCATGTAGTGTAAAAAAAATTTTTATGGCTACAGATTTTAAACTGGCCTATGTCAATTAATAGGACTATGAATAGTGAATATGACTAACCCTATGAATCAGTGAATATGACTTTTTTTTAAGAATATTAAAGAGTTGGGGCAAGTGGGCCACCCCTGGCCCTTACCCCGCCATTGTGGTGGCCCACTTACCCCAAACTGGGGGCAACTGGGCCACCCCAATTTTCTTTTAACCATATCAACATCACAAGTACATGACACTACAAAAAGATACTATGTAATATACACTTTCAAAATCTATAACATTTTGTTTTGTATCATGAACCGTTTGAAAAAAAAATAGAAACATAGTATGAAGGCGTGAATTACGAAAATATGCAATTTTAAAAATGTTCACAAAAAGGATTGTACCTTGTTACATACTTAAATGAAAATGATGCCATAATGTTTCCTGCATCTATTGGATTAAATACGTAAAAATATTGTAACAGATTTTTTTACGTCCATAATTCGTTAAATGCCAGGGGGGGTGGCCCACTTGCCCCAATGGCCCACTTACCCCACCTTACCCTATCAAGGCAAAAAGTAATAATGGACAATTATTTCAAATTTTGTGGCCCAGTGGTTGACGGAGCAAATTACCCCTTTGTAGGGAATCTATATCTAATTATATCTTAAAATTTTAATTATTATTATTGATGGTAAAACCCCGACAAAATTTAAAAAAAAAAAAAGATTGCGAAGCATTTAGTTTCAAAGTTTTTGACGGTTATTCATTCGCTACTTATTCTTCAGTGGAATATTTTCAGCATATTTTACTAATTTTATATATGCACTAGCCAAACTAAATATTTTTGTAGTCATTGAATTTTTTTAATACAAAAAAATAGAATCGATCATAATGTCATTGACACGACAACTAAAAAAAATATCCCTCTTACTACTGTTTAAAAAAACCACTCAATTGATTTTTCTTCAAAAGTACGGGGTGGTTATAAAATAACGCTCCCTATTCGGAGTGGTCTGTAGCTTGAATGAATAATCCAAATGCAAAAAACTTTGAGACACTTACTAATCAAGAAGGGGGAAAAAGAATGGAATCATAAAAAGCAAACTCGTCTCTTGACCAGGGTTCTAAATTACGAGGCATAATTGGATGTGCTGGCCGTAATTGGCTACTCCTCGTAATTATAACCTTGGTCAAGAGACGAGTTTCTGTGTTATAATTCCATTCCTTTTCGTAAAAAAGAAACTCGTCTCTTGACCAGGGTTCTAAATTATGAGGCGTAATTAGCTGTGTTGGCAGTAATTGACCATAATTGACGACGCCTCGTAATTTAGATTCTGGTCAAAAGACGAGTTTGTTTTTTGTGATTATTCTTTTTTATGATTATTCTTTAGGATTCTGTCTTTTTTATGATTCCATTCTTTTCCCCCCTTCTTGATTAGTAAGTGTCTTCATTTTTTATGCATTTGGATTATTCATTCAAGCTACAGACCACTCCGAATAGGGAGCGTTATTTTATAACCACCCTGTATCTTCATCCTAAAACCAGTATTCCATTCTGATGAAGCAGGATCTCCGTCCTGCGAAGCATATCCATATTTAGGGTAGACTGGCCAGTTAGTGAACAGGCCCCAGTGAATGAACATTTGGTAAATATAATTTAAAAAAATAAGGATTGAAAATCCTTCCACTATATGGATTGGCAACACTGACTTCCTCCCATGTAGTAGGAAGCTATCTGACAGGGTGGCCCAAACGTAACCTTGCAGTTAGTTAGGTATACACTTATTTATACAGCAACAGTTATTTTTTCGAAAGTATGTCTGGTTGTTCAGTTAGATGATTGCGCATTAACTCACAGAACTGTAATTAGGATCGTCAACTAGAAGGTCTCGTAACTGAGGGGTACGGTAAAGGCTAAGCTTGTCCAATTGTCCATCAGGCATTGTACTTTATTGAGTGGGATAATCAGCTCCCGAGATGCTTGTCGGGTGCACTTCTTGTTATGTTTATGAATGTTATGCCACACTGTATCTGCATTTTTATACTTTAAGATGGTCTTAAAGATACACCGTCGGTGCTCCTCACTCAGATTCAATGCAGTGGCTTACATTTATAACCAAAAGCACAAATTTTCCGACAGCACAAATCATTTTATAAGATAGCTGGCAGATTGCGAGATTCGAAGTTTCATGCTCTGGATAGGGTAGGGTAGGGTATTTTACATATATATTCCGACTTGCGTGCTTGCTCTACTCTGGAAATATTATTTGCTTATTCCTCAAGTATCAAATAAATATCCCGAAGTAATCTCGAAACTAAACCTAACGAAGTCCACGAATTTCTGCTCTATGGTTAAGATATGCTGCAGTGTGACTTTATTTTAGCCAACCAACAAAACTAAGCACGACTATGTCAAATACCTGTTCTAAATAACTCAAAGTTCTTACCAATGGTACATCATTAAATGTAAGGCTACTTTTGGGCTACCCTGTATTTGCTTGAAAAGAATCTAAGTTGTCTTCTTCATATATCTTGCGCAAAGTTGCGGATATTTTCTGAATGTTCTTAACATGCATTATAGCATTGAAAAAAAAATGACCGAGTTGCGACCCTAATCGGTAAGTCATCGTTTATCACTACTTGATTTAAACTCAAATAAAACAAAGATAGATATTATTGATTAGCAAAACAAAGGTAAGTATTGTTTCTTAAAAAGATCTACATAAATACATCAAAACAAGATTGGACGAGTAACACGTGTAGTTTTTAAAGGCAAAGATATGAGTTTTATAAATAGATTTTTATCTTCAATTCTTTGAACTTTTCGACATGAGGTTATGTTTCATTCAATCGCATTTTCGCAGAGAGCATAATAGTTATTACCGAATAATAAGCATAAAAAAGATCTTTTATCAATATCAACCTTTAAACCAAAAAAGTTTGAAGCATCAAAGTTCAAAACATTGTATTCTTTACTGCAATAGTTCATAGTTTCATGTTATGGCTCTTGTTGATATTGGTCAAATGACTGAGATATTTAGAATTAATATTTAAAAACTTCACGTGAAAAAAAATACATAAAAAAACACTTTTGCACAATTTTCCTTAATAAAACTTAAAACCAGCGGGTGACCGAGCTCTGCTCGGAGAAAATAGGTATCGAAGCTAACTCGAAGATTTAAATTTTCAATTGTGATTTATCAAAACAATCATACCATAAGAAAATTTGTAAAACCATTGGTGAAAAGATAACCGGTTAAAGTTAATGTGACCAGATTTTCAAAATCAAAAAGTGGGACACTCCATCACCCCCCCCCCCCCCCCCGGTGTATTTTCTAAGTATTTTTTAAGCACATAATAGTCCCTTCACACAATGACACACTTGGTGTAAGAAAGATAAGGAAGGCGCGTTCAACAGCAGCAGTGGCTCCAGGCAAACAGAAACCATACTCCACCAATTTGTTGATGACTTTAGCTTCATTTAACAATTTCTAAAGACGTCATAGCGTTTTACAAAGATTATTCATAAAAAAAAAGTCTATTTTATGTACAATTTCCTCGTTTTTCGGGACTTTGCGGGACTTTTACAAAAAAGCGGGACTGTCCAGCCAAAAGCGGGACGTCTGGTCACATTAGTTAAAGTGCACCATTGTAAACAAACTTAGAGTTTGGAAAGGGAACTATTCTATACAAAGGTAAAGTTTTAAAAGTCATAGGAAATGAAATGTAATTGATAATTGGCGTTTCGTTGAAAAGCAACAAAAATGTCGAAATGTGGTAAACATTCCATTTCATACTTCATTCAACTCGATAGGTATAGCAACCATACGTTAAATTTTCAAGATCGCCAAAAATCGCCAATGAACAGAATAGAACTGAAATCGTCTGCTGATTGGAACTAAAAAAATATTCATGTTACCATTTCTGTAAAACTCAATAAAGTTTAAAGCAAGGTTGAATTTATTTAAATTTGAAAAATTAAAATCTTAACTAAACATTTGTAGCTTAAGCAGAGGCTTATAGCTTTAGCAGATGGCATCAGGAAAGTAGCCATTATGGCGAACTAAGTTTGAAAATATCCTATCTGTAACTCCGAACTGCTGGACCGTAGCGCTTCAAAACCTGTGCCAATCGATTCGTCGTGTCCAAAACCCCCAGACCCCTAAGTTTACCGGAGTTTATTAATTCTGGGGCGATTTTCGACTTGGGTCCAATTCCTCGTATTATAGTATAAGATAAATATTGTTTCGTTTTTTTTCTTTGGAAATTACACCAGCGTAAACTTTTTTTTAATATTAAAAAATAATGTTATGTTTAAAAATGCGGGAAATGTTCAGACGCTTTTTGTGTAATCTGTGCTTTACATTTTTTTACAATTTTTATTCTGTTCCCAATCACATTCACTGTGTACAATTTTCTCCAATTGAACAAACTTTATACGTAAGAAAACAGTCATTTTCATAACTATATAGGACTATATAACTATGTAGGATTATCAAAAAGTATAAAATTTCACATACTAGTATACGAGGGAGTCAATGACTTTCAAAATAATTTAGACATTCATTGGAAAACTTTAAATTCACATTGAAATTCAATGGCCGTTTGTTGGCGTTCAATTTTTGTATGTTGCCTAAGCGACCCAACACTAAATTGCCCCAAACTCACTACAAATTAAAATAAAAAGAAATCTATAATTATTTCTTATTAATTTTATTTTTCTTCACTATCACATTTAATTTGAACATCTTGAAAATAGTAAATACGACGGGTAGTATATGAAATTATAAATTTCTTAAAAAAATTTAAAATATACAATTTATATCTAAAAAAACTAAAAACACAGCCTGTTCCTGATGCTTTATTAAATAATATGTAAAAAGTTATACGTTGTCAGTACTGGCTATAATATCCACACTACACAGGCCAATCCCAAATATGTAGTAAGTGGTAAAATTATTTATATCAACCCTCGTACTCCATATCAAAGAGAAACCGGCTCAAAGCAGTGCCCAGGGCGACACTTTTGCCATGTAAATTTCGCTCCCTCGTAATCAGTAACAGCGGTAATTAAGCGCAGAGGTAAAGTTTCAGGTGGGGGGGGGGGGCGAAACTGCCACGTGACTCACCCTACCGCACCCCCGCATTTTCCGGAAAAGCCCCCTCCCCCAATGCGATTGTTATGCAACCCGTCAAGTTTTCTGGCAGGGTGCCAGTGTGTATTACGTAGTTAGCTTGGCGTAGGTGGTGAATAAGGGGAAAAAAATTTAAATAGGGTTTAGTGCTGCCATCTACTAGATATACATGTAAATATTTGTGTTTAACATAAAATTTAAAATAGTTGTTGAGTTGAAGATTATGATTTTAACTAGTTTAGCAAAATTAATTAAGGAAAAACCAAAATCTTATTTAAGGAAAGGATTTATTTAATTCGAAAAATACTCATACAATAAATATTTATAATATTTAAAAAACCGAAAATTTATTTGCAAATATAAAACAAATTTGTTTCTGCATTATCAGATAAAAGACAATTTAGTAAACAGAAATATGTGTGAAGTGAAATCATGATTCCATATTATTTATGGATAAATAATGGATAATAAAAATAACTTATAAACTTTATTAGAATCATAGAGTGAATATTGACATTTATTAGAACACTAGAGTGAAGAAATTTGTTTCTGGTGCTCATTTTTGACATTAGATGGCACCAGTAATATACAGTTAAATCCCAAGTTCTTATTATGAAATAAAGATGGCGCCACGGCTTGCCGATTAAGATTAATATAAAAGCCTGATAGTAATAGAGTGATTACTTCATATGACCCAACTATATAAAATCATTAAAAAAAAACTTCGTACATTTTAGCGACTTAGGGTGAATTTGTTTAAATACTTGGCAAGAAAATTGCTTTCATCATAAGCTTAATTCTTAATTATGAGGCAAAAAACACATTGAGCCCTTAGTATATTTTGGCAAGGTTGGGAACATATTTGGCGAAAAAATTTAGATCACGACAAATGACTCATTATACAAATGACTAAAGAAACAATATTTTACAAAACAAATTTTTCTCTCATGTTAATGACCAATTCTGCAATATAAAAGGAAGAACTTCAATTCCATCATTTCGCATTTAATGATAACTTGACAACCTTTTCGGTGAAAAAATTTAGATTGCCACAATACCTATTAGACAGCTCTGCAACGCGATGTTCTCCAAAGAACCACAAAATAATGGCTAGTTTGTTAAACTTGGCGAAATAGATGAAGCAGTGAGAAAATAGAGATTGCCAAAAAGATCAGTGGAGTCAAAATTTCAATAATAAGGCCGAAAAGCACGCAAAGTTTGTGATTCAACAATAACTTAGTAATTCTGACAACATACTAGGCAAGAAAGAAACATAAGAACATGAACAGCATGAAAATCATTTAAAAAAAACATTTAGAATTTAGCTAATTTGGTGTGCCTGACCACAGATTTGGCAAGAAAATCGGAGGAAACACTTCTAAGTGAAAGTTTCTGTTATAAACTTGCTTTCAGATATAGAGCCCATTCTAAAACAAAATATTTTCTTTGTCACTTTGTGTATTGTGAAATATTTGTTAGTCGTGAGACTAACAAATATTTCGTAAAAAAAATAATGACTGCATTTTAGCTCAGTAAGGCAAGAAATCCAACATGTGCATCCAAGAGTCTATAAATACAGGAGGGTGGGTATATCATATAAAGATCAAAATAAAAAGAAATACAAAAAAAACTTGTAATAAAAGATTGGAAAACTTAACAGAAATGCAAAGAATTTATTGTACAAATAACTTACATAATTCAATAAAAATGTCAATCATATAATTATCCTATACAATTACATTGTAATTAAAATAACATCAACACAAATTCTTGCAAAAGGCAGCAGAGAATTACTCAAAAAGCATACAGAGCATTTAAGATTTTCACAGGTTATGCATTAGAATTGAAAGTTTTGAAGAAGAAACATCTGCCTAGTACACTTGAAATACCGCATTGAAATGAATTTTCCCAGAAGGGATCTGTTACAAATTTCATTTTTTTCTGAAATTAGTCCATTCACCAATGATCATATATTCTTCTGAAATGAATTATATAGTACAGTTTGACTCATTGTTGGGTTGACCTCCTAACTCCGCACAAAAGTTCGACCCCTGGAAAATAAAGTAAAACAACTGTATTCTCACTCAAAACACTCAGCTTAGGTTTGAATTATCATCGCAATAGAACTACATGACGGCTATTGGCAACGGGCGTTCTATTTTAGAACCACAGTCAAGTGACGAGACGACACCTGAATAGGCACCCAACGCAACCGTTGAGGGCGACATCGTACGCAAAAGGAGAAACTTTTTTTTAAGGTTATTTAACGTGCACTCCCTTACACAGGCTATTATTCGGTGGACATTTTTGGCTGCACATGCCGTTTATAGGTCGGCAGCTATTTTGGCGATGCCCGGATCTGAAACTGGGGCCTTTCACATGCTAGGCGAGTGCCTAACCAACTGGGCTTCCCAGCAACCTCCAAAAAAAAATTCAACAAAACTTCAGGTCTTTTTAAGGACCATTTACAATCTTTTAGGGCTACATACAACATTTATGTAAAATATTTCTATTTTCATTAGCACATGTAGCTGAAAATTTAATTATAAAAAAAGTGAATTTTACTATTTTGTTTTAAAATTGCCAATTTTTTCCAATACAAATATAAAATAATTTATAAATCAGTTTTCCATACAATACATATAGGGTAAGGTGGGGTAAGTGGGCCATTGGGGCAAGTGGGCCACCCCCCTTGGCATTTCCCGAATTATGGATGTAAAAAAAATATGTTACAATATTTTTACGTATTTACCCCAATAGATGCATGAAACATTATGGCATCATTTTCATTTAAGTATGTATCAAGGTACAATCCTTTTTGTGATTTTTTTTAAAATTGCATTATTTCGTAATTCACGCCATCATACTATTTTCTTATTCATTTCCAAACGGTTCATGATACAAAACAAAATGTTATATATTTAGAAAGTGTATAAAACATAGTATCTTTTTGTAGTGTCATGTACTTGTGATGTTGATAACGTTAAAAGAAAATTGGGGTGGCCCAGTTGCCCCGCGTTTGGGGTAAGTGGGCCACCACAATGGCGGGGTAAGTGGGCCAGGGATGGCCCACTTGCCCCAACTCCTTAATATACTTAAAAAAAAGTCATATTCACTGATTCATAGGGCTAGTCATATTCACTATTCATAGTCCTAATCATTGACATAGGCCAGGTTAAAATCTGTAGCCCTAACATTTTTTTTACACTACATGCAAAATTGACAAGATGAAAATTAACGTATTTTTTCTTGTAGTAAGCTTGCATGCCAGAAAAAGTTGCTATGGGGGAACTATTTAAGATACATCATTACTTTTTTTTTCTAACACTCAAAAAATCTTGTAGATTATTCCACTTGCCCCACCATATCTCTACCAGTTATGTGTAAAAATATATTAAGGGGTGGCCCACTTACCCCACCTTGCGGGGCAAGTGGGCCACTCGGGTGACCAAAAAGAAAAACATATTTTTTAAATTTATTTTTTGCCAATTTGTGTTAAGGTTGTCATGGGTACAGTAATAACATATGAGAGAATGGACCGCAAAAAAAAGTAAGTTGTTAGGCCGATTACATCCAGTGGTATGAGGGTTTAAAGTCGAATTATGCCAAAAAGGTGGCCCACTTACCCCACCTTACCCTACAAAAATCTAGCTTGGAACTTGTAGGATTTTTTTTTTTTGCTTTAACGCATAGTTAATCCCTAACTACTAAAGTGCTGAGTACATGTGGAGAACGTGCTTGGTAAATATGTTGGCCCGAAATTCCTGTGGCCAGTCATACCACAGTTTACCATGGGTGCAGGTCGCCTGGAGAAAATGGCCCCTCCAGCGACATGCCTAAATTGAGGAGGTGGGGCCATCTCGGAGTAGAAGTCAGAATACACCCTCTCATGCATGGGTACTCAAAGCCTTGTGCCAACGGATGCTAATGCAAACCTTTTGTCTTCCAGGCTACAGCCTGGAGGCACACGACAACAACAACTAGTAAAGTAAATAACCTCGATCTGGATTTTTGTTAATTTTGAGTAATTCTTACGGAAAATTTTTCACTCAAATATATTTACAAAAACCTAATAAGGCCATAGGGAGCTCACTAAGACCAATAAGTTCAAACAGTGTTGGTAGCATAATTTTCATATGGATTAGTTTTTAAACAGCACATTAAATGTATTTAAATAAAACCATCTTGATTATATGTTAAACTACACTTTACTGATTTATTAAATATAGAAAGATGGGAAAGAATATTTTTATGAACTAGGAAACAAAATCATCTTTTCCCCAAGACTTATGAGTTAAGTGCCCTCAAATTACTTATTTTATAAATGGATTTTTAAGACTCCTAAGAATCCTGGTGTATAATGTTAGAAAATAATAAATGAAAAGTTTAAAATTAAAGATCCTTAAAAAAATAAAATATCCTCAAAAAAATTCAATATAGTTTCAGGCAAATTTTTTTTTGTTGTATTGCATTTTGATAATTCTTAAAAATATTTATTTTAATGTACTTTACTTTTTTGCAACTTTTACTTGCACACTTCAGTAAATAAACATTAGCAATGAATTAACTACTTACGTTATAGTTTTCTTTTCTACACTTTTGGGCTCTGGTCTAGCTCTGTTTAGGACTTTCAAGAAATCAGAAGTTTTGGCACGCATACGAGAATGAATGTACGCCTGAAGTATAGACAAAATTTTGATTAAAGTTAGGAAAAATGATATTTGAATATAAATAATTAAGTGAATCATATGACCATAATAATAACATCACATTTAACAGCAATAGGGGAGTAAAACATTACATAACTTTCAATTACCAAAAAATATCAATAAATTAAAAAAATAATTAGATACTGCCTAATAATAATGGTATTACATTATAAGACAATTTTAATAACTTTAAAATAAAAAAAATTAAGCCACTATTTGCACAGGCGATGCTTTCTCATAAACCTATTTATGATATGGGACAGGAACTGGGAATTTATGTACAAAATTTTGAGTCAGATGTTCTGTTTGCTTGAGCTGTAGAGTGGTTTCAAACAGACCAATGTTTAAAAAAAAGAACTTTTTTTAAATCAGCACACTTCCAAACATGTATGAAACACCTAATCTCCATTTAGGATTTCTGCCTGATCACAATACTATCATTATCTCATATTTCTTATTGGGAAATAGAAAGTAAAAATGATAGTTGTCATATTAGTAGGGATATTACAGTGACGGTTATTTTTATTAAGTAAAGCTTGAGAGCAAACATGTTCAAGTTTCATATAATAGCAATGTCCTAAAAACTAGAAACCAACCTCATCTTTTAGCTAGTGTAAAATAAAAAAATATTGCTTAATGCTCAGTTAAGCCGATGAAAAGAATTGTTTAATGTAAAAAAAAAAAGCTTATTTCATCAATAACAAAACTGACAGCTTGTATGGATACAATTATTTTGAAATGTACCCATTATTACGAGCACAGTAATGGGAAGTAAGAAACTTACAAACCAATATTAAACCAAACTTAACTTTTACTAACTAAACTAACAAACCAATCAGAAAGTAACTCATAAAAACACAATCTGGTGAGAAAAAGGTATACAAGGTAATAAGAAGCAAATGCTTATGAATTCATCTGAGTTTAAATAGGTATATTATAGTTAAAAACAGAGCAAACAGAATTAAAAATATTATTACTGTATTGCTGGTTGTTGAAAATATGTTACTCATTCATGAGGCAACAATCTTTACTTAGTAAACAAATTGCACAATATACAGAAATAAGACAAATACATTGGACACACACAATAAAAATAAAATTAGAGAAGAATCCTACTTTTGAGCATTTGATATGGTAGTGTAAGTAATCTCGAAATGTATGGATCAAGTTTATAGTGTTGTCCCGCGCTTGCTTATTGGTATGTCGTGGAAAGAGAACTGGAAACAAAAAATTCAATTAATTTTAATAATAATATAATTTGTCAATAAAATTTAAAATAAACAAGATACACTTATTATTTGTTCTCTGGGATTGGAGTAAAGCAATTACTTGTAACGATTATTTTTTTTCGGTAACACAAAGTAACGCTGTTATAACTTTCAAAAAACCACTTAAACTGTAACCTAGTTACTTATAGCCATAACAAAGTAACTAAAAATTTTGTTAATCTTCCATCAATTCTCACACCATTCTTTAGATCTTTTTGATAGTATGGAGTTTATTTTAAATTCAACTACCTATTTAAAATTTTACAAAATTGAATTATCATTATTAGCTTTTTCCCGTTTGTCACTATTTTTTAAAAAATCTTTGATCTCTTTGAAACACTACGAGATGGTTAGATTATCGGTTTCTTAAAACTTGTAATTTCTAAAAGAAACTGCAGTTCGTTACTTTTCATATTAAGTAAATGTAACTAGTTACTCTTTAAATAAAATTGCAACAGAGTTACTTTTGAGATAAAGTAACTAACAAAGTTACATTTTAATAGTTACTTTTCAATCCCTGGTTCTCTCAATATTATTTGATTAGACCGGTTTGTACTCACCAAAAGTAATGTAGCCGATGTTTTCTCCTGTTCGGGCATCAGTATTTGCTAGCTCCATTGGCGGTTCTTTATGACTGAATAAAACCTGAGGGGCAGTGTGACTAGCCTTTCTGCCTTCTTTGAATTCCTGAAATTAACATTTAAAAAAATTAATATTGGCTAAATTGAGTATAATATCATATAATAATGCTATGCTCATTACCTAAATGAATTCAAAGTATCAAAAAGATAAATATGGGGATGGATTGTACAATTCATCTTAGAGTAATGAGGATATGAGAGTTTTGACGGTACATGAATTTTCAAATATGAAATGAACACCAACAATGCTATGAGAAATAGATTGAGCATAAGCAACGAAAGTCTAGGTCACTAAGTGGGGGTGATATTGAAAGTTCAGTGATGGTGGATGATAAAGAAAAAATTTATTCCTTAGTAGAGGTGGATTTGGGTAGCGATACTGACGTTGATGTGGTTACAAAGGGTGTAAACCCTGGAGACTCTGGGATCAGGAATGTGGTATGCAAGAAGAAACACAACATGAGGCGTTGTTTGCCAGGAGCAAAACTTAACCTACCCAGGCAAAATTCTACGCATATATATTTAATATAAACATACTTTTCATACAAATATATGCTAAAAAGTATGTTTTTCAAAGAAATTTTTAAAAAATCATGTTTAAAAAGTTACTTAGGGACACACCTTAAAGTCTAAAAACTCAAATTTTTGGTGCTACAAATGCAACAAAAAAGGATGTATCACTTATTTGTATTTAACAGATTATTTTAACATTGTTTTTAATGCAAAATGCCTTTCCACATTAAAATAACATAGAACAACAGTTAAATATACAGCAGACACTTATACAGTACACAATTTATTTATAAAGAAATAAATGTGAAGTTGAATAGAAATAAGAAAATCTTACTTTACCTGCATAAATACTTTTCCAATTACTACATCATCTTCATCTTTGAATATGGTACTAAAGACTACAGTCACTCGATCCGACTTTGCTTCAACATATCTGAAGGGAAAGAAACACATATGGTATGAATAATACCACAAACGGGCAAATATAAAAAGTTCGCTAAATAAAATATTATAGGATATCCCCTATTTTTTTTTTAAACCATATTAGTAGAGCTTTGTACTACTGTTCCCAAGACATGGTGTTAGAATCCAAAACGGGCAAGGTTAACTCTGCTTTTTATCTCTTTAGTGATCCGATAAAGTGAGGACCAGTCATGTATGGGAACAAAACAATGGAGATTTCAAGTCAATTTGAGTACCGCCTCCAGGGAACATTTACTGCAACACACGCCTTAGTCTTGCAAATGGAGGCCTTTACAGCAGGCTTTGACCTTCTATGGGTCTACTCTAGAGTGTCTCACAACTGTGCTTTAATCCTTTAAGAAGACACCATAACACTTACTATGGTGTCGAACTTCTTCTAGTACTTAAAGGACATATTTTTTTAATGTTGTTGATTTGGATACCATAAACTTATTAGTTTCTTGATAAAACAATTAAAAATGGTAGTTTTTAAATGATTGGGGAAAAAAACTAGTCTGTTTGGGACTAACTAAGTTTGATTAGGGAATACCTAAAAAATCTTTACTGTTTAATTTAAAATAGTTTGTGACCTTCTAAGCCAAATTTCATTGAAGTATAATTTTTTTCACAGAAAGGGATAGAAGTTTTAAATAATAATTTTTATTTCTTTATTTTTTTTTTGCAGATGATTATAAATGCTACTCCAAACTTTAAATTTTAGTGAAGTAAAAAAAAATTAATTATGCGTGTTGCCGGGAAACTAGTCAAGTTATGGGTTTATACCTCTTTATCCCTCAAGATATCTGAATTAGCTATTTTCCACAAAATGTTTATAACGTAACAAAGTGGAAGGATTATAATAATTCTGTCTGTCAAGCACTTTTGTAGCCAAAACTAAAAATGCTACAGGCAAGTGTGATGTGATACATAACAAAATTCAGTGTAGCAAAATTAGAAGACATGTAAAATCTCAGAAAACTATTCAAATTCAAAATACTTCAATTATAAAAAAAACTGCAAAATGTAATGATCATTTAAAAAACATAAGCAATTTTTATTGGAATTGAACTACCATTGCCATTCACAACAATTGCTTGAGAAACTTTACTCCTTTTAAATATTAAATTAAAAGAAATTTATTTTTGGGCTATAAATCAGTTTGAAATGTTGTCAAATATATTTCACAAATACATTCTTTGATTGTATGTAGACATGAAATGTTTTCTACTTTTAAAAGCAAGGAATATTATACATTTTTATTTGTTTGATTACAAATTAATTTAACAAACGATAAGAAATAAGATAAAAAGAAAATAAAACCAAAGAAAATAAAGTGAAACTAGCCAATTTTAGCCTGTAAATGTTTAATATAGAATTAATAGTGTGTTTGGCGGTTTTTTCCTGCTGAACACAAATTTTGTGCGGAAGTGACAGATTGTGTTACAAACTAACCTGTTCAATTTCAATATACTTACAAAGTTTCATCATCTCTGTAATGAATGACAGCTCGTTTGTGCCCTTCTTCCCCCCGCTCTTGGAATTCAAAGTATTTTTCAAAGACAGATGCAAAACAATTTCTTTTCAGCAAGCCAGCTTTCAAGATTAAATCATCATAACTTTGTGGAATGCTTTCCAGGTCAAACTGAAGGGTCACATTGTAGCCTAGGAAAACACAATAATTTATAACATTAATAAACAACAATACAGTTAGGAGATTATTGAATCTTTAATTAAATTGAAAGCTTGAAATAAATGGATCATTTTCTATTGAATATTTAATAGATTGAGAGTAAATAAATATATAGTTTTCTATTGAAACCATAATTTTGATGTTCAAAATTATTAATGACAATGAGTTATACCAATAATAAAGCAATTAGAATAAGAATTTTTTTTTAGAATTTGAAAGGTACATAATTTTTTCTATAACATAAAAATCACATAATATAAAATTATTTAAATTGAAATCGAGGAAAACTTATAAAAGTAAAACCTACATGTTTAAATGAATGCATGCAATATGAGTCATTCCACGTCAAATCGACCAGCTCAAAATCTTCATGTCACAGAATTCAATCTTGATTTTATTCCAAGTACTAAAGACAAATTTATTAGGCACGTATTTTTTGTTTTTTCAAAATTTTAAGAACTAAGAAAGTTATGATTTTTTGAAACCGAAAAGTTAAGCCTAACTTTTTCTCATTTAGCATTGCGGTCTATGGGAAATTTAGTATTTTCGAACGAGTATAACTAAAAAGGGTAACCTGGGAACAAATAACAAATTTTTGTAAGGAATACTATTACTAATGGTAACATTTTGGTAAAGTGCACTGTTGTTCCCAAAACTCCTTCTACCAAAATTATTTTTTTAAAAGTCAGAGGAGAATAACATTAGTTCCAATGGAGAAATTTGTACAAAAGGTTTGTGTTTATGAAAGAATATGTGCAAGCAACTATATTTTTTTAAATGAAGTATTAATATTAAAATTTCTCATATGATAGCAAACATTTTTTAAATACTTCGTGTTATTGAATAATTTAAGTCTTTTCCTCCTTTCAAATTTTAACTTATATTTATAATATTTTTTTATTTAATATAAATATTAATTGAAATTTCAAAGGTTCAAGGGATTTACATTTTTCAATAATACAAAGTGTTTAAAAATATTTGCTATGGTATTTCAACGCGGTATGGTATTTTAACACGCTTGCACATATTCTTTCATAAACACAAACCTATTGTACCCATTTCTCCATTGGAACTAATGTTATTCTCCTCTGACTTTTAAAAAAATAATTTTGGTAGAAGGAGTTTTGGGAACAACAGTGCACTTTACCAAAATGTTACCATTAGTAATAGTATTCCTTACAAAAATTTGTTATTTGTTCCCAGGTTACCCTTTTTAGTTATACTCGTTCGAAAATACTAAATTTCCCATAGACCGCAATGCTAAATGAGAAAAAGTTAGGCTTAACTTTTCGGTTTCAAAAAATCATAACTTTCTTAGTTCTTAAAATTTTGAAAAAACAAAAAATACGTGCCTAATAAATTTGTCTTTAGTACTTGGAATAAAATCAAGATTGAATTCTGTGACATGAAGATTTTGGGCTGGTCGTTTTGACGTGGAATGACTCATATAAGTTATATTTAAGATAGCCAAAAAACTTTTTCGATGAAAAAAACACACACAAAAGAAAGTTTAATGGTACAAAATAATAGTACAAGTACACATTTCTGGTTATTATTTCAATTCTTCGACTACAATAAAAATTCCTTATATATTAAAAGCATGCATTTATAAATTTAAATGAAAACACAGCTTTTTTTTATTGGTTATCTTGAAATAAAAAATAGAAAAATGTTAAGATGTCAGCATGCACTAGGAGCAGCATTACACAAATTTACTGTATCGTAAGTACTAATTAATGTACTAAAACACCTTGTCTTTGATGTATATAAACAGTTTTAAAAATCTTTATTAAATTAAGAAAGTTGTTAATATTCTAATGACATGATAGGAGGGTTTATTTAGATACTTCTCAGGAATGACCTCAGGAAACTTTAATTAATTATGTGGATCGATAGGAATCTATCATATATAAACAGAGATTGGCTGTAATTTTACTACAATACTAAGTATTTACCTTCTTCAGGTGCAGTTAGCAAGGCTCCATATTCTCTCTTTAACAACTGAATAAACAAGATTTTTTTTACAATTACAAAAATATTTGACAAGAGTAAACAAAGGTTTTAACCATGTAAGGGACAGGCAAATTGACTGAAGTGTAAACGTGCTTACACAGCATGATTTTAAATTAAAGTTTTTAGCTGAAAATTTAATTTTTTTAATCTTTTTAAAAATTATATTTCTGTAGCAGAATGATGGTTGTTACGTGCTTAAGGAATCAATTGCTGCTATGTGCTTTTAAATTTTAAAGTTTAATAAGCTATTAAATTATTATTTTTTTAAAATATCTGTGTTGCTGGAAAATCTATCAGTCAGAAGACAGGTTTATACATCTGTATCTTATCTGTCAGAGTTTAAATAAGTAACATTTCAATCTTAAAAAGTTGCAAATGAACTAAATAACAGATTTTTATAACAAAATAAAACTAGTTTTTTTTTTTAAATCAATTTTACCTCATCAGCTCCATGTTCTTGTAACTGCTTGTAAAACTTAAGTGAAATGCTCACCTAAAGAAAAAAAATAGTTATAAAATTTTATGTAGCATTTTCTTATGTGGACAATCAATTATGTTAATCAGAGTTTTTAGTAAAATTTGACTTCTTAATTAAATACGAGGACTCAAGAAATCATTAAAAAACTGTTTTAATGACAATTCAAGAATTCATAATAGTTTCAACATTATGAAATGTTTTTAGACTAATTATATATGTAGGTATTACAGAAATAAAAGGAGCTGAAAAATATCAAATATCAATCGAAACATAATGAAATGTTTTTAGACTAGTTACATCTAGGTATTACTGAAATAAAATGAGCTGAAAACTAATATCAAAATTGTTATTTATGCATAAGAAAAGCAATACTTTAAAAAACGAATGAAATAATGACACGTTTTAAAAAGTTTGCTTCTCATGCGCGCTGAATACACTATATATTTATAATTCAGTGAAAAAAAAATCAAATATAAGTAGTTCAAAAATAATTCATGTGCAGAATGTTTTTACGTACAACACATAAAAAATATCTGGAACTACAAAAGGCAGACAATTTTTTTTTAGTTTGAAGTCACACATTTGAACATGGATTCTTATTTGGCTTTTCAAACAAATTGAAAGTTTCTAAACTTTCAGAAGAGATACAAATACAACAACAGTGGTTTTAATGTAACTTGAGATCAAACATAAGCAGTTATAAGGTTCAGATGCTCCGATTAACGTGAATATTATGAAATGTTAAGTTGTACTTGATATGTTGGCATCCTATGAAAAAGAGTGAAAAATCAAAAAAGTAATCTTTTCCACCATTTCAAAAAGTCTAACTTTTTGCACCTGTCTGATAGTAAAACTATAATGAAAAAGTTGAATTCAAATAAAGCAGTTAAAGCCTAAAGTTTAGCAGAAAATAAAAATAATAATTATTGATGTGGAATTATTAAACAGAACTTAGGCAAAACAATGGTTAGCTACAGAAAAAAAATGTGTGTTCACTGTTTAGCATCAAAAACTACATGCAAGTGATTTATAAAATTAACTCTATATTTGCAATTAGGACTTTTAGTTGCACCTATTAAAACTGAATTAAAAAATAGTATCAGAAAATGAAGTACAGCTTTATTGATTTATTAATTAAGTTTTAATAATTATTAACTCAAGCTCTAACATAAAATAATATTAAGGGTTTAATTTTAAGGTTAACTATGAAAAGAAGAAATTCTTACTCTTATTTTAGTTTTATCACCATTTAAATTGGAAATGTGAAAAAGAACTCCATCAAAATCTGCCACTGTTACATCAACAGATTCAGGTTTATTTCTAAAAAAGACAAAATATCATTTTAAAAAAATATTAATATTAGAAGAAATAAAGGTATTCATATGGTAGCTTTTCATGGGTTTTGTTTTTTTAAAGTCAACATAAGGAATTTTCATAAGGGAATAAAAACATCACACAAGCACAGGATATTACTAAATTATTAATTTGATACATAAATCGTGGGACCTTTGCTCTTAATCTATTTTTCAACGATCAATCAACATGCCCTAGAGTTATTTAAGTTATGTTTTTGCTTTTTGTAGAAAGCAACTTCAAAAGATGCAGATGATATGTTTACAGTGAGAAAGTTGTAGATTTTAAATTAAAACTACCAAATAATATAATTATACAATTTCGGAAGAGATTATATCTAAGCAACATTAATCATACATCAAAAAAAGTATACGATTGAAGTATGAATAAATATTTCATTCATATTTGGTAAAGAGGATGAGTCAATATAAAAGGCAAGTACTTACCCTGCTAAACTATTTTTAAATTTAAGTTTAAGCGTGTCTTCAATAACACGGTTGTTGATTTCTAATAAGATCATATTTATTTTATTTCATTCGGAAATAAACAAATTAAATCACAAAACTAAAAATCTTTACATCCATCAAACCAAACTTTCTAACCGGAAGTTAACAGGGAGTTTGCATTTATAAAACGGAAGCTGCCATTCGGATTGTAGCAATTTACAGGTAGACAAACAATTTATTAAAAAAAATTTTTGGAAAAGCAAAAAAAAAAAAACCACACTATTATGCAATAATAATTGTTACGCTTTCGAACTTATCATTTTTATTTGTAGATATTATTCTCTTTTAATTAAAAATAAATAAATTGCTGAATAGATGTGCTTTAAAAAAAGCCACAGTTTAATTATCTTTATTTGGTTATATTTTGGCATCAGCTTTTTTGTTTACTAATACTAAACGAAAACTAAAAATTTTGAGGCTGTAGGGAGCCTAGTGGTCAAAGGGTCTCAGCTTGAGATCGGAAGGTTGAGAGTTCGAGACCCGGTCGCCACTGAAGACCTACCGAGTATATGCGGAGTACGTGCTCGTAAAATCTGTTGGGTCCGAAAGTCCTGTGGTCGGTCATTGCGCAGTTCACCATGGGTACAGGTTCCTGGAGAAAATTTCCCTCCCCTTCAGGGACATGTCTAAATTGTGGAGGTGGAGACAGATGTTGCCATCTGTCAACAGATGGCGGCATCAGTCATATGTGTTTGTGTGTGTCCTGTGTTTGTCCTACTTGACGATGGCTTATAAGCGGGTCCTTGCGACCAAGCACACAAGCCTGAAAATATATGTCAAACCAACCAACCAACCAACCTAAAAATTTTGAGAAAATTTAATCCAAACTTTCTTATAATATTTTTTTTCTTCCAAATCCAACTACTTTTCATTGTCAAAAACAAACAAGCTCATAATCGTTTATATTTACTTTCTAGCTTTTTGAATTTTTTTGTAGGTTTTTTTTAGGCTACTATGTTAAAAGAGACGCAACGAAGTTAGTTTTCCAATTATAAGACATGAAGGCTGTTGAATTGGAAGAAGATACAATTTTATATCAAATGCAAAATGAAGCAGCTAAAAGGGGAAGAAAAGTTTTATCACTCCGAGCATCGAAAGTTGTAGATTTCAGTTCTCAGTACGGCAGTAACGATTCTATATCCTACACTGCAGAAAATCTCATAGGATCTCCTACAATATATCCTAGATCGGGAGACAACGCTTATTCGTTTCAATTGGTATGCATTCAATTATTTGTTTGGTAATAACTAAAAAGTTTTCTTAAGCTCATACTAATGCATTAAAGTATATTGAAGTAAATTCTCTTTAAGAAATAACACACATTTATAGAAAAGTATTTAAATGAATTACAATTTTCTAAAAAATTTACTATTCGAATAATTATTAATATTTTCACTTATTTCTGTATTTATGACAGTGACTTTGTGCATGGGTTAGCATATGGGTAGTAAATGTGCATATTCAAAAGGTGCAGGAGTATTGTATGTAAACATTGCAGTATCTCGAAACATAGTCATGTTTTCAATGTTGTCATATATGATGGCATGCCTAGCAACTGTGTCTGAGAAACACTTGCTATGGCCAGAAATTTTGTTGATTCTCATGTAGGACAAGTGTGATAGAAATTAACATAGTATGCTATCAATTCCTTTCCCTCCTTCACTTTCTTTATTTTCATATAACTTAAACAACTTTGAGTTTTATTAAAATAAGGAAAACAAATTGATATTTATTTCAATCAAAAACTTGTCCTTTGAGAAGCACTCAAATATCTGGCCATAGCATTTGTTTATTTTGATTGTTTAGATACTTTATTAGATTGCGGCCACTTGACCCGTGGTACCATTAAAAAAAGCGTAACTCCACTTCTGATATTTTGATTATGGAAACTCGCTAATTCTTCATGCATACTATTTTGGGTGTACATCAAATTACTTTCGATACATCTCTTTTAGCCTATATTTTGAGCGCACCTACTATCATCCTCAAATTAGATTTTCAAAATTGAATTGAATGAGCATTCTCCTACTTTTTTTTAGCTTCCACACTATGTTTAAAACATAAAAAGTTGAAGGTATTATCGTTCAGTCCATCCATCTGTCCGTCACTCATTTTCATAGCTCAAACTACAAATGTTATAGACTAGTGTGATACGTACAAAAAATTCAGTGCATCTGAATGAGAAGACATTGAAAATCTCAGAAAAAAAATTGAATTCGAAGTACTTCAATTATTAAAAAAGCAGCAAAATTTAATGCTCATTTAAAAAGCATAAGAAGCTATTTTTATTAGAATTAAATCACCATTGCCTTTAATAACAATCACTTGGGAAACTTTATTTCTTTTAGCTAATAAATTAAAATAAAATTTATTTTTATGACATAAATCAGTTTGAAATGACGTTAAATATATTTCACAAAGAGATTCTTTGATTGTATGTTGATATGATAGTTTTGCTTCTATTTAAAAGCAAGGAATATTACTTATTTAAATTCTTTCTTTCTTTTTCTGAATTTTACAAAAAAAAAAAAACACCTATGTGCTTACAATGATGAAAAATAGTGTTAAATATTCTATTAGTTAAAACTAGTTTTAAAATCTATATTTGCTTTTTTCTATGTAAAATATTTATAAACTTTTTTCAATTTTTAAATGTATTACATGTTCATTTTAGAGGACCTATGGAAAATGGTGGCACATGTTGCCTTCTAGTCGTAATAGGCAGCTTCTACTTCCTTCTAAAACTCCAGTTGAAAGTCAAGATTTTATTGGTAATTTATTCTTTAAAGTTTGAAAGGGTTAGTTCTTTTACAGTCTGGCTTCTACTTTGACTAATATCTAGAGTGACCAGAAGTTAGGCATTTTGCAGCATAGTACTACTTTTAGCTTCCACACTACGTTTATAACGTAAAAAGTGGAAGGTTTTATAATCGTGCAGTCCGTCTGTCACCAACTTTCATAGAACGAACCGAAAGTCTCATGAACAAGTGGGATAAGTCTTTTTGGAGCAAAAAATCAGTTTAGGCTACATTCCAAATTTCATTAAAAAATTTGAATTAGAAGTTTATTTAAAATTTAAATAACTAAAAATTAAATCTACATTGAAATAACCTGCGAATTCCATTTTTATTCAATATTTTCACTGTTGCCATTACAACAAACGTATAAGAAACTTTATTAAATAAAATTCTTGAAAAAATATTTATTTTTGTTTAATAATTCAATTTGGATTGTTGTAATAGCACAATAATGTTATTTCGAAGGCTCATTATATATGAATGAAGAAAGATGCATAAAAAATTCAAAATTTGCATTAAAAATATACAAAGTTTCGTTTTTATTTTTAAAGCAACAATTTTACTTGCGAAAAAGTATTTATTTAAAAAATACATTATTATTCTTCGAACTTCAAAAAAATTTAGCAAACGGTAAAGATTAATTATCAAATTTTCAAAATAAGATTTAAGATAATTATTAATTTTGGCTTATAAAAGTTTGAATTAGAACTAGCAAACGGCCCTGTTAGGCGAATTTCTTTCTGAGGTGCTATTAGTGTGTTTCCTGTTGGAGCGTAAATGTTGTGTGGAAGCGGTGTAAGTGACAGATTCTGTAACAAACCAACTTGTTTAGTTTTGTCCTGCCTATTTCAAAGAGTTTTAAAATATGTAAATTTTGTGCTTTTTTATTTCTTCTGCAAAGTATCCTACTCGGTACCAATAATATCACTTAATAAAGCCAGATTGCTCCAGCGTTCTGTTTTGTCCTTTGTTCCCTCCCCCTATCCCTTTTCAATGGTCTGATTGCAACTGACTCAGATGTTTAAATTGTAAAAATTTATGTTTAAAAAAAATGAATATTGATTTATTTTTATTTAAAAAAACAGAATTTCAAGTTGAGGAGAGGGTTTCTCCTCTACTAATTAGAATATATGAAGTATACAATCCTGGAGCTATTGTGAAATTGTTGTGCTACTGCTATGATACTAGAAGGTGATTTCTTATTTATTTTTAATTTTGTTATCTCTTTTTACAATTTGACTATTAACTTTTGCGACTTGATATTTAAACACCTTTTATTGAAATATATAGGGTTTTTTTATACCATTTACACGTACATATGTCTATATACCTTAAGTATTTTAGTTCATGTACAATAAAAAAAGTAGGGGCATGTAACGCGACATGTCTTTCAAATTTTTATCACTCAATAAATTAATACATTTAAAGGCAATTACGTACCCTAAACAATAATTTTAATTAAAACCTAAAATGTTAAATGGCAATCATTTTTTGTGGATGCAGTATTTTCTTGAAAATCTTAATATGAGATTGGACATTTACTAGAAATGTTTGTATCACATTTAAAGTGTGAAGCTCTTTTGTATAGTGGTTTCAGAGAGACAGACCAATGATCAAAAATAACTTTTTTTTTTAATCAGGACTTTTCAAAGTATATAATTTAGCTTTTATTTTATATTTAGGTAGTTGAAAGTAATGATAACATTTTAATAGCCTTAGAGTAGCTCTACATCCATGATGATTCAAACTAACCTAACCAAATGTTTTCGTTGTGTCCATGATATATGTAAAAATCAGATAGATTCAAAACTGTCTTAGACAGCTTTTGCAACTTCAACTGCTTTTTCATAGAAAATTAAAACTTCTGGGTCTTAAATGCTAATCACCTAATCTGACAACAACAATAAATAAATATAATTTTATTTGAATTTATAAAAAATAGACTTTTGGACAAAAAAATCCCACCAGAAACAAACTTTTGTTGTGAATTACTCTGTTTCATTCTTACTGTGGAATGTTAGTTGTTAGTTTTGTGATTTTTTAAAAAAATATATTATTTCAGGTGGGTAGTTTTGTGGCAAGATGAACCTCAAGTGTTACCTTCAAACCAATCAAATTGCTTCACAGTAGAAATGAAAGGGGCTGATTTCTTAACTGAGTAGGTTGACAATTCTATTTTATAATCTATACTTCTCAGTAAATACCATTTTTATTATCTAACATTTCCTAAAAACTATGCTTTTTATGTATAAGTTTTAATTTTTCACTTTAAACACAACCAGCTTTAGTCATTGTTTCGTTTAACTAATCTTTCTTTTATATATATATATGATCGTGAAGCATTTCATGTACTTGTAATTGTTTCCTTTAATATTATTATGCTCTAATAATGTAAAGTCGAAATTAAACATTTTGGTAAATTAAAAATATCTATTTTTAAAAATTGCATAACCACTTTCTTATTTATGAAGAAGATGTAAATTATGTTTTTTCAGCTACTACAGAATTGAATTTTATCATCAGCATTTGAATTATTTCTTTGAAATTGATGGTCTAATTTTATATGGTGAAGAAAATTTTTCTCGCTACTTTTCAAACTTTTCACTTTATCAATCAGATCACTTAAAAAGGCTTTTTAAACCACCTAATTCCATTGAAGATAATACCGAAAACCTCCAAAAAGACACTTCAACTTTGAAATCAGCTTCTTCATATTTTGATATGTTACCGGTAGGTTTTATTTAATGGGTTTTTAAATGTTTACTCGTAATTCAATATTTTCTAAAAATAATTTCACGTTTGTAAGTAGGTTAGTTTAATATGTTTTTTCTGGTTTAGGATGAAGTTATGCATTTTATAATCGGATATTTAGATCTTCAAAGCCTATGTTTAACAGCCAAAGTTTCAAAGTAAATATGTGTTTATATTTTTAATTGCCATTTATTCAATCAATAAAAGATTTCATGTCACAATTAAAAAATTTTTTTACTTATATAATTAAAAATTATCAATTTGCAAAAATAAAATAGTGAAAATTTTCTTTCAAATTAATTTTTCAGGTAGTAATCAAGTTTTAATTTTCATTAAAATATCTATCCATATATTGATAGCATAATAGACTCTCATTATAAAATAGACTTTTAAGAATTACAAATGAACTTAAATTTATTAGATATGATAAGCCAGTATTGATATTAAATCTATCATTTGAAGTGCTTAGTGGAAAAACATGCTAAGGGAGATTTTTTGAAAAAATTGAGATATATGTGTCAATGAACATTTTAATGATTTCTCTAATGATAACAAGTTTTCTTTTTTTGTCACTTAGCACGGTTTTCCACTAAGCTCTTCATTTGTGTTTACTATGTACATCTTGTTACATGTTCAATAAATGTATAATGTATTTTCTATTTTCAGGCAATTTCGTACTCTTTGTTATGATCCTGTGTTATATAAAAATTTAGACTTGCAATTGTATTGGCACCTGGTAAGTACTTTGAAATGACAGCTTTCAAATCTAAGTTTATTTTTAAATATTTCAAGAATAACATTTTACACGCAAATCTGCATAGGTTTCAGGATGTAAAGATTAGTGAAATTATCAGTTATTTTGTGTGTTAACAGAATAGAAAACATTTCCGACTGAAATAGGTGAATTAAGGAGTTTAATAATACAAATGTGTAACATAATTATAATTTATTGTCAAGTTTTCATAAAAATGTTATTTACAGCAATTTTGTATTTTCTTTTATATTTTTGTAACCAAATATACTTATTGTATCTAGTATATGATCTAAAACTTGTAAGCTTGTACAATCTTAAAATACTTACAAAATTTGTTATTAGTTTCTTACATGTCATTTCATTGATTCCACTTAAGAAATTTCAATAAACAATTTAGCTGAAAATAATTATTATATCAGATTGTACTACACACCAGCTTATAATATATTTATCTCGTAGTCTTTTCAACTATTATAACTTTCTTATGTGTTTATTCTATATAGGAAAAAAGTAAAATGGTTTTCTTCCAGGTTGATAGCAATGCCTTAAATTCTTTAAAATCCCGGTTAACATCTTTACAAAAACTCAACCTATCATGGTGTGGAGGGCAAGAAAGAATAACATCGCCCTATTTTATAGAGTAAGATCAATATGTAGATTACTTTTTAAGTAAACTATAATTTGCTTTAGATCTAATTTATATTCAATTTTTGTTATATGATGTATCTATTTTCTTCTTTATCTTTCAAAAAGCTTTTTGTGTGTTAAAGCCTCCAATGATTTAAGTGGAAATTGGTGCCTTGGTTATAGGGCACCTTTGCACCCCACTGTTGATTCACTGCATTAACTAAATTGGCAAAAACATCCTTAAAAATATTAGTCCTTTTAAAGAAATATTTTCACCTAAACAAAAGCTAAAATTCTGCTGAAGAACTAACCTTAATATATACTATTTTAAGATATATGAGGATTTAAAAAAAAATAACAATCTGTTCTTGCAGTTAATATTTTTCAAATAATATTAATTTTTGTTAACCTTTTTTTTTTGTTCTTAAAATAAAGCTAGCATTAAAAATCAGTATATTATAACTCTTCTTAAACAAAAAGCTATTGGAAATCTCAAGTCCTTAATTTAATCCAATAGGATTTTCAGTAATGTGATGTAAGAAAATACATAATCTGTGCTTAATGTTTTTGTTATTTATTTATTGTCTTCTTAAATGGTTGTTATATAACTGAATATATTTTATTTCAATTTGAATATATCTCCACTATTATCTTATGCATTTCAGATTTCTTAAAACAAATTGTGAGCTTTTAACAAGCCTGAACCTTTCAAACTGTTCTTTCGTTGACAACAACTGTCTAAAAGCTGTTGCATACTACTGCCCATCCTTAAAAGGTAATGTAGGTTATTTCCTCAAATATTGGTTTCAAAAGGGAATATAAGGTTTAGCTAAAAAGGTGTGCGAGGTTGGGGAGAATAATGTAGCTCATTGATTTAATGATATATTTTTTTTTTGCTTCTTGATTCTCAGGATATCGATTTTCTTGTGACAATTGTGAAAAATTTAATTAAATATACTCAAGTGTAAAAAGGCAAAGTTGTGAGAGGGTATAAAAGCCTTGAGACTTTTTAAAGGTTTGTTTAGGCTCATGAATTCAAGTGTCTCACATACTGTATTTACTAAGCCTTAAATATATAAGAAATAAACAGAATATGAGTGAAACCAACTCACATGTAGATGAGCTGGTAAAGCAAGCAATTGCTAGTCAAATGATGCAACTGCGCTATGCTTTGTTTGATTATGCCTAAAGCAATGGCTAGGCCTATGAATTAAATTTTTTTAAAGAACTATATCAGCCTAAAATTTTAATTGAAAAGGGTAACACTATAATATTTTTAAAAAAAAGTTCTTTAAAGTTCAAACATTCTTTTTCACAAAGTAAGAAAATCGTTAAAACATCAGAATTAAACAATTTCTGAAAGAAAATAACATTTGGTTTTTAATTATTAACTGTTTAAAGAATATTCTTTATTTTACTCGTGTTGACATCTACAGAATATTTATAGCATCAGCGAGATAAATATATGTTTTAAATATTTGATTATTCATGTTAATATCTTGCCCTTATAAGACTGTTAAGATATCCCTAGCTCTTGTAATAAGAAAACCATTGCACTTTTGAATATTCATTGATGATATGATGTGTGGGTCATATTCTTCAAAAAAGGGCAGATTTCTGTCCCTAGTGTTCACAAATTAAGATTTTTAGAGTAAAAAATTAAAAGTTGGGACTGGAAGGGTAACAAAAGTACACAAAGTGCTCCCCTAATTGTTTTGAGCAGTGTAGTTATATGCTATTAAATAATTCTAAAATGCATGTTTTTCTTGTATACATGGATAATTTCTTTAATAAATGACTAATTTTTAAACACAGAGCTTCAACTTCAGAGCTGTCGATCAAAGGAATTGACCCAGAATGGTTTCAAATGTATAGCAGCCATGACAAACCTTACTTATCTTGACCTCTATCGCACTTTAATTGGAAAATCAGCTCTGATTTCGATCGTAAGGTTAGTAGACCAATTTAAATTATGACAGAGCAAAAGAAAGAAGCAATTACTTCTTGTTAAAAATATGAAATAATTTTAACTTTTAATTTATAGTTATGAAAACTATCTAAAAAAATTTATTTGCAAATCGGGAAAACAAGCACAATTTGCATGATTTTGAGTTAATGATGTATGATTAATGCACATTTTGAGTTTTTAAATGTTTCTCATACTTTTCAAGTAAAAAAGGTTCTGAAATTGTACTCAATTACATTTTTAAGAGTTTTTTAACTCTTTGAACTATTCTTAATAATATTTTTTTTAAACTTTGTTTTCTAGAGTTATGGTCCAATTATTGATACATAAATAAGATAAAATTAAACTAATTAACAGTGTTTACTCCTTTGTAAAATTCACTCGTGTACCAAAAATTGACTGACCTATTTATAATATTCTATATGATTTTTTTATTTAAAGTTTAAATCTTTTTATAGGTCTTTGAAGTTAGAACACTTATTTTTAGGAAGTTGTACAAATATTCAAGACATAAATGAAGTAGCAAGAGCAATTGGACAATGTTTAAAGTGAGTGTCACAGTTTTCACAGTTTTTATCACACACTATCACAGTTTTTACTTTTAATTACCTAATAGGGAAATCTAAGGTAATGAAATTTATGTGATGAGTTCAAATATACGAAATGGTGTTAGTGCTTTTTTTTCTATTTTTAAATATCTATAACTGTGTGCTTACTTAAATAATCTTTTATTGATAGATAACACAATAATTCTGCATCATGAATGTCCATTACTGAAAGTTTCTTAAATGTATTGTAAAACAACAAATCAATTAATTTTTGGATATTATTTTCAGCTCCACTTTAAAAACTTTAGACCTTTGGAGGATATCAGATTTAACTTGTTTGGGAATGAATGCAATAGCAGAAAACTGCCATAATTTGGTTGAACTTGATTTAGGCTGGTGGTAAGTTTTATCAAACAATTCTTAAACACATAATCATTACTACAATTAGAGTAAATACTATTGCAAGAAAAATCCAAATTATTACAAATGAATTATGATCATTTAGTTTTTTTGTGATTTCTTTCCTTTTGTTTAAATAAAAGAATTTTTTAAAAAAGTAAAGTAGGTTTTGACATTTTGGAGATGTCTGTCCATCTGTATGTCCCTTTCCGAAATTGGTTCTATCTGTCCAGTTAATCGAAAAGTAATTATATCTGAGCCCTATCTTTTATGATTTTTTTTCTGTTTGTCTGTGTGCTTTCCATCCGTCTTCTATATTCCCTCTGACTTAAGATATATAAAAAATTTTGTACAGAAAGGTATGACATCCAGTATATATATTAGACAGACGCACATAAATATAAAAGATAGGTTTCTGATTCCATCTAACAACAACAAAAAATCATTTTTTACATCCGACAGACAGAACCTATATTGGAAATACAGAGGGACATCTTCAGTATGACAAAACCTTTTTATCCATTTTTTAATTCTTAAGAATTTAAAAAAAAAATGAAAATTTAATGGAAAAATATTTTAAAAGTAAACAAAGGATTTCGAGAAAGCTTTTTGAAATTTAATGTATAAAAAGATCTTGGTTTAAATACATTTAAAATTGTTTTTAATTTATACAAGCTTTGTCAATAATCAATAGCTGTGGAAAACTGAAAATATTAAAATTTCTTTCTTTTACTACACATATGGAATTATTATTTTATTTCAAAATTGATCATGACTTTTGTTTTATTTTTCATTTCGAATGTTTAAAAAAAAATTGACATTGAGAACAATTATTTCAGCCACCAAGTTGATGCCAGTTGTGGTTGCATTCGGCATCTTATCACCCACTGCCCCATGCTGAAAAAACTATTTTTAACTGCTATAAGGTAATGAAAGAAATGGCCTTATAACTATATCTATTGGTAATAGTCAGAGATTGGAAAGTTACTTTTTAAAAGTAACTCTACTGCAGTTATTTAAACAAGTAACACTGTTACAGTTACTTAAACAAGTAATGCTGTTACAATTACTTAATAAGAAAAGTAACTTGTTATAGTTACTTAATGCAAAAAGTAACGAATCCAGTTACTTTGAGAAAGTTCAAAGTTATAAGAAACATTGAAATTTAGTCATCTTGCTGTTTTTTAAAGAGAACCAATGCTAAATATAGGGCCAACTGGAAAATGTTAAAAACGAAACTTCTCGCTTTGATAAAAGTTACATTTTAAATAATTAAAGTCAAGCCAAACACCGAACTGTAAAGTAACTGTTACAAGAATGAAATTAAAAATTAAATATTTCCCTTTTTTTATTGACTCAATAATTACAAGTTATATGAATTCTTAATCTTTAAAATACTACTGCTACTATTTAAGAGTATTTTAATGCCTCATTTGTATAAAGATCAAATGATACATATTTCAAGTTTAATGATTACACATTTCTTTTAGAACAATTTCCAGTAATGATATAAATGCTATTGCCTGCCACTGCCTAGACTTGGAGCAGTTGGACATTTTAGGAACACCAGAAGTCAGTTATGCAGCGGTGAAATAGTAAGCATGCTATATTTAATGTTTCATACAGTAATAATAGTATTTAAAAAAAATTTACAATGTGTAAAAATGTATCAAATTACGTGTGTTGACAATCTATGATATGACTTAATATGAAATTGAACAACGGATGTAGATTAGTAATCTTTGTTCTGAGGGAATTAAATAAAATGCATTATTTGAGATGTGATAAAAAATGTATGTTAGTGTTCGTTGAAGTAAGAAAATAGTTTTACGAAAATGAGTAGTTAGTCAAAATTAAGAATTTTTGTGCTCCTTGTAGGAAAAAAATATTCAAAAATTCGATTCAATCTTTGCTACTCTGATACACTAAAATATTTGTCATTACTGTTTTTCCTCATAATTTATTGCATTTTTTAATAATGTTTAATCTGTCTTTAAGAACAAATTTTTTTCTTAACTCTAGTATCGAATGATTTTACTGTATTAAACTTTAAATAATTTTTCTTTATCTTAAATAACTATGGGGAAATTCTCAGTTTAATCCACAAAGACATTTTTTTTTTTTTGATACTTGATTCTGCAAAAATATGGTAATCATGTGATTAATATGTATGACTTTGGCTTTGCTTGTGGAAATGCGATGAAAACATAGAAATTTCTAAAAGTCAATTATTCAAATATTTATTGACTATCTGTATCCCCTGAGCATAACCAAGAATTATTTTTCAAGCTTAAATATTATTTTAAACTTAAATATAGAAACATTATCATTAAAATCAACTATTAAAAGTATTATGTAATTTTTGTAATCATAAAAAAAACTTTCCCTCTCCTCAATGTATTTGATAGGTCCTATTATATCACAAACTATAGTATATAAAATATTTCAACAGTTTATTACAGAAATGCAAGAAACTGAAATTACTGGACATCTCTTACTGTAATTCAGCAGTAAACAACAACGCACAAGAACTGCAAGAAACTTTTGATAACGTCAAAATCCAATGTAGTTTATATTGGCCTCTAAACTTTTTAGATTGACAATAATTTGTTAAAGATGTATGATACATATATTTGATATTAAATCTATATTTTAAGAAATGTTTATCATTTTTACAACCACAAATAAATACAAAAAAAAAAACCCATGGAAACCAAAGAAATGAGTACAAAATATAATTGAAAGAGTTCACTAAAGCTATAAATCATAAAATAATCAAATAATAATCATGAAATAAAAAATCACAACACTCTATTCATGCTACTTTGTCAGGGGCAGAGCCCAAACATAGTTTTTTTTTTGTTTAAACTAAACTTTTTTAGCTAAATCATAAAATTAAACGTCCCAACTTTCCTCAACCTAAAGTAACAAAAAAAAGTGCTTAAAATCAACCATCTAGATAAAGATGCTCTTGTTCCACTTAGGGTGATATTGAGGACAAGCAAATGCTGGCAGAGTAGTTCCCAATTACTTAATAACACTTCTTTCACTTTGGTGCTTATATGGCTTATAATTAATTTCTATTCTTATGTCTTGAACTGTTGACTTTGTTTGTGAACTATCATTTTTTCTATTGTACAAAGAGAGGTTGTTTATAATTTGTTCACAAGTAATTTTTTTAAAAGAAAGTTTTTGACAAATTGGTTATATCAACAATAATTTTCCTGGCCGGCCCTATCCCATACCCCTCTCTATGCATCCTAAAACAAAACTAGCTTTGGGTTGTTTGCTCCTCTGATGGCATGACCAGGTTTTAAAAATTGTCCATTAAATCATCCTAAAATGCTCTAACATAAATGAAACTTCTGCTAGTGTCAGTTTTAAAATCAAAACTAATTGTTACTTAAAATCAAAAAATAACATATATTCAAATCACATTTTTATTATATAACAATAATAAGAGATTCTTGTACATAGTGTAAAACAATATTTTTTTTATGAAAGACATCAAATACAATATATAACAGTCTGGTCCCAATATTTAACAACTTGAACATTTACTTTAGAATTTAAAAATATTTCTTTAAAAAATTACACTGTTTTAACAACTTCGGAAAAATAATTAACATTCTCATAAAAATTGTATATATAAGATTAAGTAATGTAAATTTGAAATATATAAAATTGGAATGGTACATGCAGAAGATAATGGACAGACAATATTGTAAGTTATACATTAATACATAAATGCTATATTATGTAAAAATACATATGAATTACAATTCATAGAATGGAAAATATCACCAAAAATACCAGAGTACACCATGATACTGATAACAGTATATGAAAATGGAAGTTATATGTTAAGTTCTAAATGAATACAGTAAATTTAAAGGAGCTGCATTAACACTGACTTGGAATGATATTGCGAGTTATTATGTTGGTAGACAAATAATCAGAATTGCTCATCTCGTTGCACTCTAATGTTGAGATTCCATTCATTTGAAGTGTAGAGGCTGCTTCTAAAGCAATGCCAGCTTCTCTTAAAACCTGTGATTAAAGAAAAAATAATTAACACAGTAAAATAAACACAGATAAGTAATTACCTAAGCAATCAGATTTGTTTCTTGAACGTAACTAGACAATAATCAAAACTTAACTTTCTACTTTGCTAAGTATCTTCTTATAAGGCAAGCATGGCCATTGATTTTAAAAAGCAATTATTAATTAAAATATCGATAATATGGTAGAGAGAGAGAACAAAGCTTTGGCCAATGTTACTCTTAAGGATCAAGTCTTAAATGATGAATATGAAATCCTAAATTACTCACTCGTAGATTTTCTTCCATGTCTGTTAATGACGTTTCTACCCAGTTGCAAGTTCGAAGTTGGCATAATGATCGAATCACAAGGGCCATGTGGCTCACAGATAAAATCAAAGCTGAACATCTAATAAAAGAGAAAATTTCAGTAATTCTAAAATGAGTAAAAAATAATAATTATAGCTCAACTTCACTGTTTAGTAAGAGGACAAAATGTCAAGGTGGATGCTGTAGTGACCTTCAACAATACCACAAGTTAGATTAAATACCCTTAAAACCATCGACTGTAACCATATGCAAAAAAATAATGTATACAACTATTCCTTAATTAAACTTTCATTAATGTACTTGCACCTTAATTAACATGATTTTTAAAAAAAATCCCTACCAAACCTAGCAGCTAATGCTTTAACTTTTTTTACATGAATTTCTTCCAATTAACAAAAACAAAAATTGTACATTTTCAAAAGAAAATATAATTTAAAGGTTTAAAAACTGGAAATATACATTTTTTCAAAAAAATCTATAGCTACTACAGTATGTAGTGTCAGTATATAATGATTGTTTGCAAACTGACAATACATACTGTAAACTGTGGAGAAATGCTGCTTTCAATTTTCCTCACCTTACTTGGGTTTGCAAGCAATTACGATGCAGTCATAAACAACTGCAGAAGCCAAAAAAAACCATAAGAAATAATATTAGCAATTTAAAAGAACTTTTTAAGCACACTAATTACACTATAAAAATTGTAAAAAGACTTTTTCAGACATATTTTTGAATAAGTAGCTAAGGAGGTTTAAAATGGATTTTCCTTTCAAGTAAACCTCAATAAGTTTATATTATTATTGTAAAATAATTTAAGTTTAAAACAAAAATGTTGAATAACTGTTTCAACATTTAAGTTAAGGTTAATTAGAACTTATGTGCACTCTTTTTGAATTCCTTTTAAAAAGATTTTTTTTTTAATATTACCTCGCCTCCAATAGCCTTGGATCTAAAGGTGGGTACATAGCTCTTACAACATCATCCACTCGAGGGCTTATCTTTTTAGCGACATCGATAATCTCATTGAGATCTTGGTTGGACTGTTGGGGCACGCGAGTCATCATCATTGCCACAAGACGTTCCGTTAAGTGGTGGCATTTCTTCAAGATGGCTAAGCAATGAGGGATCAGACCTCTGCAAAAAAATAACAGGGTGTTAAGAAAATCCTTAAAAAAAATTCCCTGATTCTCCAATTACTTTTTAGTTTACTTTGAATTATCGTCATACTCAAGCTACATGAGGGCTATTTGAAAGAGGCGTCGTAATTTAGAACCACAGTCAAGTTGACGAATTGACACCCGAGTAGGCACCCAACGCAACCCTTAAGGGTGACATCCTACTACAACTTTGAGCATATTTGGCGTTTCATAATAATTGACAGTTTTTTTGCCTCTGGAATGGAGTTTACTTTTGTACCTCTGGTTCAGGCCAAACCGACCAATTAGAAAATTTTCTTTTGATGAAGAAGTGTCCGCTAATATAGTGATCGCAAGAACAATCTAAACCTGCCATTTAAATAATCCAAAATGAAAAAATTCCCTGATATTTAACGCAGTTTGAAATATTCCCTGCGAATTCTCTGATTTCCAAGTTCTGTTACCACCCCAGGGATCAACCTGGGTCAAAAAATGCTGTAGCAAAAATGCTAAAATGTAGAAAAAAGCTGTAGCAAAATGCTAAAGAAAAATTAGTTATAAATCAACGTCACGCCAATTAAATCTCTTGAATCAATACACAACTCAATCTTTGTGTAGCAGTTAATTTTGTTTAGCAGTATAACTTAACAATACATTGATATTTTTTTTATGAATCAATTTATGGCAAATTTAAATAATTATATAAATCTATACTACTAAAAGTACTTTTAACTTCTTTTTATAAACATTAAAAAAAGTACATTTATACTTTGTACATTTACTTTTATTTATGGTGTTAGGTTATCTTCAGATTTGTCTATGAACATGTTTTTGCATTTCATTTGGTGTATTAAAATCAAGTTTTGATTGCTTGAAATCCCCAACTTTTGGTCTTTCAATCCTTATGAAAATGGTTCATACATTTGTTAGGAAAAAAATTCCAAGCATTTAAGAAGAAAAATTTAATTACTAGAAATTTACTAGCAACATAAAATCCAAGTCCATTTTTTAAAAAACCAAATAGTGTTTAAAATCAGAAACCCAGTACAGGCGGAAGTAGAATAAAAGGTTCAAACGTAAGCAAAAAGTATTTTAACATTTGAGGTGTTCACGTGATCACGACTCACGGACATCGTGAATCGGACACTTGATCAGAAAATATATTCTGGTTGTCAGACTTGGCCTGAACCGGAGCTACAAAAGTAACTAGATACCTTCCGATCAAGCAGAGCCAGAGAACTGTCAATCATTCTGATGCAATGAGACATCATCGGTAGATCTCTTTAAAATTACTAGTAAAGCAAGTTAATCAGGAAGCATTATTGGACTCCTTTTCTAATTTGAGGTTGCACTGGCTGGCCGAGATTTGAAGGCAAATTAGTGTAATCTAATCTAAATTCATCTTCCTATTTTGATCAAAATTTTTATTTTCATTATTATAATCGGTAATTTGAACTTGTTGTTTATTGAAATTTAAGTTTAGTTTAACCGAATTACGTCGTCGCATTTTCGCAAAGGTAGTTGTGCTGGCTGGCCGAGATTTAAAGATACATTAGTGTATTTCTATCTGAATTCATCTTCCTATTTTGATCAAAATTTTTATTTTCATTATTAGAATCGTCTGTCTAAACTTGTCGTTTATTGAAATTTAAGTTAAGTTTCACTGAAGGACGTCGTCGCATTTTCGGGATGGCCACTATATTTTTTTTCGCATTTTCGTGCAACTCGTCGCATTTTGCGACAAATGCGACTGCAGATTGATCCCTGTACCACCCTGAACAAGCCATGGACATTTTCAGGAATTTTACTTCAACACAAAATAAATAGAAGTGAGAAATCGCAGAATTCCAATCATAGTCGAAATCAGGTTAGCAGAAAAAATTATTTATCGCCAAATCTGAAAAAAAAAAAAAAAAAAACGCACCAAGAGGGACCTTACAGTAAATCTGATCCGATATCTCATTCTAATGAAGTTAACATCCCAAAAAAGCCAAGTTGTTAAGGTAGCAACAGAAAAATCCAGAAATTCAATATTGAACCATCACTCTGTGTATAGACCAGATCCCACACTGATCTGTCAAATTTCCCCTATCTGCCTAAAACATGGATGAGGAATTTCCATTTGCCTAGCTCAGAGAATCTTAAGCAGTGCTTTGTATATTGTAACTCTAATTCAATATTTTATATGTATATACTGGGTCAAAGAACTTAATAAAGGCTATTAACTGACAGCTGTAGACTTATCAAAGGATCTGGTCCCAGCTCAACAGTATTTCAAAGTTTCTAAATGATGAAGTCCCATAGCCCTTTTTCTACTGAAACGGTTCACGACCGCCCTTCGACTAGGGATTCGATAATGATATTCCTATAACAGATTACGAGGAAACAAAAATCCTTCTAGCGAAAGGGTTAAAAGTAAAACATAAGTGCTGTTAAAATACACAATTCGAAGTTTGTTTGGGTAGAGACAAGTATATGTTACATACATCAACTTTAAATGCTCAAATGAAGTATCCTTTAACACTTACTCAATAAAGATAGCTCTGAGGAAGGTATATTAAATGAGCTAAGCACTGAATACTAACAGTTTACTCTTTGCATGTATCAAATTGGTGATTCCCTCATTATACTTACGTAGCATCATCTACCCATTGTTCATCTGCTAAGATCTTCTCAATGTTTGGATGAAGTCGCACATCATCCAATTCCATGTCTGTGCCATCTTCATTAGAAATCAAGTTAATTTCAGGCCTAAAAATGTCTTACACTGTAAGTAAACTCGATAGGTACATATCTTAATGTATATCAACTAAGAAAAGTCTTTCTTACATTCAATTATACAAAAATAAATTTATAGTAATATAATATTGAATAATAAAAGGGATTATTCGGATCTTATACAAACCTGGCATCTTTAAACTGATGCGAGAAAAAATCTAAAGGACGGCAATACTTATGCCGACAAACCAAAATCAAAGCCAAAAGTGATCCAATAAATACAATGGTTAAAACTGTTATAGCAGTCAAAACTACTGCTTCCATAACCATATTGTCGTTAAAATACGCCGTGAATAAACTAATATAAAAACAACATAATGTAGTTCGGAAAATAAAAGTAAATTTAATTCGATAAATAAATTTAAAGAACGCAACACCGCCCCCTTTGTTTTTATTTACATTTATTGTATTGGTATCGTTATGGTAGGTACATATATATTTCAGCTTTTGTGCTTGTTCAGAGAACCACTTATAAGCTTTTGTCAAGTAGGACAGACACAAAAAGGGTTTTTACAAGCACGAGAGACACACAAAAAAAGAAAAACATAAGCACATAGACAAATAAGAACATTAATTTACGGTCACAAACATCCTTGCTTGACCGGGATTTGAGGCCGACCCCAGAAGCTCCGAAGGCTAGCATTTTAACGATTGCACTACCGGGGCAGCTACATTTTGTTTTGTTTTTGTTATCCAAGTTTGGTGATGCCATAAAAAATTACCAATTTCTAAATAACTGCTTTTTTTGTAAATTAAGTACATAAAAACTATACAATACCATGAAATATCGTTATTATAAAGTTTTAAATAGAGTATGTGCCATATAGTTGAATAATAAGGCTTTTAATCATAGAGATCTCTTTTTTTAACAACGAACAATTTTTTTGAACAATTTTTTTAAAATAAAATTAATATTTTCGAAAAAGTGCACTGTATGAATGCTAACTGCAACTCTCATTCTTTTCTTTATTTACAGTGAAGCAAGCATAAGCACCAACACGTTTTTGTCTATTTTTTAGCAATATAATGCCAAATTAAAAATATTAAACATCCTATATACATTGATATCAGCTTCATAAAGTGTAAGTTAATTTATATTTCTCATCATATGTATTTTTGACAATGAATGTAGTAATTATTTTGAAACTGGTTTTCATCGGTTTCAGTGGCGTAGCGAGGGGGGGGTTACAGGGGGTCAGAACCCCCACCATGAGGACTTACAAAGGTTTTTTTGCAGAGCTCTAATACCAATTATCTCAAAAAACTCACCCCCCCCCCCAAGGTGGGGGGGGGGAAGGGAGGGAAGGGGATTCCATTACAACAAGAAATTTGCATAAAAGTTTGATTAATTTTGTAAAATTTGTTTGTATATTATTGCAATCAGGTGGACAAATCAAATGGTAGGATACTTGCAGTTTTAATGTCGCAAAATGTTGTGTTAATGAGTGTTACAAAATCACACTGCTTCCCAATTTTGTCTTTTTCTTTTGTATTTCGTCGGATGTAATAAGAATAAAAAGGAAATAAAGCTATTTTTCCGTAATATATAGTATTTTTTATTTGTCACAGTTTTTTTTTTCAATAATTGTTATATCTTTGATTTCATAAGAAAAATATCCAGTAAATCACTTTTCCGTAGATCACGTAAAATTACGTTCTCTGGGCAGACGGCGGACAAAATTTTTTTAGAGCATGAAGGACCATCTGATAATGGAGATTCTGTTTTTCCACATTTCCGGTGGGGTCATTCCCTAAGGGTCCCCCATTCGGATAGGGGATCTTTTTTGTCTCTTATCTATTTCTGGATTTCCCGCGCTATTGACAACTTTCCATTCACACTTGTAGCAGAAGGGGCACTATCCGCATTCCGCGTAGAAATCACGCCTTGTTTTTCTTCGAATTTTTTTTTGTAGGATGCTCACCCTCATTTTTCACCCCTAGCTTAGCCAATAAACTAGTCCCTCCCTCTGTGACTTAGAAAGCTGGGGAGGGGGCGTGTCTTCTTTTGGAAAATAAACACTTAGATACACAAGGCAGCTCGTTCTGTGCTTGTCATTCATTGTCGAAATTAAAATCCCTAGAAAACTCCAATAGTTTTAACTATATTTCACCTCTATTTTTATAAAATAAAAAATTAATTAATTCAAAAATTAATGCAATCAAAATATTACTCAATTCTTGCAAAATAAATCACGTTTTTTGATAAGTCTTCACTAATCACGATATTGAGGTAAGTGACGATTTGTTAGATTATATTTTATATAATTATTCATTATTTGTATTTATTAATTGTTATCATTTTTGCATGTCATTTGTAGTAGCTATATGATGCGAATCCTGTTTGTTAGTTTACAAAAAATTAAATCGGCAGCTTTAGATTTATTTACCCAAAACGTCAATTTTTTTGTTAACTTATATAAATCAGTAACTTTTATCCTCATTAACTTTATAATACATCAGTAACTTTAATCCGGAATAAGTTTTAAGCGTGTTTATTAACAGTTATCATGTGTTTTAAGTTCATCATTAATGAAGAAATTTGACTTCTTATGATGAAATTTATTTTATTTGTAATTAATAATTTAATTTTTAATTAATACGTTAAAATTAATAATTTAAATGCATTGTACTTAGTTATACAAATTAATTAATGTTATTAATTATAACTAACTTTGTTTTAAACAGATAATTATAATTAGTTATAATTATTAATATTCATTGATTAGCATTTTAAATTAAAAACTACATTCATAATTATTATAATAAAGTTTCCTTTAAACTAAATCGGCAACTTCAAAATTTTGTAAACCCCCCCCCCCCCCCTTGGAACAATCCTGGCTACGCCACTGATCGGTTTGTTCATTACAACTACAAGCCGAATTGTTTTAGTTAAGATATTTTTTGTATATTAGTTAGATGTAGATATTTGTTTTATGCTAGAAGCGAAGTTGTGGAACACCAATTTAACGTGAGAAAAGTTTTAGTTCTGCTGAAAGCAAAGTTTGTACCCAGCACACTTTCGAGAACACCAAACACAATAGGCGCGTTTACATGAGCCGTCGAATCCACGGAATGCCAAAATAAGAAAGGTCGAGTAGGATTTCTAACCCAAATGATAGACTGTGGCTGAATCCATGGTATGAAACGTCAAACCCTCCTTCATTGGTAGGTTTGCGAAATCCCCCAATGAACCCTGCAATTCCAGTTCTTTCTCGGAGAAAATCCCCAAGAGGGGAAAATTGCTGAGTTTGCTCATTAATCCATGGATTTGATGGCTCATGTAAAAGCGCCCAATGTCATTCTATCCGAACCATGAATAAAAACAATTCTTTTGGAACCGTTGCTTTTTAAGATGTTAAATATGCCCATTATTTTGATCCCAGGCAATAATTTTTTTAATTTGTAATTTTATTCCATAGAAACTTAAATATAAATTAAATTCGTTTTTCTAGTTGATTTAGATTTTGCTTTACAAATTATGCGAAAAGAAATTGAAGGTAGCTTGGGTTGTCAAGGAATGGTCACTGCCCATTCTCCTTCCTTACACTCCTATTCAACGCTAGCTGATCACATTTACTAGACAAAATGTGCAATTTTTTTTTAAAAAAGGCATCACTTTTAGAATACGGAGTGTCTACGTGCACAGGCACCTGTTACACGTACGGGTAGTAACTGCGCAGGACTGAGGGTTATTAGCAGTTTGAATTCAGTTCTTCACGGATATTGTAGCTTAATGGTAGTGTAAGCTGTTCGTAATCAAAAGGTCCCGGGTTCTAATCCCCTCTCTCGGCAGAAATACAAATGTTTTTTTCCAAGCTTTTTTTATTTCACCAAGAAATATCCTCATTTTAAAGTAATCCTGTAAATTTTACTTATATTTTTTTTAAAGTTTTCATTAGTTATTTAAATTTCTGATTTTTTTATCGCTCATTACAAATGGCTAAAACATGTTTTTTTAGAAGAAAAAAATCTTTCCCATTCCCCACACGAGGGTTTAGGCTTTCAATGCGCCCTAATGTTGGATACTGGTGTTATTTTCGAGTAAATAAAAGAGGCCCAAAACGTAGGGATAGACCCATGCATCGGCGCCAATTGTTTGAAAATTTTACCATCGGCGGCCAATCGTAATTTAGTGAAAAAAATAGCCAACCAATGTAAGCCGATGTTTTTTTAAAAATCCATATCGCCGTAGTTCCGCGACTTTCGGATCCCCGGAGTTTCAAGACTTTCGGATCCCTAGAGTTTCAAGACTTTCAGATCTCGGAGTTCCGCGACTTTTAGATCCCCGAAGGTATTTCCTATTTTTTCATGGGTTACACCTATGGATTTACCGAATTTCGCATTTGGTTTTTTCCATCGGCATCGGCCGATGTAATTTTTGAACAATTGGTCAACAATCTGCATCGGTCTATCCCTTCCAAAACGAGTAACCTCAACTTTCAAGTATAATTTCTGTGTACGCAATGTATAGACGGTTCCAGTAAGCCCGCCTTGATCATGCGCAGTAATTACTTGTACACGCAATGCGTCAATGGTGCCCTTGCTCTTAGCCTCTGCCTTTAGGATAAGCTAATCGTGGTTGTAATTGTATGTATCTATGCTGTAAATGATGTGATTTATTAAATAAAATAAAGTTCTTTGGTAATTAGTTGATATTAGTCACAATATGAAAGATCATGAAACTTAAATGGTTATTCCATAACTTTCTTTCTTTTGAAATTGAAAATGCATTAGAATGTTAATTTGAATTCAAAGATGGTAATTTAACTTTTCTAAATAATAGGAAAAATTTCATAGGAACTATATTTTAAAAACAATTTTTTTTCTCTTTTATTGAATTTTTTTTATTTAAATTAGATAATATTTTATTTGATAAAGTAAACATGACAAACTTTATTTTTTTATTTAATAAAGTAAACATGACAAACTAAAATATTTTTAATTAGTTATAACGTTGGCACCATTTACATAATTTAATTTTTAAACTTTGAGTTAGTGTACAGGTTTTCATGTAAAGCTATTTTGCGTAAAAATTAAATAGGTCTTAACATGTCTTTCTGTCACTTCCAATGTTATAATTAATGGATATTTTTACTGCACAAAGCTTTTGCTTTTTTTTTAAAAATTTACAAACTAGCGTTGTTTTTCATTGCCATGCCAGTGCACTGGAAATCCTACACTATACATTTAAATTATGAAAAGTTAAAGAAAAACAAGTGATGTTTATGTCCCATTTTTGACAATTCTTATTCCTAGATTGTGCAAAGTCCACTCATTCATAATATCTTAAATCAAATAATTATATGATATGTGCTTTTTATAACAATTACTTATAAATTGATTTTCTTTTTTTCAGTTAAAAGCCGCAAGAGTTCGACAGAATGAATTCTTTTGTTGAAAATGTCAGGAAGAAACTCGAGGCTAAGAGAAAGGGCCCTAAAGATCCTAACAAGAGGACCAGGGGCAAGAGGTCAAAGAAAGCTGCAAGGCAAGCAGAAGAAGACAATGAACCTGGTACAGTATTCGTGAGCCACTTGCCTCATGGTTTCTACGAGAAGAATTTGGAAAGATACTTTTCCCAATTCGGTAAAGTTTTGAAGGTTCGGGTCGCCAGGAGTAAAAAGTCTGGAAGGCCCAAAGGTTTTGCCTACATTAAGTTTCTGAGGTCAGCAGTTGCGAAGATAGTCGCCGAATCCATGAACAATTATCTGTTCTTCGAAAGGATTTTAAAATGCGAGTATATTCCAGCCGATAAACTGCATCCTGATACTTTCAAGGCGGTATTGAGAGAGGATGTCCTGTCCAGTGATTTGCATCGAAAGAAGGTTAATGCCAAGAGGAGTGAGGAAAGTTTGGTGAAGAGTAAGATTCGGAAGCTTGATAGACTTTCAAAGCTCAAGAAGTCATTGAAAGAAAAAGGAATTCAGTTTAAAGTTAAACCTTTTGCAACAAAAGATGCTTAATTGTATGTAAAGATAAAATAAAATTGTTTTTGTTCATTTAAAAATTTTGTTTTATTTTTATCCTAGTTATAGTTTTCACAAAACAAAATTTTTTCAACCCTTAGGTATGAATGTTAAAAAGTCTTGATAATATATTTTTTTAATATTTTTTTGTTGGTCTATTGTGTTTAATAATAATAATATGATTTATTTTAAGTGTACATTTTATAATTCAATTTACATGTAAATTATAGCTTACTATGGTTTTATTTTAAAAAAAATACAATCAAACTTAATCGATTCCACAAATGTTTCCTAAAGATATCAATTGCTTAAGATACGGAAAATTGTAAAAAACAAAACATGATAACCCCCTATAAAGTAGCTTCATAGAAATGATGACAAGCATTTTTATTTTTAACTTTAAGAGTTCGATGTTTGATATAATAAAAGATGGACTTAATTTAAACTATGGTGAATGTAGAGGATATGTTATTTAGAAGGATTCTAATTATGTGGGTCATTTAACCAATTTTAACGTTTATGTCCCAGGAGCATAACTTGTGGATATATATTCTCTTACTATACTGTAAGGTCTGGTTCTTATGTAAGTAGTATACACCAATAATTATCGCTTAACTAATTAAAAAAACAATTTTAGGACAAATCAAACAATGTTGCAGGAAATTTTTTATGGTCCTTAGTGTCATAGCTCAATAAAAAAAATTGCACGTTGTCGTAGTGAGTTAAGTACACATTTATTAATTTAAACCTGTCAGACTAAGTTTCTAATTTAAATCACAAAATTATTGAGTTTGATTAAGTTATGAAAAATTTCTCTGTTTGTCCAACAAACTGAGGCTACGTAACTACTAAATGTAAAGCTATGGAATTTCCACCAAAATCGTTCTAAAGATCTTATGAAGAATGTGACCATTTTGACCAATTTTACGTCTTTTGTTTGTAAGTTATAATTCATAATTTGATGATTAATAATAATTTAATGATTTTTTTTTCTAAGAGTGAGTTTAACATTACCTTTACAATTTAGATGGTAAAATGATAAAGTGCCAAAAACTTTTCAGAGGTAAATTTATAGGAAATTTCGCATTAAATTTTAGAAAAAGTTAACTATTAATTACAAAAACTGACAGAGCTTGTTTGTGATCATTCATGGCACAAGCAAATTGTGTTTTTTTAGGCCTTTAAAATTCAAATTCCATTTAATTGGTGTGACTCTCACGAAATATTAAACATTTTGGAAAATTCGTTGCAAAACATTCTTTTATTTAAATATATATTTGTTCTAAAAATGTATGCGTAGGAATTTTCTCAGGTGTGAAGAGATTATAGTTAAAAGCAACTTATTTTGCTTGTTCTAATTTACTTATATAAATTATTAAGTTGACTGGCACTTAACAACTAGTAGTACAAATTAGTAAAATGTGTCTGTTATCTGTAGTTGCAATCAATGCCGTCTTTACCATAAGGGCACACGGGGCCCGTGCCCAGGGCCCCCATTCTCAGGGGGCCCCTAAGGACTGACAATTTCTCTCACACATTTATTCTCAAAACATATTTGTCGGACTTTTTTCACAAATCAATAATCTTATCAGAAGGTATTTACAAGGCATATACTACGAAATTATATCGATGACTGCGCCTATTCCTACTGTACTAATTAATATTTCAAAACGCGCGCATCTTACCTAATTTACTAAGTACGCCATCTTGCGATCACTCCCGCAATCATATATCATTTGGATATTGATTTAAATATCATTTAGATATTTCTGAATCATTGTCTTCAATTGCAAGTGACATCAATCACCTAGGAGACACTAGAAATTAAGACCAAAGCGTAGCAATTTTTTTTTTAATTTGAGACTACTCTTCAAACGGAAATATGGAATGATCTTTTGGGAGTTATGAATGAAACAAGTCTAAGTTTACAGAATAGCACTATGGACGTTGTAACGAAACCTTAAGAATCTCCGATTAGTTATGTTAATACAGCACGCAATAATTTTGATCAGTGCGAAACGGCTGCTAAAGATAAAAATCAATGCTAAAGATTACCAATTGTAGTGGAGAGCGGTCATTTTCGCAGCATAAGAGAATAAAAAATGAATTGCAAACAACAAGAACGGCTGAGTAATTTGTCAATTATGCGCATAGAAATTTATATCCTTCAAAAAATTGACTTTGATGATATAATAAAAGATTTTGCTCATCAGAAATCGCGAAAGAAACCGTAATCGTAACCAAAAAAAACAGCAGCATTTTAATATCATTAATGGCATATTATATTGTATTGTATTTGATTACCTACAATAAATGGTCATACTCAGTTCGCTTTTTTCACTTTCCAAAGGGGCCTCAAATTATTGTGTGCCCAAGGGCCCCAGCCTAGTTTAAGACGGCCCTGGTTGCAATGCCTAAGGCTTTGTTTTTTGGCCTCAGGAAGCTTATAAAAAAAGATGACAGCCATACTTATAAAAGTTATGAAGGTAAGTTACTCAATCTTATTATACTCCTAAACTTCTTGATTAATTATAATTTTTAATTAGCACGTTACAATGGCAATATTAATAGATTTTAAATACTTCCTGTAGAAGTTACGTGGTTATAAATTATTACGGCCGTCCGTCGCCAATAGCCCTCGTGCAGCTCTAGTGAGACGATAATTCAAACCTACTACCTGTAGAAGTTGCATTGCCTTAAATTTCGTTTTAATGCAGTGCAGCTTATAAAACGGAGGCAACTTTTTTCTTTTTTTAAAAAAGCAAGGAAATGTTTTTTATTGGAAGAATTGGAATCAATTTGCACATTTTTATTTATTACAGATTATTCGAATCCTTATAAAAAATTATTGAAAATTCCCCTTTTTTAATACACTGAATATTTCTTTTTTACGGTTTTGGTTTTTACCAGTGCTGAAAGTGTGGGTAGACACGGGGTGACGCGTCACCCCACTTTTCAAGAAAATGACAATCCATCCCCCCACTTCTTATATCTCTCAAATACATAATCCATAGAGGGGGGATGGGGCGTGGCATTCTAATTGAAGGCATCCCCCCACTTATTTTTTTCCCACTTTCACCACTGGTTTTTACACATTCAAATACAAGCAAATTAGAATGAAATGACTGGAAATCCATCGAAAAAACATATATGTTCTGCAACAATGCATTTCTTGTTGTTCTACCATAATTTTTTTTAAGTCTTGTATTTGATTTATTCATTGTTGTGACGTTTGCTCGATGCAGAGTATTGTAAAAAGTTATCTTTGTTTTAAGTTAAACAATGCATTGTTAATTTTAAAATAACCACTTTTCCCCAAAACTGCCGTATACTTCCTTCCTGAAACTAATAGAAACTTAATACGTCTAAAGTCATGAATATTTCAACCATCATAATAGCTTGGACACTTATCTTTCAATTACAAAAATGCTTCAGTTCTCGCGTGGAATTAAATGTTGAAGAAAAATCCGGATCCAAAGTGAAGTTGATTTGCATGCCACCAAATAGTATGCTAGTTAAGACAAATGATACCAAGGATATCCTCAGGAAAGACTCCAGACTTGGGACCAGCGAAAAACAGAAGGTAATCTTGAACGATCCAGACCTTCTGGTAATTTCAAATTCGAGTGAGAAGGCCGTTCGACTAAAATGTCTGTTCAAAGCGCTGAAGTTGCGAAAGAACCCAGGAGCCAGGGCGCTGGATCATAGCAAAGCCAGAAAACAGCGTAAATTGGCAGGTGAGTCATTACCTATTCATTTTGAATACATTTCTTATTGCTATTCCCGTTTAATGATAACTCAAGAACATTTTATTTAAAAAAAATACCTTATGGAAAAGATACAGCATTTCTGGTGGGTTGTACTGTGGGATATCGATAGGCATAAAATGAAATTATGAATAATATCGTCAGTCAAATGACAAAACCACGAATGTTCAAATTCTAGGAATGGGTAATTTTTGTAAACGTTAGGCTTATCTGAATGCAGTTTTCCATCGCTGTGACGTCTTTGTGATTTTGCACATTCGTAGTTTTGTCATTTGACCGACGATATAATGTCATGTCACTGATATTAACGACCATCCAATCCCATGTAATATGGACCGGAAACTAAATTTAGTAGTTAACAAAATATGTTGCTTGATCTTTACAAAGCAAGACGTAATGGTTAATTTAATTAATGTGCTGTTCCTAATTTCGGTATAAGTTTGTTATGGTGATGTTAATTTTGTTGTCTTTCAACTTTCATCTGAGTATATTAATGAATACTTGATTAAGAAATTTAAACATGCAGCATGAATATTTTATTCCAAAGTTGCTTGTGAATTTGAAAGATATATTTTTTTTAAATATGAAGTTAAAATTAGAGGTTATGGGTTTCCCAATGAAAATAATACATTTTAAAATATTTTTGAGCTAACAACTAGAAAAAACTAATGTTCGCCGAATATCGGTGTATCTCAGATAAATAGCGAAACCTAACAATCAATGAAAATCGTAGAAAACAAAAATAAAATGTTGACAAAGAAGAAAAATGTTGTATAAATATAAAAATTTTATTACAGAAACGTAGAACACTCGTTTCTACGGTTTATTTAATCCTCCAATTGTTTAATGTTGGGTTTCGTAGTTTAATGCAGAATATGATAGTACAAACTCAATCCAGTAGTTTTTAAACGAGTAAACATATCAATAATGTGGAACATTTCTATGAATGTCACGCCAATACACATGAGGAAATACTTTCACTAAATTATATTTAGAGACTCATTATAATCATGAACAGTTTTTACATAAATCTTATGAATAAACTCAAACTAAAGATTGTATGTTTTTATAAATACTTTTATTTTATGTGTATACTAAAAATTATAGTAGTAACCAGAAGCACTTTAAAATGCTTTTTGTGTTTCAAAAACTATTGCATATAAGTTTGAAGACAATATAATAATTAGATTTTGTTTTTTCCCAATAGCAGAATCAAAGAATGCATCGGAAATATCAAAAGAAAAAATACCCAGAGAAGAGCCCCAAACAGCTGGTAAGATCTGATAATTATACCACAATATGATGCATACATACATTTTACAAAAAGTAGTTAATCCGTAGGACTCATTACTTAACCATTTAGCAAGAACAAAAAATTATACCGGTTCCGGACATAATCCCAACAGCCGAAAATCCGACAAGTCAGAACCCGACAGGACATAATCCCGACAAGGAAACAATGCCGACAGGGACGAAATTAATTCCGAGTCGAATTAATGAGAAACAATATATTAATACCATTATGCTCATGTAAAGGCAATTTAACTAATATTTTTTGCTGTCGGGGTTATTGGATTTCGGCTGTTGGGAGCCCTTTTTCACTTTACAATTTCTCAGTGCTATCGTAAAATAACTTTCGACCCTGAAGCAAATATTTTTAATGATTTTATATCCCTTTTTAAGATCTTATGAAAAAAAAATTCTAAATTATACGAAGAAACTCTTAAAAATCATATAAGTTTTTTTTATTGTGTAGGCATTGTGTGCAATTTCAAATATATATAAAGTAAGTACTTGATGAAACAGCAATACTCTCTCAGTGTCATTACCAATATTAATTAACTAATTATTATTTCTTTTTTAGGTTCCATTCAAACAGAAGAAGGTAACTGCCCTCCTGGACATCGAATTGACCAAGATAGATGTTGTAAGTATCATTTAGTAACATTTAAAGATATCAGTTCAAGATTGTAAATTTAATTAAATAGGGGAGACCGGGGCTAGTTTTCCATGTTTTCTTCTTTTTGATTGTACTTTTTTTTTGTACTTTTATTTATTTTGAAGTGAGCAAGGTGTCATTGTTAAATGCAAGCATGTTGAGCTGAAAAATGCATGTAAATTTTCCCAGACCCAAATTTTCCATATTTATTGTAAATTAAAGTAGCCCGTAATTGTACCCGTAGTTTTGTTCGCATTGTTAAGAAATACGGGAAATGTTGAGAAAAGAAAACGTGGTTTGTGCCTAGATAACTAGAAAATATTTTGGCCACATTATTTAATAGGCGATGTCACATAAATGTATGTGTTTCTTTAGCAGTATGTGTGTAACTTTAAATTTAGGTTAGGTTTGAATTATCGTCGCACTAGAGCTACACGAGGGCTATTGGCGACGGGCGTCGTATTTTAGAACCACATTTAAATGACGAGCCACACCTGAATCGGCACCCAACGCAACCGTTAAGGGCGACATCGTACGCAGCGTTAGGACTTTGAAGGATATTTAATGTGCACTCCCTTACACGGGGTATTATTTGTCGGACATTTTTGGCTGCACGGGCCGTTTATATGTCGGCAGATATTTTGGCGATGCCCGGACGCGAACCTGGGACCTTTCGCATGCTAGGCGAGTGCCTAACGGACTGGGCTACCCAGTCCCCATTAACTTTAAAAATATATGTATTAACTATTTCTACTTTTCTAGTTCCGTGTTTCCCCGGGAGTTACACCAGCGGCCAAGAGACTGAGTGCTTCCTGTGCCCGAGAGACTTCTACATGAGCCGTGAAGGGGCGGACTCGTGCTTTCCGTGCCCGGATGGGAAAGTCACTCTCAAGGAAGGCGCGGACTCCGAAAGCGCGTGCATTGGTAAGAAGCACATATTTCATGCTCATGCAAACAGATACCCGATTATCCGAATCGATGGACGATTCGAAGGGGGCGGAGTTAAAGGCATGTGGTTGGTTTGTGGGTATAGAAGACAATGTTTGACGTATCTGTGACGTTACTATAGGCGTGGACGTTCCAGTTGTCCGTTGGGACTGGTTTCTGTGGTGGTTGCCTACCAAGAATGACCTACGTGCATCGGTGTGACGTCACACAGTTGCACGTATGCCATTCTTGGTAGGCAACCGCCACAGTACTATTATGATCACCACCATTGTTTCCATTAGGAAAATCGGACTTTTCCTACCAAAAATTGATTAATGAATGTATGCTGAAAATGGGAAAAAATTGAAGAAAAAATTCATTAATTTTTCATTAATTTAATGAAAGGCAACACTTTTACTTGTTTAGCTTAAAGATGTAGGAATTTTATGGAACAGAATATGATACCATCGATTTTCTCAGTCGGAGTTTGAATAATTAGATTTCTTCTGTACTACTATGCTACTCTTTTTGTGTAGTTGTTACTGTACTAAGCAAATATTGTTTATACTATCTACTACTAAGCTAGTGGCCGTAGTGGCGTGATCATTAGCGAGTCTGACATGAGCCTCAAAAACTCATTTCTATACAAGATACTTCTAAGCTATTATATTTCATAACAGAAATTATTTTTTTAATTAATAATTCTTTTTAAAGTTTTGTTAGGGCATAGAACTTCAAAGGTGCAGAACCCATCATGCTTTACCTGCACACTTTATTATAATATTTCTTCATTACCATTTGTTTTGTTTGCAATTATTATTTTTTAATTTTGAATATGTGTACATGTATAAAATGAAATGTTATATAAATTTATTAATTTCTTTCTTGTCTCTTTGTAGGAGGTCTTAAGAAGTCAGGATTCTCTCTCAAGTGGATTATACTAATAATACTGCTTATAATATTTCTTCTTTTCTTATGGTAAGTTACATAAAATAAGTTTTCTATTGAATTTTGAGTCTCTAAATTTATATTAAAAAATAAGTTTTAATCTTTTTCAACCATTTTATATTTATAATAGTTTTAGTTAATATTCAAATATTTACACTTTTTAGAATGGTATGCATACTTAATATATTTCTGTTTTATGTGTATTGCATTCTGAGTGGCTAATTTTACATTTAAAAACATTTTTTTTAAAATCCAACCTCTTATATTTTATTTAAATAATTTGTGTTAATATATATGTGCTTAACATTTGCTTACTATTAACTTTCGCTAGTCTTTTGCTTTGCTAAGAAACTTTTGTAAAACATTCCAGGTTCAGCAGCAGCTAAAAACCAAACGTTTAAAATAATGCATTAACTTTATTTATTAATATATTTTTAATAAATAATTATATTTATTTAAAAAATTATTATTTATTGTACTCCTTTATAATTTATTTCTGGTAATGAATAACATCAAATATTTTAAACACATGAAATTAATATATATCTTTTTACTTTTGTCTCTTTACAACCAGGATCTGCATTGGCCTCATATTGATTCGAATCTACTTGAACATAAGCACCATTAAATATGAAAGAAAAAGAGTGAGTTTTTATGAGCAATTTGTGTTTAACAAGCAATAGTTAATATTGATTCATCTGAGCAATTGAGTGTCAATTGGCTCACTAAGCCTTCAAATACAATGTCAACTGACTCGTTTGAGGCGTCTGATTTAACTGACCGTAACTAACACTTTGTCTTTTTTTTGTAAAAAAAACTCAAATAATTGTGTGAGTATGATAGATAATTTAGTTTATGAGTCAACTGATATTTTTACTAAGTTGAACATTTCGGATTATTCTCTGTGAGTGTATTTAGCAAGGAGTTGTTAGTTTGGGAAAAGTTTGAGTCAAATTGCCCTGGCAAATTGAAGACAAGTTTGAAGGCATTAAAAAAAATATTCTTACCTGTTTTATCCATTGGAATGTTTAAAATGCAAAAAAAAAATTATCATCAAAGCTTTGTTGCATCAAAATGTTTTTTGTATAAAATTTTTCTATTATACGTAATTAAAAAACTTAATTTTAAGTGTTTTTAAGACATTTTTTAACGTTCATTACTTTTCTTGTTTCCTTTCAGTACGAAGATATAGAATTACAAGATTTAACCACGATCCCAACAAAAGAAGATCACGAACAGAAAAGCAGAGTATCAAGGGGAAAAAACAAATGCAAGAAGCATCACGGGAACATGCCGCATTTCCGGAAACAGTTGAAGGTTGATTTTGAAGGCTCAGCCATACTTATAGATAATTACTCATCTTCAAATGAGCAGGAAGATACCATTGACATCCAACCTCGAAACAAAAGTACTTCTGAAATCCATGGAACTGACACACCTGAAACACAAACGCAAGTGAAAAATTCTGACAGCCTTCTGTTGAACATGCCTGAAGCTTCTGATGAGACATCGAGTGATGAAATAGAAAATTCCAGTCTTCTGTCACCTACCGATATTTCCTCCCATACTCAACCAGAAGCATCTCAAGTAAATGATGAACAGCAAGATAAAGTGTTTCGTGAAAACGACATATTTCTTACTTCAATGAACTCCTCCAATGAAAATACGAATGAATCTCAGGAATATCAAACCTGCTACAGTTTTTCCTGCATAAGTGACGAAGTTCTATTTGACAGAAGAAATATCACAAAGCCTACTTCGTGCCCATTGCATCGGGGAATTGTAAATCGATGTCACATGGAAGTTGTCGTCATACCTTATTATCCTAAACTCTCTTCATAGGATTATATTTATCCATACCTCAGAATTATATTTTACGGCCCAGAAATATGTTTCATATATGCCTCTGTTTGCATTTCACACACATGTAAAGAAATTATTTTGGTTTTCAATAAATATTGTCCTAAGTTTGAAGTATTTTTTTTGTGTTATTTATTTTGTAGGGGAGACCGGGGCTAGTTTTCCACGATTTCTTCTCTTTGGACAAAACAACAAAACAATTTAACAAATTTCAAATACATTTAGTCATTTTTTATGTTTACTTTGTTGTAAATTATAATATCCTCATAGAGTATACACACAATATAGGTAAAAATTGTTTTAAGAAAAGACGGTTTATTATACCAAAACTTTATTTACAAGTTCAAATAAAATCAGTATCATGTGGATCACTTTGGACGCAAGAAAATTGTGTAACTTCTTCTTTTAGGCAACTGTAGTTTTTTGTTCGCTTTTAGAGGTTGTCTATAATATGCTAAAGTTGTCGAAAAAAATCGGAGTTGTCATATGCACTGAAGTTTGGTATGATTTCTTCCCCGTTTTTCAGCCAGCCAATTGACTCCAATCTTAAAGGTGCAACATGACACATTATTTTAAAGTAGAATCATTCACGGTCTATAGGGAATGTCTAAATTCTTACAATCTTTTCTGATACTACATCCATTTCTGATAGTTATTAGAGCGATGTATATTGCTTTAGCATGGTACGAGTTCTGCCATCTTTCTTTTCAAAACTATATCGACAATTTTGAATTCTTAATCCAAACTATTTTTCGCATGTTAAACTTAATGTAGTTACAATACTTGGTCATACATTATAAAATATGTAAAATTTCTAAATAATGTGCTAGGTTTTTAAAGGTTGTAGTAAGTTTTAATACAAGACATTATTGGAAAATTTGCCCCGTAAAACTTTGGAAAACCTGCCCCGTTGCCATATTTTGACTTTAATCGTACCTTGAAGAGTTCATGTTTAAATTATTTTGAAAACAAATGCATAGTTACGTAGGGAGAAGGAACCACCTTTTAGTTTACGCAATAGCAAAATTGTGAATTTAATAAAAGTAAGTTCATTTTTAAGTTTAAATGTAAGTAGGAAAAATCACTCAGCGTCTAAAAAACAGCTGTAACGACATTATTACAACACCAACTGAACAAAGATTCTTGTGGGGGGCATATGACGTGTTGCTTCATAAACCAAGAAGCCTATTGGAGGACCCTAACGACTCATTTCCAATTAATAAGGCTTAATGAAAAACTTACCCCATGGAAAAGCTAGCCCCCATCTGCTTTATAATAGAATGATATTAAATATTTCTGGTTAGTCTACAGAACCACAATTGGTTTTCTGTGACACTGTAAGAACATTAAGTACATAAATGAAGAGTACACGGGAACAACCGATTGATTTCATAGAAGGCTTTCCTTAATAGCCTCTTTGGGAATGATAGCGAGAAATCGCCTAAACTGATGTAAATAAACCGTTTACTCGCTTTATTTATCTTTCGCGGCAACCCTGATTCACGCCAGGGATAAGTAGACACTAGTAACACGTTTTTGTACCGTAAATGAAGAACCAAAGGAGAAACCGGTTTTTGTTCTCCAATGTCCGCCAAGCAGAGACAATTACGAAAAAACTACATCCAAATCAATCGGTTCTTCCCGTGTACTCTTCAAATGTCTTTGGTACTGTAAAGTTCGTAAGTACATGAAGTTAATTACACACACCGTATCTTCAAAAATGAGTAGAATCAATGTTATAATACATTAATTAAATTAATTTAATGATTATCAATCAATTTAAACATCAATTAAATTAATATGACTGCTACCAATGAGAAAGTATACTAAAGATTGACTATATCAGGACAAAAACGGTACTTTCATGTTTGTGAATGCTACAATATGAATAGTTTGAAGATATCAACCTATGTTGTTTTCTGAAGTATCTGTAAAACTATAAAAAATAGTTCTTTCATTTGACAGATTTTCCACTTTTTGGCTTGAACTGATACATGCAATGACCCTCTAGAATTACATACAAATTACAAGAAAAGAAGTTATTAAGAAAAATGTCACGAATTTAACTTAAAAAGAGATTTTTTTCAATTAACTTACACTTGAACCTTTAAAAAAAACTACTATATTTGCTCCAGATGTTAGAGGCTTATGGCACAGATATACATTGAAATAGCATCTGTAAAAAATTTCAGTACATTAATGTAAAACGTTTTATACTAGAAGTGTTGGCGTGAACCCCCTTTTTTAGGTGAAAAACACCGTTTAAAATAAATCAATTATATTTAAATAAAAAAATTGCCTAAAAAGCATTGCTCATTATATTTGAAATCACTATGCCAAATTTGGAAAAGATTAAAGTAATAATAAAAATTTTAGAATTTTGGGTACTCTCCTACCTTAAGAGTGCAATTGGTCCCATTCTTTCATGCTATAATGACGTAATAATTTGTTTAAGAAGAATTATAATGATAAGATATCCAAAGTGATTATGTATTTTCAAGCTCTTAATGTATGTTACCCAAAAAGAAACTAAAATATATAGTTGTAAATTAAATAATTTTTTAATAAAAGTTTTTGTGAATAAGAAAAAGAAGGCAAGCTGACATCATATTTATACTATCACAAATTAAACGCTTTCGTGGGTTTTTTTAAGCTTCCAATCTTTTAATATATTTCAAATTATAATGTTAGGTTTTCATGGTGAAAGCCTAAACATATCTGGTCGTTTATGCCCTGTTAATTTTATGGGATGAATTAAAAGTCTTCGATTTTGGAAAGAGATATTATCGGATATTAGCAGTTAAATAATGTATTAATTTCTTCGATAAAGAGATGACCAATTATATTTTGTTATGAACATGAGGTAAAAAGTTTTCGTGGCTGGTCGTTAAAAGACCACAAGGCGTAAAGAAATTCAAACGTAAAACACGAGCTGTGATAGAGTTTAGATAAATCTTTAAATGCATGAGAAAAATTTGGGAAAAAATCTTAATATTCCCTGATTAATTTTCAAAAAAATTCATTGGTCCAGCCACTTGCACATTATAAAAAAAATTACAATTTTGATTTTTAGCTCGTGGTTTCTACTACTTCTTTATTTTGTTATTGCACAACTCATAGCCTTTTTCTACTATTTTACAAAAAGCGAAACAATTCTCTAAAATTTCAAATTTAATATTCCATCCGCATCAAATGAAATCTTCCATGTTTTACTTGCTATTTATATGGACATTAGTATTTCACTACACAAACTCTCAACGCCTCGAACTGAACCTCAGAGATGTTTCCGGATCGAAGTCGCCCGCTAAAATTGCTTGTGAACCCGTTGGAACAGAATCGTTGCAAAATGGTGGCACGGATCAGGATATTTTGTGGCAAGGTTCGAAATTCGGGGTCTCAGAAAGAGAAACGCTGCGTTCGAAACTTCCTGGTCAAGTGCTTGTGCCAGACATTAGGTTGAGTGCTTCAAGACGTTACCGGTGTGCTTTGATGTCGGAGAATTCGGACATAGACCGCAAGTCGTTGAGAAGTCGAATTCATCGAGCGCTGTCAGGTAACTCCAAATACAAATAAGCACTAATACAAAAAATTATCGACCAACAACAGGCCAGAGGTCCAGTAAGGTCTGTAAAAAAAAAATTCAATTTTTTTTACCAGTCTCCAATAACTATCGAGATTATTCTTGAATCCTTCTAATATCTTTGAATAAACAACATAATCTGTTAAAACATTTCAATCATTGACAACTCTATTGAAAACTAGTGTTTTCTTATCTACTTTCTGAAGCAAGATTTTTTTTTGACTATTTTCTTCTTGTTCGTTCATTTAAGTTAAAACCTAAGCCATCTAAGTTCTCTACACTATTTTAAAGTTTTACAAGACACAGTATTTTTAAAGTTTTTATTAGTACATATATATAATTTAAGAAGATTCTTGTTAATGGGGCTTCGGATTCGTCGCCAAAAGCAACTCGACTCATAAATTATAGTTTCCGGCAATTCTACTTTACTATTGCAGTATGAACGAAATGTTTCTATTATGTAAAATTTAATGCAAGTTAAACAAGTAAATATTCATAAATACTACTTCAGATTCGTAATCTATATGCGCCATTTGCTTAGAGGCAAAAGTAGGAATTTCCATAATAAGTAAAAAAAAATCGCAATTATCGCCAAAATACCCTCTCAAGACTTTCTTTGACCATTAAATTATTTTGTTTCTGTTAACCTTATACAGTTTAAATAACACTTCATTGAGATATCTTTTCAATTAATCGTTGTTACTTTGGTAAATTTCTTAAATCAAAATTGTCAAAGCAACTTTTGAAGTACATTTCATTCTAGCATCCGTTCCGGCCGAATCTGGTTCATGCCGCCCTGGTTACCGCCTTGATCAAGATCGTTGTTGTAAGCAAATTTCTATTTCAATTCTATGTGCTGTGTGGGTAAGGAAATTAATTAGCTTTGTGACAGTAACTGCCCCACGAAAATCTTCTCTTTGCAAATTGGCTATTTAAATCGTTTTCCTTTACAAAAACCACAATCTTTTTGAACCACATTCTTTAATTTATTGGAAATGGGGCATTCAAATAATAAACTTTGCAATTAAATATTGTTTAACACATGGTTAAAAATTTTTTAAATATAAAGTCACAGTTGTGTAACATTTCAAAATGTTGTCCTTTTCAATATAAATGCTGAGGGAAATTCAAATTAAAGGATTTTTGAAAAATATAATTTTCATTTTGTATTTTATCAAGTTTTTTACCAATAAAATTTTTAGGAGACATTTTGGTAAAACATGAATTTTGAGAAACTTTATATAAGGCCTGATTAAGAGAAACCAAAATTTTGACACCCGAAATCCCGACAAGAAAATAATGCCGACATCGACGAAATTCCGACGGGATCATATTGCTGACAAGTCTACAAATAAATGCCGTTAAGATTAAATTTATCTGATATTTTTTGCATCAATATTTTTGCATTTTTTGGTGTCGACCTTTATGGTTTGTTGTTATCACGGTTGCCGGCGTTCTGGCTTTTCGGGCTTTCGGCTGTAAGGTTTATGCCCCAGACCCCTATAAACGTTACTCGTATCAGACTCAGATATACCAAAAACCTTGTCTTATGACTTTTAATAAACCACTTCTTTAGATCCTTGTCCTGCTGGTAGTTACACGAGCGGTCAAGACACGAGGTGCTATCCGTGTCCAAAGGACTTTTACAGCAGTTGGGAAGCTTCGGCTTCCTGCCAAAGCTGTCCAGAGGGAACGAAGACCTCCGGACCTGGTGCAGATAATGAAGTCTTGTGTCTTGGTTCGTATCTCGAGAGAGAAATCAGAGGTTTGTCCATGGCTTAGATTTCCTAAGTCACAAACTTACAGACATTACCGTCACACACTTACATTACATTGTTAAAAGTTTGAAGCAAGATTGCACCGAAATCCTGGGCCACTTGCGACCACTCCTATTTGGATAGTGGATTTACCAATTTCGTGCGGATATTGGTAAATCCACTATCCAAATACACGATAGTGGATTTACCAATACCTGTCTTCACCAGTGTATTTACCAATATCCACCTGTGGATATTTATAAATCTATGCACTGGTTCCTATTTGGATAGTGGAGTAACCAATTTTACCAATACAATAACTTTGATCCACCTCTAAAGTGTTAAATCAACGATCCAAATAGTGGTTGCTGCTAGAAAGTTCTAGGATTCCGCTTCTATCTTGTACCAACATTTGTAACTGTGTGCGTCATAGAAATATAAACGCACAAAATGATTGAGTATTTATAGCTATTTTTCCAAAAAAGAGTTTCGGGAAAATAGGAAGAAAACCTCGGTTTTGGGGGTTGGAAAAGCTGTTTATATATATATTCACCAGTCTAAACTTTATTTCTATTATATGTTGCTGTTGCTAAGCCACGAAAAAGTTGGAATTCGGGGAATTTTCCTGTTCAACTTTAATATGACTTGATAGATATATTAACCTATTATTATGGCTTGATAGATAGATTATTACAACCTCCATTAATTCTTCATTATGTCTGAAAATTGCCAATAATTTGATCAGCCAAAATATCAACCACATTATCTATTCTTAATTCCCAAACCGATAAAAAATGATAATCATTGTTTTGGGACATTTTCCCTAATGGTTCTGAAGTAAAGCATTTAGGTTTATAAATTTAATCGGAATATTCTGGAGCCAACAGCTTTAAGGGTATATACCTAAAATTTACGTTGTGAAGGATATATTCTTCTAGAAAATAAGTTTTAGAATTAAGAGAAGGGTTTATAAAAAATGTTTATTGTTTAATTCAAATTTTATTTTGTATTGAACAACATTTGAAATATTACTATTCTTTTTAATAAAACTATCTTCAGGTTCATTTTGCTATTTATTAAAAAAGGTGTTTTTTACATTAAAAATTCCATTTGATACATAAAAATCCATTAAGTTCCATTTGAAAGTTATTTTCAACATTTAATTGCAATAAATTCATTTATATAGGAATTGACGTAAATGTCTTGAATCAAAAGAGTCTGCAAGAAACATTTCACAAATAAATATGTTGTCATATTATCTTTTTTTTTAATTATTAGTTTTACAAAATATGTAATTGAACAAAATTTTATTTACTTATTTTCAACTTTTATCATGTTAGTTATTTTATAAATGTATTTTAACTAATGGTTTTACGTTTTCAAACAATTTTAGACAGCAAAGGTAAACCTGTTTCTAAAAGCTCTGGAACAGTATGGGTTATTGTTGGAATTTGTGTTCTTGTATTCCTCGTTACAGTATGGTAAGTTTGTAGAAATGTAGAGAACTACAAAATAGTACGTTTATAATGCAACTAGGGCAATTTTTTTCTAAATAAATTTATCGACGCAATACATAAAAATAAGAATGGGATAGGTTTTTTTTCATAAAAGACTATTCAATTTTTTAAATAATATTTTCAAAGATGTACACTGGTGAAAATTATTAAGTTATTCTATATCTATAGACATTGGCACCTGATTAAGTAAATATTTTTTTTACATAGTGTGTCAGATCATGCGGTGCCGTTCTATGTAAACCTACCAGTTTTTTCTTACTTGCGCATTTAAGCTGTATTTGTTTGCTAAACAAAGAAATGAATAACTTAAATTGTTTTTAAAATAATATGCAGGGTAACAGGAATTTAAAATTTAAAAAAATTGTGGATTGTGTGAATAAACTTCATATAAGAACACGGCTAATATAAAATGAAATAGTTATACTACACGTAAATGAAGTATAATAATAACAAAGTATAGTTAAAATTGGTAGTAAATGTGTTTTTATACTAGGTTTTTTGTGACACTTTTGTTCCTTATTTGAAAAGCCAAACTGTTTAAACTTTTATATGAGTAATATGATAAATCATATCTTCATTACAATAAACTAAATGTATGAAATTTTAGGATTCTAATAGCCATTTATTTACTGTGTTGGTATAATAAAGACGATGGACGAGGTACTTTTGCTCAACGTGTTAAGAAAGTGAGAACTTTTATTGTTATCCTAACATAACTTTAAAAATACATATTTGATGCTATAATAAAGTGTGTGACATTTAATTTTTTTCAACAAAACGTTACAAAAATATAATGCTTAACGTGCATGCTGGGCATTTAAACTACAGTATCTACACTCTTAAAACAAACAAGCGATTTTAACTCTGAGTCATTTTCACCCCTCCAGTCTTGAAAATGCACTTCTCCGAAAGGAGTGGATCCTTTGTATGTTAAACCTCCGACAGGATCACTCCAAACGAGTGATTTTAACTCAGTCGGAGTTAATATTTACTCCTTTCCAGTGTCGAAAATGCACTTCTCCTAATGGAGTGGATTTCACCCTTCTGTTTTAAGAGTGTAGACTAATGACGTGAACTTCGGACCGTTGTTAATAGTTCACTCAAGAAACACTCAAGGACACTCAAGAAAGGAATGACTGATAATTTCAGGGCAAAAAGATAGCTAAAATATAGGTAAGGTTTAAAATATAGCATATAAAATGCAGAAATGGGCATTTTTAAGGAAAAAATTACAATCTGTTCGTATTATTATAAAGTTTACTCATGAAATCACAAAGAATACTCAAGAAAGCAAGTTAAATATATTCGAAACAATTAAGTTTGTGACTTAAAGAAAATTTTAAAATGCAATTTTTCAATTTACAATTATTTAACAATAAGTAACAGTGAATAACCTTTGAAAGTTCAATTATTTTTGAAATTTATAACACGTTAAAATATATAGAGGGAAGTTGAGAGAGGGTATTAGGGCGATAATTACACGTGTCTCCTGAATTATTTTAGAAGTTCTTTCAAAAATATAAAAGCTATTAAAGATATTTTGTGAAAATGCGATATTTGTAAGATAAGTGTAGGTTCTGTTAAGAAAAATCTCACACTTAAGACCACATAATAAACAACGAAATGAATAAAGTAAATTGTTTAAAAAACATGCAGGGTAACTGGAATTTAAAATTTAAAAAAAATGTGGGTTGTGTACGAATAAACTTCATATAAGAACACAGCTTATATAAAATGAAATAGTTATACTACACGTAATGAAGTATAATAATAACTAAGTATAGTAATTATTATAACCTATTAAAATGACTTACAGTTTCTTATTTATCGAGGAATTACATTATTTTTTTATTAGGTACCTATAAAAATGCATCTATTTATTTTAACAAGCAACTTTAACACATAGATACATGTTTTTTCTACTTTATAAAACGAACTTTTCTTTTATTTTCTACACAAGGATTTGGAAAAAGGACTTAAAAGGCACCACACGTACGATACAGTGGCTGAAGATAATATATACGACCAAGTAGCAGAAGATCGTCCGGAAGACCACATATACGAGAGTATTTCAGAGGATGATGATGACGATGACTATTGGGCTCCCAATAAAGCAAATGATGACTACGAAGTACCCATCCAAGGAAATAAGGATCGAAACTATGTGAACTTTAGACGAAAAGAAGTAATAATTTAGTTAATTTTTTCATTGGTTGTTTTTATATAGTATTATAAAGTAGGAAATGCAATAAGTTTTTGATCAGATTTTAATTATTTCTGAGTTGTTTTACTTGGTATTCTTGATATTTTGAAGTTTACAAACAATTAGTTAAGTAAAAGTACTAGTCCATGTAAGAGATATTTTCTTACTTTTATTTTATGTAATAAACTCTCTACCATCTATGCAATAAAATCTATATATTTAATTAGATAGAGATATCATAAAAAATCAAATAAAAGATCTATACAATGGAGAATCATAAGGGACACATTATTATTATTGCAACAGATTTTCTAAAACTCGGTCAGAAAATTCTATTTTTATATTCATATGGTCATCGCCAACTTATACCTTGTCTATTTACTATGCGAGCCTCGAAAAAAATTTCTTTCCCCATCCCTTCGCCTGGCTTTCTAGGAAACGGGGGGGGAATCGCTTTTCTAAACCTAGCGCGTTTGAGGTTCTGTTGTGAGGAAAACAAACAATCCTAATAGTTCCTGATATTTCTTTCTAAGATGCACTTGTGTAGATTGTTTTCATAATAACCATTTATCTATCCAATTTTCTTCACCTCAGGACGATCACATTTACGATGAACCCACCGAACCGACCAAGAAACCACGCCGGACAAGTTCCGAGGTCTTGCGGCCACGCGCCCCTCCCCTCCCCACGAAAGAGACGGACAAGAAAAAGATAAAGGAGAGAGAAGCAAAGATAAAAGCCAAGAAGAAAGAAGCGGCAGACATGGAGGCGAAACTCAAGAAAGAGGAAAAGTTAGAAGCGGCAAGGAAGGCAGAAGCGAGGAAGAAAGCGGCGAAGGCAATAAAAGAAGCAAGGGCCAAGGAAGAGAAGGAAAGGAAAGCGAAAGAAAATAAGAGAGATGATTCCGATGAACACATCTATGAAGAAATACGCCACGTATCGGTGCCGAAAAAGCCTAGCGAATTTCTATCTAAGTACTCGAGTCATGGATTCCAACCCGGTTTTGCATCTTCGGATGAAAGGGATACGGCCAAGTCATCCAGTTCTTAACAGCACTGAAAATAGAATTTAACTTTCATAGAAAAAAGAGGCATTTATAAAAGCTAAATTATCTTATAAACATAAAGACTCTTTTCAAAATTATACAATATATAAGTACTTTTCCAACACAGTTGTTATCATTGAGAACTGCAAAATTCATTCTGTATCCTGAATGCTTTAACTCTACGTTTAACTTCGAAAATTTCACCTTGTATTCAATAAAAAGATTTGTGTTTGAACACTCAATATTTATTTTTTTTATTTCACTTGTTGAAGTTCAAATAAATGTTACCTTTCCAAAGAGTAAATATTAATCAAGTGTTCCAACTGAGTAGATTCAACTTTCAATAAAAACGAAAAACTATTTTAATCAAAGTAATATAAAATGTTTTAAACTTACACTAATCAAAATTTTGACTTATTAATAATTGACAGAATTCTTAAGCCGTCACATTTTAAACACATGTTTTTGTTTAAGGAATAATATCTAAAGAGAACAACTTCAAGTAATTCACAAACAATGGGTTGTAAATGTTTGCGTCATATGTGTCATGACCTAAGTACGGAAAAAAATTTCTTATGACTCACCTACTGATAAAATGATGAAAAGAATTGCTTTCGAACAACATTTTTAGCATTATTTATATTTGATTTTGTTCAGGGCTGTAAAGTTAGGGAAGCAAATGCCAGAAATAAGGATTTTAGAAATACATAAAAATACATATAGCACTTTTAACGCGTGCGCCACGCTATAGAATGTAACTGTTTAATACATTTGTATTGAGACGAACGACAAATTAATGCTTTATTATACTATTGATATTATTTATTGAATTATTATATTATTGAAAATGCAGAAATGTGTATTTTTTAAGAGAAAAAATACAATATATTTGTATTATTCGGTTGGGTACCGAAATTTCTAACTTTTTTTAAAAATATTTATGCATGGATTTATCCCATTTTTTTAAATAATTAAATACATATTTAACATGCTCCTCCAAAGCTATCATTTTTTAAAAAGAAAAATGTGAAGAAATTAATGTTTAAACTTTTTTTATACAAGTCACCAAATAATGTGATTATTTTCAAGATAAGCACTCTATGTGATACACCAATAATATCTAAAAAAAATTGTTTTCACATGTTATGTATTTTTTCACGTAATAGTTAGGATAAAAAAAATCATATTTTCCAAACAAATACTATTTTTGAAATTCTGTGAACACGAAATGTTTAAAATAATATGTAGCATATATAATGTATAAATTCCTAAGGTCTACAATGAATGGTTCGTAAGATATATCATTTTGAAGTTAGGATATCCTTGAAAATAAGAACAGCTTCAAAAAGGCGTTCAAAGTTTAGAAACTTTGCGCAAACTTTGAAACAAAAGCACAAATTTTCCAACAGCACAAATTATTTTGTATGATAGCTTGCAGATGGCGAGATTCGAAGTTTCATACTCTGGAAACATTATTTACTTATTCCTCAAACATCAAATAAATATTCCGAAGCTATCTCGAAACTAAACCAAACGAAGTCCACGAATCTCTACTCTTTGAATAAGATACACTGTAGTTCGACTTTATTTTAGCCAACCAACAAAACTAAGCGTGACTCTGTCAAATACCTGTTCTAAATAACCCAAAGTTCTTACCAATGGTACAACATTAACTGTAAGGCTACTTTTGGGCCACCCTGTATTATGATCCGGAAGGTAACAATAGAAATAAGAAAATCAGTTGGGTTATTGGATCTTCAGGAAAATCAGTACAAACGTGATTTAATATCGTGAAGAAAAAAAACAATTATTTCTTTGCCTGACGCCTGTCACTGTAATTCACCATTTCCTCAGCCTAATTGTATTCAACGGCAAAGATCTCCTCAACTGTCATCATTCGAATGACGATGACTCGTTCTTATGTCGTCACACAGACGTCTACTCGTGTGGCCACGCTCTGAACATCGTGTTAAAATTAGAATGCTTTGCCTTTGGCTTAGTTTACGTGAGTCTCTACAGGAGAGAAGAACGAATGAGTGTGCTTGGCATCTGTGGAAGATGTTGACAGCGAATGGGGATTGTCTTAATAAAATGCTGGCAATTGTGATGACTTGAGTGATCAAAGGTACGTGTGTGTTGTAAAGGTTTTACTTGTGTGCTTCAGTCTGGGTTTTGTCTAAAAATTATGATTATCAGTATATTTTGCTTGGCTGAAAAAATACGCTTTTACCAAAGCTATTAATTATTTTAGCTGACAAACTATTTTTACTATTGCCTGTAAAAAGAAACTTGAAAATAAAATAGTAATGAAAAACATAAAAAAATATACAACGACATTTGGTCATAACTAGTTACTAGAACATGAAGACAATTTAAAGAATTACCTGTGTATCATATATTTCATATAGCTTTTTTCGATGGTCCATTTTGAGAATATGGTGTGGAAGCAATATTTAAATTTGCTTAGAATTTGTCTAACAGCAATAAACTCAGTTCCGAATAAAAGCTTTTTAAAAAATGCTTGATTATTGACTTAATTCGAAAAAAAATTCTACAAAGAAAAAAATGTATTATACGCTAAAGCTCAATTATAGAGAACTGATGCAAAACTTTCGTTATCACCTCCACTAAAATCAACTTGAATTTTTTTTAAATATATAAAACCTAATTTCTAAATCTATGTCTAAGCTAATTATGAGCTATCATAATAATTATGAGCAAAAATAGAAATGCAAGATTGTTGTACTTCAAAACTCCATAACATATTCTAATGTAGCTTATTCACAGCATAGGCTAACTACTAATGATGGGAGTCGGCAGAAGCAAACAGCAAACGAGGGAGGACCTCAAAACACACATCCAAGAATTCAACTGTCGTCTCCAAGAGGCCTTGATTGGTTGCCACCAGTCCAAGAAAACTTTCATCACGCTGTCCGACGTGTGGCTGGACACTAGAGACGAGGCCTTAACCACACTGGGGACTGTGGCGGACGAAATGGACAGAAACCATTGCAACGTTAATTTAGCCAGTCTCACTGGAATATCGTCCAGTATTGCGGGAGGAACGGCAGGCATTGGGGGTCTCCTAATGGCGCCTTTTAGTGGTAAGACATTTTGTTACCGATTTGGTGTATTTTTGTAATAATTTAAATACAAAAAGAAAATAAAGAATGGGGACCCCGGCTGACATTCTCATCAAGGGATCCAGCCAATTTTTGTTTTATTTTATTTCATTAAATTTTTACTTGTTTGTATTTTGTAAGATTTTAATGTATGTCAAAGAAACTCAATTACTACTAAAAAAACCAACTACCATAAAAACTCTAAATTTTTTTAATCGAAAATTTATTTACTTTCAAAGGGTAAAATCTGGAAAAATGTAAAACTTCTGTTGTACAAAAAAAAAAAAAAAACACCTGTGATTTAAAAGAAAAAGTTTGTCAATTTTTTTAACTATACCTTTTAAAAACAAATGAAAATGCCAATATTACTTTACGCTGAATTGCATTTTACAAAACTAAATGAAGTAACTTATTCAATTAAGTGTGATAATAGTTTATGCAAGATAGAGAGCGGACTACAGATCTTGGTATTTCGGTTCGATGCCCAGGTAAGATTTGTTTGTAATTTGCAAACTCGAGTCTTCAACGGGATGAAACCTTAAGGATTTTATGTCAATAAATAAAAAGATTCTGAATTTTTCGTAAGTAAAGTTACAAAAGTTTGATGACTGCTCACTAACACTTTAGAAACTACATTTTTCTCGTGAAATTGGCCCAAAGTATATCAATTTAATGTTTAGCTTAGTGATTGTTTCACAAATATAAGTCAATCCAGAAACGTTTTTCTTTTTTCACTAAATTCAAGTATGTATTGTTCCAATTATGTATACAAATTATTGTTTTCTCCTACACCCCTCCTCATACACGTTTACTCGTACCGATATTTACAGCACTTATTATCATTTTAAACTTTTGAAATATTATTCCATATTCTTCGTAATCTATTTTTAAATACGTGAAGGTAAACAAACAATCACTCTAAGAAATTTATGAACTCTGCGATGGATCGAAACTTTTTGTGTGAGAACGGTCTTTTGAACTTGGTCTAGAATTGATCTAGACCAAGGGGAATAAGAATCAGCAAGAAAAATTAGAGAATAATGCAATTGTACATTCTCATATTTTTCAGGTGGTCTTTCCCTCGCATTGTCTGCTGGCGGCATAGTTGGTACAGTCGCTGGCTCAGCAACAACACTTGGCGCGAGCATCGCCGAAGTATACCTTACCAAGGAACTAACAGAACTTGTGTCTAAAACTTTGGAGACGGATGCCTTCTACACCAGAGCGCTGAGGGCTGCTTTCAAGGAGGTCTTCGTGCACGATCAAGAAGTCCTGAAAATTTTGTCAGAACTGAAAAACGAATCTCTGCTGGAAGACCTGGACAAGGTCTTAAAGTCATCCCCGTGCAATGATCAGATCAAGAAACGGTTCGCCGGATTAAAAAATGGAGCAAATTCTTTGCAAGACATTCTGGTGTTAGTGAAGAACCTGTACCCCGAAGATCGTGAATTCTTGGGACAGCTGAGCAAGACAGATAACTTGTTTGGCAACGCACCTACACTGTCGTCTACCCTGCCTTCGTCCTCGGAATTTTTCCAGGTAATTACATAAGTGTTGTAAAACCCTTTGTTTTAAATATGCATTGTGAAGTAACTTAAACCTTAGTTTAATTTTCCATACACTTCATTGCAAAGCTGACATTGGAATAAAATTAAGGTAAGAAATTCGTTTAAAAATAGTTTTAATTTCTAAGTTCAAATTGGATATAGTTTGCTTATGAATTTATTCCTCACTTGTAGTACTTCAAAAAATAAATGAGAGTAATTTAATTTTTCATTTTAACGTTTAGAATCAGTTTCTTATTTTTTTAAAAAAAATAATGGTTAATGCATCAATTTGAACTCTAGTTAAAAATAGACAAATAAAAGTTTTATATTGCTGTTATACTATAATGTAACGTCAGGAAGAGTTACATTCCTATCCCTCCAAAGAACATTCAAAGCTTTCAATATTTTAGTCTAAAAAATAGTTGCATTAATTCCTGTAAAAGGCCCACAAGTTCTAATTATTGCCTTAAATCACAAAATATATAAAGTTATTTGTATTTATTGCTTTAAACGATACAAAGATATATTAACCCTGTAATGCGTGATTTTTTTTTCATCCCGAAGAAGTTTATTTGTATCTTTAATACTCATACATTATTTGAAAAATACCGAAAAAAATTAACATCATTGGAATTTAAATAATTTCAATTTTTAAATTTTTTGCCATGTGGCAAAAACCAACTACAAAATTCCAATTTTGATAAGAATGACTAGAAAACTACTAAATATATTTTAAAATAACCCTCTTGGACTATAATTATTTTTTCGAAACAATTTATTTGTATTTAGTACTAATATTAATATAATTTAAATACTGCCAAAGACGTAATTTCACAACAATTAATAACTTCATTTAATTTTGAATACACTTTTACTACTGTCATCTATGAGGGTTATTAGTAAGCACAACTTCAAAATTGAATGTAATAGATAAAAAAACACAGATTTGTCGGGAGAGGGAGCTCTGCTTTAATATAATAAAGTGGATTATGTTACTTGTTGCCATATGGCAACAGTATGCATTAGACTGCAGGGGTTCCCAACCTTTTTGCACCTGCGTACCACTTGCCTTTTTGAGAAATTCTGACGTTCCACCAGAACTAAATATTTTAATAAACGTTTAATATTTACTCTTCTAAAAAGTGTTCAAATTTTTTTTTGTGTAAAATTCATGAGAAAACTTCGTATTTAATGGTTATAGATATTTGTTTATTTATAAGGTATGCTTCTAATAAAGGAGAAATCAAAAGAATAAAATTGTATTCAGTTACATTTTTGTTTATTGCCCCATAGGTCTAAAAACATACAAATAAAAAATAGTACAAACTCAGCAAAATCCGATCCGGAAGATATTAAAGAATTATCTTTAAAATAATGCTGATGTTCAAAATAATGAGTAATATGTTTGCGTGCTCACATGCGTACAGAAGCTATTGATAGCATCATGTTGCTCACATCACTCACGCTTACCAACGGTTGGGAACCCCTGCATTAGAGGGTTAAAATTTCCTCTTGTATAATGCACATTTTTCTACCAGGCAATGAAAGAGTTGGCCGCAGTCGGACCTGAAACTTTAAAGAGCATAAGCGAAGCAGCCATCCAGACCACAGCCGCCAGCAACGCCCAATTGGCCTCTCTAGCCTCGCAGATGATCACTGTCGGACTTGGAGCCGTCTTCGTGGCCATCGATGTCTACAACTTCATGAAAACTTCAGAGAACTACGACCAGGGCTCAAAGACGGAGATGGCCATGAAGATTCGATGCGTGGCCGAAAACTTAGCTAAAGAAAGGCAGCAGATAGCCAAATTGAATGAGTTCTATCGTCAGCAAATACATGTGGATTTGTTTAAAGATTCCTCTTAAGAATCCCTTCGTATGTGCCGCATTTTTATTATAGTTTTGATATTCATTCCGTAAAAGTTTATGGTTTTAAGTAGTGGGTATAGTGGCCAGGACAAGTTTAAGACGAAAAAGGGTTTAATGACTTCAGACTTGTAACAGATGACTCAAATAATAGGCGTTTAGTTATGTGTGGTCAAACATAAACAATATAAAATTATTTCAGAGAGTTCGTAAGTATTAAACAAGTAGATTCACTAATTTGATAAATTTTGATCGTGATTTATATAAATTCGTACTTATTGTAAATACTGCAACAAGCCAATATTACTGTTTTCTAAAATAACTTGCCTATAGACAAAAAAAAATGCTTAAAGTAAAGATTAAGTAAACAGATTAAAGTATATTTTTAAAGATTAAGATTTTTATCGTTTTGCATACATTTGAAGAAATTCATCAGCTTCTATTGAAATAATGTTTTGTTTGAACATTATTCGATACAAAACATTTCGAAACATTATTCGATTTAACAACTCCAGTGAGGATGTCATCATGTTAGGATTTCTGTATAAGTTGTGGTGCTGCTCTCTAGTGAGTAAATTGGGAGAGTAGTGGTGCTGCCCTCTAGTGAAATTGTTAAGATGAGGGATGGTGCTGCCCTCTGTTGAGTTTGCTGAAGTAAGTGGTGGTGCTGCCCTCTAGGGAGGTTTCTAAGTTGATTGGTGGTGCTGCCCTCTAGTGAGGTTTCTAAGATGAGTGGCGGTATTGGTTGGTGAGGTTGTTGAAAGTTGGTGCTGCTCTCTAGTGATATAGTTTGGGTCAGTGCCTAGCTGATTTTCTGGAATATCTTTGTACGATTGATATTGCAAGAAGTGATAATGAATTAATTAATATTGCAAGTGTACTTTGATTCATCTTGTAGTGTGTGTGTGATAAGATTAGCTTGATCATTGTAAGTACCATTTGATGATATTGTTAACCAATTTCCCATATAAACTATTGATCTTATAGAAATAATATAACTTTTTGTTGCATTTACTCTATTTGATATTGCAATACTGTGAGTTATGTATAATAAATGAGATTTAAAATAAAAAAGAATATTTCTTGACACATATACTATAGTCTGTTCACACACAAAAAAATGTCTTTGTGATAAAAAATTGTTTTTTCCGCGATTCGTATAAATTGAATCTTTCGGTGCTACTGTCCATTGGGCCGTTTTTTGACATTTATCCAAGAAGAAAGGGAAAATAGGGAAATAAAGACTATTTTTACAAAGTATTACTTAAAAGGTAATGTAAACTATAATAAAACCGGTAAGCTATTTTTATGCTAATTGTGTGTTTTGGGTATCAAGTTACAATGAACCAAGTTACATTTATGAAAGCCTAGGATCTCTCTGTTTAGGATATTGTGCACATATTTTCTAAAAAAATTAACACGTACGCAAAACGAAAAAGAATAATGTGATACAAATGTTTGAATAAGGAGCATTTAAATGTTAATTATGATTTAAAATTATTTTGTATCTTAAAATAAGATTGTTCGCGAGTATGTTTGAATTCAGTACTTTTGCAAATTAAGCATATGTCTAAACTTTTGCTTTAAAACTACCATATCCAAATAACAGACTCTCTAAAGTAAATTAGAAGCACATGGAATTTTTTTCAAAAAGAGATTTATTAAAAAAAAATTACAATCACGATTATATCACAAAATATGGCTGAAAGATTAAAGCATTCATAGTTTTAAAGCCACATAGAAAATAGAGATCATAAAGTAATGCAGAGATTTCTACCCACACTAAGAAATCATAAAAGAACAGCTAAGTCAATGTCCTTTCCTTTGATTTTTGAATAAAACGCAATATTTTTTCAGAAAATTAATTCGATTTGCATTAAACGTATTTAACATTACCTTAATCCATGCATCAATGTTTACTGCTTTGCGGCTTAAAAATTAAAAAAAAAAACGTCATCTTGTAAACAGTTGTAATTTAAAGATATAATTCTTCAAAAATAAATTTATTATTTTTCAATTTACTGTATTTATTTATTAAAAATGTATTTATATATTTTTAATTTTCAAACTATTTGTCTTATAGAAGATTGTTAATCCTTACACATAATGGTTTACATTACGACATATGTTTCCAATGCTTTAGATGGAAATTCAATTTCATTAGATTTTTTACTTATTCTACTGGGTTTGCATCAGGCTTTTTTGTGATGCAAGCATGCAAAAATAAAATGAATATACATATCTTATTACCTAGCAGTTACGCTCTTTTGTAATTGGAAAACTCATCTATGCATCTGACAAGTATACATCATTTTTTTCTAATACAAAGTACTTAGATAAAAGCTTAAAATTCTGATTAGCTTTAAGAACTATTTGGGACAAGACTTGAAAATAAATCCTATATAAGCCTCAAAATATGCTTACCAAAACAAAAATGAAGAGAAGATAGAAAATACAAAACAGTATACAGATAAATCAACTTAGACATCGTTTCAGAAAATGCGGCTCAAGGTTCAATGTTTCCTATGCGTAAAACCCATACCATTTGATTTCGAAATTCTAAATGTATGATGCATTTCGGTTTTTTATGTTACAAAAAAGAATTTTTTTAACCTGATTTTTTCTTATGAAAGCAATCAATTGCGTGTCTTAATGATATGTTTGAATGTTCACCCATAATTACCTCCCCAACTTTGTAATCCTCTTTAACTTTCCGAACGGCTAGGAAAGGGCTCTGAAATGGTTGCTATCTCTGAAAATTTTTAAAAATAATTTTTTTGAATAGTATTTTTTCAAGAAATTAGAATTATGTTCGTTATGAAGAAGTGACGTTAACATAATTTCCAATTAAAAAAAAGAATATTAATAACGATTCATTATTTATAATTTTTTCTCCAAATTTTGGTTATTTTTAGAAAACCTGGTGCATAAATTACCGGAAAAGCCGGGTCTAACGCTCGGAAAGTTTCCTATCTCGACTTCAGCAGTCTTTTAATCATAAATGTCTGCCCCTGGTTAGACCTTGAACCAGCACTTCTGAAACCACACCACCGCAGAAGCGGGCTCAATATTCCTCTCCAGCCATGTCCTCCTCGCCCTCCATCGAATCCACTCCCACTTCCTCGTAGTCCTTTTCCAGAGCTGCCAAATCTTCTCTGGCCTCTGCAAACTCGCCTTCTTCCATGCCTTCGCCGACGTACCAGTGGACGAAGGCGCGCTTGGAGTACATCAGGTCAAACTTGTGGTTGAGCCTGGCCCAGGCTTCGGCGATGGCGGTCGTGTTGGACAGCATGCAGACGGCGCGTTGGACCCTGGCTAAGTCGCCTCCTGGAACCACTGTCGGTGGCTGATAGTTGATGCCCACCTGAAAGGAGTCACAACAAGTGTATTGTAATCAATGGGTTTATAAATTAGTCCAGATAAGAAACCCCCCCCCCCCACCATTGCTTTAGCTTTGGACAAGGGTTATTTTTCATCCAAGGTTAAGAAAGAAATTTGTGGGGTTCTTTTTAAATTTAGTAGCTGGCGCAGCCCACAATGATCGCAAATAAACATGATAGATTTTCTAGAATGCATTTAAGACACCATATTGTCAGTTTTTCTCATAGACGACAATGATTCGAAACCATTTATTTCGGATTTTCCAATAAATCAAATGGACGTCCATAATTTATTTCTTATCCGTAAAGAGTTTCTGTACTAACTATCTCATCGATAAAACAACATTTCCATTCAACCCCAAAAGCACAGTATAGACCCTTACCTTGAACCCAGTGGGACACCAGTCCACAAACTGTATGGTCCGCTTGGTCTTGATGGTGGCTATGGCTGCATTGACGTCTTTGGGCACCACGTCTCCTCTGTAGAGCAGACACACAGCCATGTACTTGCCGTGTCTCGGGTCACATTTCACCATCTGGTTGGCTGGCTCGAAACAAGCATTGGTGATCTCAGAGACGGTTAGCTGCTCGTGGTAGGCCTTCTCGGCAGAAATAACTGGTGCGTATGTGGCCAAGGGGAAGTGAATCCTGTGACATAGTTACATTTAGTAACATAGTTACATTTACACGTACTTCCAAAATATTTGCTTTTTATAATATTGCCTTCACAATAAAATGAGAAAACATCGCTTAGAACATTTTCGAGAACTTAATATTTAATAATGTACTGAAACGAATATGATCCCTATACCTCGGGTAGGGCACCTGGTTATATCTGGAACTTCGTGAAGTCGACGTTGAGCTCCCCGTCGAACCGAACATAATTACATTTACACGTTCTTTCAACATATTTGCTTTTTATAATATTGCTATCACAATAAAATGAAAACATCCCTTAGTAATCATTTTCGAGAACTTAATATTTAACAGTACACTCTCAGAAATAATACTTTCATTTTTGACGATTCATGAATCCTCAAGCCTCATTTCGTTAATTTTGAGGATTGTTTCGTCAAACTATCGCGTAACTTTTGAGTAAACGCGAATCCTCACTTTTACGATCGTGATTTGAAGATTCTGTATCTTGATTTTGAGGAAACTGAATCTCATTGTCATACTCACATGCTTAAAAATGACCAAATATTTCTTTAGATTAGACGACATTCAAATCCCCATAAAAATGACGATTCAAATTTCCTCACTTTGAGGAAAGGAAAACTCGGAGCATTTGCCAGTGAACGGAATCGTCAAAATTAAGGAAAATTTCGTCGTTTTTGAGCATTCATTTTTGAGAGTGCATGTACCTGAATAAATAAACTTGATCCCTATATACCTTGGGTAGGGCACCAGGTTGGTCTGGAACTCGGTGAGGTCGACGTTGAGCGCCCCGTTCAATCGAACATAATCACATTTACATAACATTGCATTCAACATATTTGCTTTTTATAATATTGCTATCACAATAAAATGAAAACATCCCTTAGTAATCGTTGTCGGGAACTTAATATTTAACAGTGCACTGAATAAATAAACTTGATCCCTATACACTCTTAAAACAAAAGAGTGAAATCCACTCCAGTAGGAGAAGTGCATTTTCGACACTGGAAAGGACTGAATATTAACTCAGACTGAGTTAAAATCACTCCTTTGGAGTGATCCTGTCCGAGGTTTAACACACAAAGGATCCACTCCAAAAGGAGAAGTGCATTTTCTAGACTGGAGGAGTGAAAATTAACTCAGACTGAGTTAAAATCGCTCGTTCGTTTTAAGAGTGTATACCTTGGGTAGGGCACCAGGTTGGTCTGGAACTCGGTGAGGTCGACGTTGAGCGCCCCGTCGAACCTGAGCGAGGCGGTGATGGAGGACACGATCTGCCCGATCAGCCGGTTGAGGTTGGTGTAGGTGGGCCGCTCGATGTCCAGGTTGCGGCGGCAGATGTCGTAGATGGCCTCGTTGTCCACCATGAAGGCGCAGTCGGAGTGCTCCAGGGTGGTGTGGGTGGTCAGAATGGAATTGTAGGGCTCCACCACCGCAGTCGATACCTAGAAAATGTCGTTTAAATGAGTCTTCAGTTAAGAGGGACTGTCAGTCCCATATAGAGCTAACGCATTAGTTCTGGAATACCAACTTTTGCAAAAGAATTGGTTTGTCATGTTATCCCATTTTTAACAGGTATGGGAATCCCCATAACATCAATTTAAATTAAAATAACATGCGGCTATTTAATTATTAATTGATAAAGTTTTAAAATATTGTCACCATCTGCTATTTATTTTTGGCAATTCGAAACTTCAAAAATATATAATTAAATAACCAGACAACATTTTTGTTTCATTTCGATGCTATGTTGATTCCCATAACCTGGGTAAAAGGGCTAAACATGGCAAAAAAAAATTCATCTGCGGGAGTTCTGATTCCAAAACTAATGCATTATCTCAATGGGACTGATAATCCCTCTTAACAAAAGGGCGTAATTTCTTTTCACAAGCTACAAGGTGGCGCAATTATAAGTGGTGTCGTTTAGAAGTAGGGATAAGACAGGAAATGCAGCCAACTCAAAAACCAATGCAAAAACAGGTTTGCCATGTGAAGCCATTGATGGCCTCAATATTAAGCCCCAGCAGACGCTTGGCGAATTATTTTCCAGTAACTATGCCTTCTTCATCTGTGCACTGATTGGATCAAAGCACACTTCACAGCTCACGCTAAGATCTGAGCTCGCCAATAGTCCATGTGCAGCTCTAGTTTAGTAATAACCAAACCAACCAATAAAAAGACAGGCTTACCAAGTGAAGCCATTGAACGCTTGAATAATACATGAAATCGTTTTGGAGACTTTCAAGGCAGCTTCAATAGTTTTTCTCGCCAAGCATCTCTCTGCATTCGAAGCTCCATGCCCGGGCCACTTTTATTTGCGCCAACCTTTATATCTAGAACCAAACTCAGTCTCCAGTGATGCCAGAGGTTGAACCGATACTTAACCTAGGCAAACAATGAGGAATAGAACCAGGAGCAAGATATATGAATGTCCAAATAAGGAATAGAACCAGGGGCAAGACATATGAATGTCCAAATGGAGGAATAGAACCAGGGGCAAGCAAGACATTTGAATGTCCAAATAAGGAATAGAACCAGGGGCAAAACATATGAATATCCAAAGAAATGTCCATCTGTGTACAAGTAGCGAAGCAATCAAAAAATTATATTAATGAACCTTACTCAAAATATAGCTAATTAATTACATGTTTTTATATGAGTTGAGAGATTTAAAAAAAATATTAGTATGTCTGATGTGTAATTGTTTAAACCAGTCTATCTCTTAAATTCTCTTAAAATCTCTTAATTTTTAAGGGGAGTATATGAGTATATCGTATATTTGTCCCACTTTAAGGCAATTTTAGTTTAATACTTTTCAGATAAATCAGTGATTCAGGCGGGAAAGAATAAACAAAGATTTTTTTTAAAAATAGTTTTCCAAGTAATCTGGCAAACTCGAGATTTTAAATCATAGTTTATTCGATAAAGAAAAAAATTCATGCAGTGAAGGGATAAATACCAGCCTGTCTATAATTTTTTTAATGAATACCTAAAAATAGATTTAATATAAATAACACATTTGCTCATTCTTACTAAACAAAATCGTCTTTTCTCCTACATTTTCCCATTCTCTTTTATCAAAACGTATCACAACAGCTTAGGAGAACTCGCATAGTTTAATAGTCACTAACTACATCTACCCTTTTAAAAAAAGAACAATCAACAACTGGTTTTCGAAGGAAAGGGGGTGTGGAACTAAAATAAAAAGGAAAAAAAATGAGCGGAGCGTGACACTAAACATCCCATAATGAAGTATAGAGAAAAAAGAAAAGGTCGGAAATCTATCCTTCAAACAGGTGATTCAGATCACTCGCCACCATGACGAGCGTGACGCTGGGCACAGGAAATAGACCCGCATTTAAAGTATCAGAGATGAGCCTGTATCATTTGTTTCGTCAACAATAGGCGCGTTTACATGAGCATCGAATCTATGGAATGCCAAAATCCTTATTAGGGGAAAAAGAGGTCGAGCAGGATTTCTAACCCAAATGATAGTCTGTGGCCGAATCCATGGTATGAAACATAAAACCCTCCTTCATTGGAGGGTTTGCGAAAAACCCCAATGTACCCTGCAAGTCCAGTTCTGTCTGGGAGAAAATCCCCAAGAGGGAAAAATTGCTGAGTTATCTCTTCAATCCATGGATTCGATAACTCATGTAAACGCGCCCCATGTGTGGCCCAAATGTGCACTGCTGGGATTTTAATTTTTTAATGCAAAAAAAGGTTGTTTAAAGGAGGTACAAAATAATGTTTGAATGTATCAGAATTATTGTGCTTGTAAGCAAACATACACGATGTCCCGATAAATCAACTTTGAATCCATAGCAACGAGAGATCATATTAAATTATTGCACTTATATTAGTCGGATTATATCCAACTGAAAAATTTGTGGTGTAAGTCACAAGTTAAAAAAGTTTATTTTTGAATTTTAAAATAATCGAATTAAGTTATACTCGCTACATTACAAATTTTAGTAAGTGTAGATGAACTATTTTGCTGATTTTAGTTTCATTTAACGTTACAAGTTGTAGTGTTAATAACTTTTCTTACACTCAAGACACAGAAAGAGCACATTTGCACGGAATTAGCCATTTACTTTGTTAGTGCGGTTCAGTAATGACATACTGGCGAAATTGTTTTATTTTTGCGAATATTAATGCATCTTATACATTGCACTCAAATACCTCATTTCAGCAGGTCGATACTTATTCCCTTTTCTGATTTTTTTAAAGAGTGATAAGTGTCAACCCGAAACTTTTCAGAAAAAAAGTATTTCATTTCGTCTCCAAATTGAAAACATACTAGAGAGATAGTTATAGCACAACATTTAATCCTTAATTTACAATCCAGGTTTTTTGTCAAATCATCCAAATTAGTTTTACGCAATCAACAGTATGGTCTAATTACGCAATGTGATAAACTCATAATCGCTTTATGCTTATTTTGAAACAATCCGCAATAATTAAACAATGATATCTAGCTAATTGTAGCTACCTTATCTATCTTAAATATTTGTATTCAGCAAAAACATGCAACCCCCTAGTCGAATATTAATTATCAATAATACTTTGTTGCATTAAAAACAACTTTCAATCTAAAATTGCGTTTACATTTCCTTGTTTCCTACACTAATGTATATCGATCCGTTCGCTGTTAAGAATATTGAGGTAAACAAAATTAACTGCATGTTGTATTTCAACATTTTCAGACCAATATGATTATTTTAGTAAATTTATTTAAAAATGCATAAGTTAAAGTAATGTTCATTTCATCTTTAAAATGTTAAAACTTCAACTTACATTTTTTTCTACTGATTCTAATTATTTGATATATTTTCGTATTTGTTATGCTTCAGTTGTTCACTGTATGCTCATTTGTGAAACTGTTAATTTTTGTCTTTGGCAAAAATACTTTATAAACTTCTTTCAAAATAAGAAGTTCTAAAGAAGTAGAATATATTAATTAATATCACAATCTCTTTGTGAATCTATCAAAACATGCTAGACACACAAAGACAGTGATGAAACACAAGGGGTACTTGGAGAACAAAATTTCGGCAACAATCTAAGATTTTAGAATTCAACATTAAAACCAAATGATTAAGTACGAAAAATGTTTGTTAAAAACAACGAAAAGCTCAAGGATTACTAAATCCTCAAAGTCTGCACTTTTAGCTACCACTCTGCGTTTATAACGTAAAAAGTGGAAGGTATTATAATCGTTCAGTCCGTCTGTCTGTCCGTCACCCACTTTCATAGCCGAAACAACAAATGCAATACACTCTTAAAACAAAAGAGTGAAATCCCCTCCAGTTTGAGAAATGCATTTTCGACACTGGAAAGGAGTGAATATTAACTCAGACTGAGTTAAAATCACTCGTTTGGAGTGATCCTGTCGGAGGTTTAACACACAAAGGATCCACTCCAAAAGGAGAAGTGCATTTTCCAGACTGGAGGAGTGAAAATCAATCGGACAAAATCGCTCGTTCGTTTTAAGAGTGTAGACAAGTGTGATACGTCAAAAATTTCAGCGCATCGAAATTAGAATACATTGAAAATTTCAGAAAAAAAATTCGAATTCAAAGTACTTCAAATATGATTCTGTGAGTGACAGATTCTGTTACAAACCTACTTGTTTCTTTTCATAGAGTGCAATAATAAATCACTTACCTGTGGAGCAGGATATATGGAAAATTCCAGCTTGGACTTCTTTCCATAGTCCACAGACAGCCTCTCCATGAGCAATGAAGTGAATCCGGACCCGGTCCCTCCTCCGAAGGAATGGAAGATGAGGAATCCCTGGAGCCCAGTGCACTGGTCGGCCAGCTTTCGAATCCTGTCCAGCACGAGATCTACAATCTCCTTGCCGATGGTGTAGTGGCCACGGGCGTAGTTGTTGGCCGCGTCCTCTTTGCCGGTGATCAGTTGTTCTGGGTGGAACAGTTGGCGGTATGTGCCTGTGCGAACCTCATCTGGAAAATAGAAGCGGACGTTGGAGGTTAGTCCCGAATCCTTAAGTTTCCTTTTTGACCAGATGCCTGACTTGCAGTTTAGACTAAACGTCAATTCAGCAAATCATGCATTGATTTTATGTAAATTAATTAAAAAAGCTGCAGAATAATACTCAATCAGGTATAGTAAGGCAAATACCCAAAAGTGGAATCAGACTGTAACACTTTTTAACTAGATTTTTTTTTTCAGATACGAACATAATCCAACCTAAAATATTTACAGAAATTCACCGCATCTATGACTTATGAATTACTTGGTGGGGGGCAAGTTCGCCGAACACTGCGACCTTAGGTTCCGCATCTATATTGTATTGGGACTTTTCTAATGCCGATGTATTTTTACTATGGGTGCACATTTAACTACAATTTCAGATAAAAGCAAAAGTTTTTGTAATCTCTGCAAGAAGTAAGTAATTTCTCTGACAAGAATTTATACCAGCTTACTTCAATTTTTATTATGTTGTTATTAATATTACACATTTACATTCTCTTTCCAATATTGCCGTGAACAGGTAAAGTGAAGTATTTGGACTAATGATTTGGACCAATGTTGAAAATACTCAATAACTCTAACCCATAAAAAAATTCGCTAAATGACAGATTATTTCAGAACAAAAATGGTCCAATATATTGGTGTGGTTACTGCAGTTTACCTGCTCGCGACAGAATATAGTACTATATGGAGAGTTGAGACTAGAAGTGGACCAATCTCACTTCAAAATTCCATGAACTAATTATGTAGAATTTCAGTGCAATAATAAAAAAAGTCCTAGTTCAGATAATATCTGAAGAGTACAGGGGAAGAACAGAACCACTTGATTTATTAGGAGTCATCCCGCACGTAATTGCACGTAATTGTGTCTGCTTGGCGGACATTGACGACAGAAAACCGGTGTCTCTCTTTATTCCTCGCTTTTTCCTAAGACCGTCCAAGCGTCGGAATCGTACATCGCGTGAATCTTGGTAGGTAGAAACTGGTTTAATTTCACCAGTTTAGGCGATTACTCGATGTTATCGCCAAAGTGGCCTGCTGAGGAAAGTTCTCGACGAAATTAAGCGGCTTTTCCCCTGTACTCTTCATCTACTAAATACAAAAAAAAGGTAATTTCGTTGTAAAGCTATAACTTTAAATCTCTGAAGTCCGAAATTTGTTTTATTGACTTTGTTCACTTGTATTATGACTCCATATATGAAGAATACAGAGCCGGCTTTACTATCTGTATGATCGAGATTTACACCAGACACTAGTCTGACACTTGAACCGCGGAAGCAGAATCAATGAAGAAACCGGCTTCCGATAGCCACTACTCGCTAAGTACACAGCAATACGGATAGATTACCAGTATGAAGGTTTTTCCCCCCTATACTCTTCATATAAAACTTTAAAAAACTCCCATAAAAAAAACAGCCCATTACTGGGCCAAGGTCTGCCGTGTCCATTTCAGCTTTCGTGACCTAGTGCTCTGGGGTGCTAGGCATATGTCCTGGTAAGGTGGTCAACTTCACACAGAGCCCCCCAGTGTTTAGTTCCAAGCGTGCTTGGTACCTATTTTATCGACCCACTCAAGGGATAAAAGGATGGCTCAACCTAGCCCAATCCGGGATTCGATCCCTGGACCTGCGGCTTGGCAATGCGAAGCACTATCACTGAGCCACTGGGCCTATACTCTTCACTTCATATATAAAGCAGAAAATGAGAGACTTCCTCACCACGTACCAACCACGGTGGGCTCCAGGTCGACGAAGACCGCCCTGGGCACGTGTTTCCCGGCCCCGGTCTCGCTGAAGAAGGTGTTGAAGGAGTCGTCCCCGCCTCCCAGCGTCTTGTCGCTGGGCATCTGTCCGTCCGGCTGGATGCCGTGCTCCAGGCAGTACAGCTCCCAGCACGCGTTGCCGATCTGGACACCAGCCTGGCCCACGTGCACGCTGATGCATTCCCTCTAAGGAAGAAAAAAAAGTCAAATTACACTGTTAAAAATGAATAATGAAAAATTCTAAGTGAGTACAGTACATCAACACTCTTAAAACAAACGAGCGATTTCAACTCAGAATGAGTTTATGTTCACACCTCCAGTCTTGTAAATGCAATTCAACGAAGGGAGTGGATCCTTTGTGTGTTAAACTTTCGAAAGGATTACTCCAAGCACAAGTGATTTTAACTCAGTCTTAATTAATATTCCCTCCTTTCCAGTGTCGAAAATGCACTTCTACTGGAGTGGATTTCACTCTTGTTTTAAGAGTGTAGCTTTCTCTTAACCGGACCCCATTTCACCGGATTCCTGCTTTAACCGGTCGATTTTTTTTATTTAAATGTAAAAATTAGCAAAAACTGGCTTGCTTTATTATCGATTTCCCATAAATTCGATGATAGTTCCAAAGAAATAAGATGGCGAAACTATGCGGCAAGTTTCCGAATTTCTAGGCTTCAACTAAAAAGTTTTGCAACTATATTTTTTATTGGTATGTAACTTGTAATGCTTGAATACTTTGTTGAATAAAATGTCGCATTACTTAAATTGTGTACTTATAAGGTTATTATCATCAATGAATAAATATGCAATCAAATATACATTCAAGCCTTCTTTAATTTCACTTATCATGTTTAAACCGATTTTCGCTTAAACGGCTCGCCCTAGGTCCCATTTACGCCGGTTGTTAAGAGAGTGTCTTCTGTACAAAAATGCTCTAATTTTTTTTGTAAGAACAATAATCTCAAGAGTAAATGCGCAGAAATCTAAGATTTGAGCTCTTTTAAAAATAAAACGCTTAAAATTGAACACTGTGATGCCCTTATTTTATTGTCATGTGTGTTACATTGAGTAGGAAAAAAATCATATTTTGCTAAGTGTTTGTAAAAAAAGATTTCATAAGGTATTTGATGATTACAATAAGCAAAAAAAATATGCAATTAAAATTCTTTTTAAAAAAAATTCAATATCCATGTTTAAACGCATAATAGTTGATCTTATATCAGGCAATAGTTTCATTCAAAAAGTCCTGTTTCCAAATCTGTCCAGTTTATTGTGATTTTTTACTAAAATATTTTTTGACACCTCTTGCACCATTTTAATACCTTGAAATGCTCCCACTAATTTTCAAACAAATTAATTGAACATATGTATCCCATAAATTCTGTATTAGTGTTAAAAGCAAATTTTTAAAACTGTAGCAACAGTTTTAACTTCAACATATTTTAGTTTCGTAAGGTGCATAGTTTAAACCGATTCAAAAAAAAAAAAAACTGAAACTTATTCTTTATAAGTCATTAATCTTTGTGGAGTAAAAAAAAATGGCTAGTCTCCCAGAAACCAAGTCCAAAACTCCGGATGTTATTCATGACCAGTGAACCTTAACAGAATAACAACGATTTAAAAAAATAAATGGAAATCAGCGACCAAATCTAAAACGTGTTTCTTGTTTAATTTTCAGCCAAGACAATGATAACAATCGTTTTTTATTCGTCTTTGCTACCGATACACATTCAATTTAAAGTCACCGGCTTTGAATTTTTATTGGATGTTTTTTTAAGTAATTATGTGCGCCTCAATAGGTTAATTATGTTTCAGAGTTTACCAATTGAAGTGAATCGCAATTATGTTTCAAGAACAGAACAGGTTATCAGGAGATCGCGTTAGAAGTTATCGGATTGAATGTATATGAGGACTAGGAGAATATAGTGATATTATGTAGTTGTAGATGGTCAAAGCAATTAAGATACTTATCAAATGATATTTTTTTAAATTCTATTATCCATCTAGTAAATCACCAAAGTACTTCTCCCGATAACTGAATAGTTTTAAACAAAGCAGGCTTTGAAAAAAAAAAGCATCTCAAACATGCTAAAAAAATCTCATGTATTTTACTTCTATTTATTATATTAACTTACAAAGAAAAGTTTATTCTGTATAATTCTTATCTAAAATACTTTAAAACTTGATCAGGTAATCAACATTTAGATCGACATTTTTTTAGATCTAATCAATGGCACGACATAACACCTGTTTTTGTATCACAATATCCGGTTGAATCTTATTTTTCTTTAATCTACTTTAGTATTATGATCGTCTTATTTAAAACACCTTGTGACCTTAATTATATTCCGATGCCCTATCAGGTATGTCGAACAACAACAATACTCTCTTTAAAAAAATACCCTATCAATTTACTTGAATTTTTCTAAACAATGTAAAAAAAATGGGATCTTCTGTGCAAGTCCTTCTTGAATTAAATTTGCTTTCAAATATAATGCAGTAACGGTCTCCAATTTCAAAGTTTATACAGTTCCTTCCTTTGCCACAGCATAAATATTAGTTAAGTCCCTTTTAGTTATTCATAGTTTAGTCATTAACATATTGGAGGCAAATATTATTCCTTATTGTTTAGATTATCGTTTATTCCTTATGGTTTTAAAAATTTATTTTCGAAGAATTAATAGTTAATATCGTTCCCTCCCTTAAACCTCAGCAAAGTATTTCATATCGACATTGAAAATTGAAACTATTCATCACTTATGAAACATAACTACACAAAGGGATTTTTAAATGCCATTTAAAAAAGTTCATTAAAAAATGCTTACCACTAACGCACGTTTTCAAATTTATACAGTTCCTTCCTTTGCTATAAAGTGATTCATTTGCCATGAATGTAGTAAAGTCCTTTTTACTTATTGATACTTTATTTATTAACTCATTGCAGTCAATAATTTAGAATTATTCAAGACTAAATGGAAGTAGATGTATGTTTATAATTACGATTTTAAAATATAATTAAATTATTGTTTTAAAACTTATTATTTTCAAAATCATTTTACAATTTATTAAATTACTTATTCAAGACTGAATGGAAGTAGGTGTGTGTTTATATTTACGATTTTAAAATAGAATTAAATTATTTTTTTTAATTTATAAAAAAAATTGTTTCAGTATTTAAGAGTGCATTACAGTTTAAAAACTAGTTATCTTTAAAACAATAAACACAGTTTAATAAATTAAAATTTAATATTTTATAACTATCTTTAAATCAAATTTAGATAAATCAAATACTCAATTATTTTTAAACCTTAAACAATAAAAAGAATACTTGTTTACGAAAAAATAGCTTATTTATTTTTAACTTTTACATTTCTCATTTTTAATCACACTGTTGAGGAATATGCAATTTGGTTGAAGTGTAACCCTGTTTTCCCTGTATGAGGTTAAAATTTCAATTTTTTTAACTGAAAATTTAAAGTCTTTTAATTGTTTGTTATGTGTTTGATATTTGTCCTGTTTGAGGGCTAGTTAAAGTCATTGATAACATTAACATTCCCAAGAATAACATTAAAGATTGCATTGATCGATATCTATAAAGTATGTGTGGCCAATATTTTTAAATTTTGATCTCGGTTGAATGACAAAAAGCGCTCTTTTTTTTATCAAATTATGCACAGGTACTGTAATTGATTCAACTTAAGTACACCCCTCATATTATTTAAAAATATTCTTCACTCATAAATTTGACTATATATAAAATCAATATATCTTAATTTTTCTACTGTTCTACTGTGGAGCGAAAAAAGAAGTCATACAAGTTCTTGTATTCGAATTCATGCTTGATTTAATGAAGAAAAAAGTACTGTTTTGCTTTTATGTGACTTTTTTTAGGGTTTTTGTGAGTTCTTCGAACACACTTATTCCATTCCGCTTTTCGCTCCACCGCGAAAGTGAGTCATCGAAGCCACAAAAGAATCTCTGTGTGGAAGAGACGTTCACAGAAATATTATGGTTTCTTCTTTTGATGATCTCTCCTCTTCCTTTGTTTTATAAAAGTGTGACAGCCATCCGTGGATTTATGCATTATACAACTGGTATATCCTTTCTGAAAGCTGCAAAAGTGCAGACGGAATTGTAACTCTTCTCTTTAAAAAAGTTAATTAAAGTAAAAATAGTTAGTTTTGATAAGTAGATAATTAGGTTTTTTTTGTGGTTTAACCTTCTGATGGATACAGACTTATAAACCAATCAGCTGACTATTAAGTTTTCCAGAAACACATATAGTAAGTTAAAAAAAAATATAATTTTAATAAATGTCAAAATTGAAAGTAAGGAGCAAGTCATTTATAAATCCTCTGCTACAGAAATAAAATGATCTTTTATATTTTTGAAAGACTTATACACATCAATATCAGGCGATGGCTACTAAGCTAGAAGAATATTCACTAACTTAGTAGAATAAGTTATTATTTAAACAAATACATGTAAATATGTAACGGATGTAACATACGTTTTTTGAATGTTGAATGACGAAATGCGAAGAAAAAAGAGTGACTTTCTAGAATAAGACCACAATAGGGGGACGATCAGTCACGTCATGACACGGCCATGCAAAATTCATAAAGAATAGAAAAAAGAAAAAGAAACTTTTTTTCCTCGTGATAAGGGTAATTATTGTTCAAAAGTTTTTTTTTCTCAAAAAATTACTAATGACATAATCAGAGAGATAATTCCCAAATGAACTTCTTCACAAATAACGATTACGTTTGAATAACGTATAACTTTTGTGTCCTAAAGCTCAAAAATGTGATGGTATAATACATGATAAGTTAATCATTCTCTGTGTCGATAACAACGACAAAGCATAATATAATATAATAATATACATAATATAATATAATATAATATAATATATAATACAATATAATATAATATAATATATAATACAATATAATATAAAATATAATATAATATAATAGGTAATATAATGATATATATAAAATATAATTATTATTTGTCTGAATATCTCTTATATTGATGATAGATCTATATAAATTTTGTGCAAAATATTAGCAAACAAAGTATAAATATAACAATTTAGAAAATCATACATAATTTTAAGTATCACACAACCATATACTTATTTCGAGAACGTTCCATTATATTTTAGGAACGTCCTCGCCCTTTTTACATCTACAGGATTAATTTCACCGTTTCATAAACTTTAAATAGAAATTAATATAACATAATATAATATATTTTATAAAAATATTGATAACTTAAAATTTTAAATATCATAGTAAATATATATGCTGTCTTAATATGTATTGATTTATTGAGTGGTAATATTGGAAGTCGCGTGTAGTGTTACACACCCCTACTTTTTGTCATAATAAGATTAATTTATTGAAATATTGAACTGACATACTGAGACTTTCTGTATTATGAATATATATATTCTATTTTGTATGCTGACATAGTTTACACGTTTCTACGTGGTTACACTTGGAAACCATCGATTTGGTGGAGAAGACATGTATTTCATTCCAGATTAGAAAATCTAAGACATTTGGTTTGATTGGTTCTTGAATTTATTAATTTTAGTTGTATTTGAATGTTTTTCAGTCTGCTTTTTTATTATATACAATATTAAACATGAAGAATTTTTTTTTTAAATATGTACATCATAATACCAAAATAACGTGATAGAAGCTATGAGATAAGGTAAAAATTTAGAAATATTTCATCAAAATTGGTGGCATGGCAACCATTGTTAAAAACACCTTTTGTAATTTTTTTAACAATGTTTTCTTCCGTGTTCTATCTTTTTTATTCGTAATTTCTTCAAGACCTATTTTTTTACCCTATCAACAGCATACCAGCATATTCTAATGTATTTTAATGCATAATGTACTGGGCGGTGTTTGATTATTATGTAGGGTCCGGGGTTAACGCCCTTTACTGTCTTGAACGGAAATTGCTGTTTTTTGGTTCCTAGAAAATGATACAGCTTCATTTCTCAAATTAGCTTTTGTAATAAATGAACCCGGTTTTAGCTTCCACAAACGTAAAAAGTGGAAACTTTTCTAAAGGGTATGTCCGTCCGTCTGTCTGATGTCAACGACTTTTATATCCAAACTAAAAATGCTACAACGTTCTAAGGGTGATACTTCAAAAATTTCAGCACATCGCAGCTAGTACTCCATGTAAAATTTCAGAAAAATAATCAAATTCGAAGCACTTTAATTATTAAAAAATTAAATATCAATTTAAATGACATTACAAGGCAATTTCCTTGTAATGGTGATGGTCAATGATTCCCGGTTTTGGTGATATTCGGCTCAATCCCCTCCCCCCTCCTTAAAAACCTCACATGGTGTATGGACGACCCCTGAAACGTTGGCGCATTTCCCAAAGTTGCCAAATAACGGCGGAACGGATGCTAGGATTTTACCGAAGCAATTTTACAGCATAATTTTCTTAAACTGCAACTAACGCTAAAGAATATTAATTTGATTTGAGAAAAAAACAAATTTTGGCTTTTTTGAAGCATAAATTTTAAGTAAAAGTGCTTGTCGATTTTTTTAAGGGGTATAAATCTTGTGTGGAACAATTTCTTGGTGATAGTTACTCTAAGACATATGTTTGGTTTTTCATAAGAATTTCAGTGAGTATTTAAGTTACAGAAAGGCAGATAATTTTAGTTCTATAGAACTTCTTGTTTTCTTTGATTTATTATTTCATAAAGTGTATTTAAAAATCTTCTCGTGTAGTTAGCTTCAAAATTGACCACAGTTTCAAAGTTGATATGAAATGTTTTGCTTGTGTTTAAGAGGAAGAAATCCTTATATATTTATTCTTTGAAATACAAATAAATTTTGCAAACTATATGTAATAATTATTGAATCTTTGATCGATAATAGTTTAATCTTGACGTTTAAGAGTTAAATATAGAATTGTAGGATGCGTTATCACTTTTTTTTTCTGAGGCGCATGAATTCTGTGTGGCCTTGGTTCTAAGTGACAGTTTCTGTTATAAACTTACTTTGTATTTTCCCCCCAAATATATATTCCATATTTGTTCTGCAAATATAATGTAATTTTAATAATTTTAAAAGCAAAAAAGACCTCACTATGATGTCCTAAAGGTACTGAGAATACGTGTAACAAATTTGAAGTCTGTATCTCCTTTCATTTTTCAAAAATACATGTAATACCAAAAAAGTTATATGGCAAGTGTACAGTGTAAAGTTTGAAGTCCTTGGCATTTTTTTAGTTTGAGCTGTAGACTGGTTTCAGACAGATAGTGTCTGACAGACGGACCAACTTTCAAAAACCACTTTTTTAAAAAATCTGCATCCTCCAAAACGTTTTCAAAACACAAAATCTCCATTTTGGATTTTCGACCCCAACGCAATACTTTCGATACATTCATAATATATTCATTTACATATATTTATTCGTAATATTTTATTCTCATTTCATACATATTTCATATTAGCTAATTGAAAGTAATGAAAAATATTACATGGAACAAATCAAATTGTGAATAATAAAAATCCTGATATCGCTACTTGCCCCGAACCCCGAATTTAAGTTTTCCCGCATTACACGTTCTTTACAATTTGTCACTAAGAGTATTTTATCTTGCTACAACTTTCCGGGCTTTGTTACATAGTTTGGTAATTTTTAGTTTGAACGTTAAAAAAAATTTTAAAGTAAAATTCAGTTTTGGTTATTCATACCAAGTTATTCGTAGATATATAATGAAGTTAACTTGTTGTAAAAATTTAACAGTTTTTGTCTATTTGTAGAAAACTTTTAATTTAATTTAATGCCTTTATATTTTATACAAACATACAAAAAAGTCCCAATATAGAAGGCTAACTGTTTGTCCTAAATAACTACTATTCAACTCAAAAGTAAAATTTAATTGTTATTTTTCTGATTATCCCTTATATTGATGACAGATCTTTACAAATTTTGTGCAAAATATTAGCAAACATAGTATTAATATAACAATTTAGAATATTATACATAATTTACGAATCACACAGCCATATATTTATATTAAAAACGTTCCTGATATTTTAGGAACGTTCTTGGCATTTTTACATCTACAGGATTAATTTCACAGTTTCATAAATTTCAAATAGAAATTAAGCAAATAATTAAAAAATGACGCATCTGAGTTCGTTTAAAAAAATGAAAAAAAATCTATAATCAGAGTATTATGAAAAGCTTATAACAAGCAATCAGAATCTTTTAACATTAAAATGACGTTTTTTTTAATGCAAAGGAAGTTGTTTTTTCAAAATCTTTTTTATTCAATGTTAAAATTAAAACAAATACATTTATTCACTAATATAATTTTTTTAAAAGAAATATTTTTGTTGTAATATAACAAACGAATTTTTTTATACTAAGTTTTAAAAAAATAAATATAGAACTAAATTTATACATAAAAAATGTATACACAGTAAAATCTTTTTTTAAATTTATACTTTAATAGTGTATGGTGCATTTATAGTTGGATCGGAGAAATTTGTCATTAAAACCTATAAAGTAATATGTATTTTTAAATAGACATTACAAAACCTTTTAGTGCTAAAATAATAAAAACTATCATTGTTATTGACTTACCATTATTATTTCTTACAATTTCTTGAAATCGTAGAGAAAGGTAAAGAAATCTCACAGGTTGACTTGCAACGAGTCTGCAGCGAGTATCTAAATTACAGTTCACTGAAACAGTCGGTTCACTTTTGAGTTTCGAGAATTGAAAAAGTTTTCTGATTGGTTCGCGTGAGCATGATGTCATGCATCAGACGCGAACCGATTGGCTAGAGTAAGAAGCGAAACACTGACCACCGAGGTTAAAGATTCTTTGTTATTTTATTGCTTATAGAAGTTTCTAAGAAACGATTTTTGTGAATATGTTTAAAATTCGGTTTTGGAAAAAAAATTGAATTTTTTTTAATGACATTCAAAGTCAAGGAACTTTTGTTTGAGAAACTATCAATTTTTCTTTTATATTTTACAATTACAATTAAATGAAGGTTATAAAGCTGTACTGAATTTAAATCTTTTACTTAATTATATTTTAGTAAACTTAAACCGAACGTATGAATGCTATGAAATTAGAAAGACAATGTAATTGCACACTTGAATTTAATTTTCATGTCGTCTGATAATTATTCTTATTTAGTACTAGCTAAATGAATACCGCTTATTCGCCCGGGCTTAAACATAAAATCAAAATGCATTCAACTATACATACAATTAAATCTACAGTATGGTAATGCCTTTGTTATTGTTTGCGTCCTGTCATTAACTCAAAATTAAATTTCAAAGGGTCATCGAAACTTCCCTCATAAAAGCCAATGGAACCCTAAACTGTAATGTGTGATTAGCTAACATTAACTTAAAATTCTAAAATTAATTTTCTTCCGTGTTAGTTATTATTATTTCAAGGAAAACATGATAAAACAAGCACACTCTCACACAGTTTGCCAAATATCTATAAATTTTAACGTTATTTTAATTAGTTTAATAAATAAAGTTTTTATAAACTGTATTTGCAAGAACAGATTGTTAATTTCTTTAAAGGCCCCTCTGTAGCTTGAAATTATTCTCTATAAATGTTACTTCTTTACAGAATTTTTGTTCTTGTTTCAGTAAACATTTCTTCAAAATAACTAAAATTTTTAAAAGGATTTTTTAAGATCAGGGTGCTCGGAAAAGTTTTTTTTTTTTTAATCTTTGCGTCCATTCTGCGTACCGTATTGTTTTAGAGATTGTGTAGACTATTTTTGCGTGAAAATGCTGACATAACACTTGTTACAAGACGGCCAAAGCAATTTACATATTTCGTAATATTTTATGAGAAAAGTGGAATTGTTTTTTAAATTCCTAAGTTTGTGAATAATTTTGTCCTACCCAAGTATTGTCCCTTTGCCCTGAATCAATAACCAAATCTGTTTTCCGGTATACCATTCAAAAGTTCAAACTAAGAGACAAAAATAATAAAATACAATAGATATTTTTATAATTGCGTGAAAAAAAGTCTACTTTTACATTATAATTTCAATATCAGACACGTGCACAAAGCTAGACTTTTTGAAACAGTGAAAAAAAGTACTTTTTTTCACCCAAAAGCAGTGAAAAAAAGACTTTGTCGCACTCTTTTTATAAGATGCCAACATTTCAAGTAAAATTTCGATTTGATAATACTCAAAAAATCCAAAGATTTATCGATCTGCTGTATTTAAAAATATTATGCGCGTGAATTATTTTTGAATCAATGAATTTTTTTTCTCGCGATGGGAATATTTCTTAAGTCACGCCCTTCGAACTGCGAGTTCATTGGTTGCTTTCTTTGACAAAATGTTGAAACACGCTTATTGGTTTTTTATAGCGTCACGCGCTCCGAACTGCGAGTTCATTGGTTGTTTTCCTTGACATCTCTTAGTCTATTTTAGTCTAATTAGCACGTGAATTATTTTTGAACCAATGAGATTTGATTTTTTTCACGCAATTATAAAAAATAGTGTATGAACCACGTGCGAAAAGTAAACTTTTTAAAACACGTGTCTTTATTTCACTCGCTCGTACCTCGCTCGTGAAATAAAATCCACTTGTTTTAAAAAGCATTACTTTTCGCACTAGTTGCATAAATATCTATTATGCAACTAGTGCGAAAAGAAATGCTTTTTAAAACAAGTGGATTTTATTTCACGAGCGAGGTACGAGCGAGTGAAATAAAGACACGTGTTTTAAAAAGTTTACTTTTCGCACGTGGTTCATACACTATTTTTTATAATTGCGTGAAAAAAATCAAATCTCATTGGTTCAAAAATAATTCACGTGCTAATTAGACTAAAATAGACTAAGAGATGTCAAGGAAAACAACCAATGAACTCGCAGTTCGGAGCGCGTGACGCTATAAAAAACCAATAAGCGTGTTTCAACATTTTGTCAAAGAAAGCAACCAATGAACTCGCAGTTCGAAGGGCGTGACTTAAGAAATATTCCCATCGCGAGAAAAAAAATTCATTGATTCAAAAATAATTCACGCGCATAATATTTTTAAATACAGCAGATCGATAAATCTTTGGATTTTATGAGTATTATCAAATCGAAATTTTACTTGAAATATTGGCATCTTATAAAAAGAGTGCGACAAAGTCTTTTTTTCACTGCTTTTGGGTGAAAAAAAGTACTTTTTTTCACTGTTTCAAAAAGTCTAGCTTTTTGCACGTGTCTGATATTGAAATTATAATGTAAAAGTCGGCTTTTTTTCACGCAATTATAAAAAAATATTTAGACACACCTTTAAATCTTTAAAAACTATTTAAAAACTTTCTAGTCAAACTCGCATTCATAATAAACTTTTTTGGAGAAAAAAATATATGATCACACATGTGTGTATAAAGTTTAAGTTTTTTTTTTCATGGTCCATTGTTATTCAAACACGGTTAGTCAATTTAAAGGGCTGCTCACCAGACTGGAATGTGCAATAATTTGCCAAACATGTATCCATCATTTCTGTTTTAAAAAAAATTAGTTCGAACCTTTTTTTTAATGAATTTATTTAATGTGGGTGTTTGAAGAAACGAAGATGGTCCGTTGTTATTTTTAGTAACAAATCTATGCAAAAAATAATTCTCTCTACATTTTTTAAAAGTCTTCAACTACAATAGTCCTTATTTGATATTCGCACATGTTGTCGTGTCCATGATAAGTGCAAAAATTATCTAGGTCCGAAGCTGTCATTCGCAAATGTCTTCGAATGGATAAAATTTTTTTTTAAAAACTAATAAGCTGTGGAGAATTAAGTTTTTTTTTTTTGGCTTAAGATCTATTTATTTTACAGGGGAAATATAATTAATTTTTACAATTGATTCAGACTATCGATCAATTCTAATAAATTTAAATCTGCATATTATCCACTGTATTCAAGATCGTTTTATCTTGTTTTAACTGAATAAGATATATTTATTTTATATATGTCCTTATATTTGAATTACATTTATCTGGTTTGGCAAGTTAATTTTTTTATTTCTAAGTCTCGTATGGATTTTCCCGAAATGTGAATAAAGTGGTATGTCATGTAGAATTTTAAATCGATAATACCATGAATAATAAATGCCATGCATTCATATTTTCATAACTGTTTCGCTCGAAATTTCTCGAGGATATGTTAAACTCTTGTCAATCGAAGCAAAGAGGAGTAGCTCAACAGAAGAGGTCAAAAACACCGGGAGGTTTTTGTTGTTGTCCAGATTCCAAACCCGCACTGAATAGAAATGAAGAATTTGAGTTAGATGGAATAGAAACGCCATTGGACATTTGGTAAAGCTGAGAGAGCTGCGTCTGCTATTATGCTACAGGTTAGGTTTGAATCGTCGCACTAGAGCTACACAAGGGCTATTGGCGACGGGCGTCGTATTTTAGAACCACAGTCAAGTGACGAGCCGACACCTGAATAGGCACCCAACGCAACCTGTTATGCTACAGGAGATTAGAGCTATTTGGACTTGCTAGCAGTTCAGTCCAAGAAAAAGATTAAAATTTTTTTTTAATGTATTCATATAAAAAAAATACATTTTAGGGAAATGCAAATTAGAGAAAACAATATTAGAATACCAAATTTAGAAAAATTGCCAAGTTTCATAGGACGTATTCCTACAGATTTTATTCATGTGTTTCTTTCAATCGGTGCTCTTTTCCACGCGACATTGATCAAATAATCGAGGATTGAGAAACATTTTTTTATTTAGCATTTCTGTTGCTACCCAAGATCTGAAGCATGTTCATTGGAAATTAAATATATACATAATCTTGCTTTTGATATACCGAATGCCATCCCTAACGAATGTCCAGATTTGGACGAGCAGGCATTAGACGAGCTTACATGTGTAGGGACCCCAAATCATACCTCGATAAAATATTTGCATGAATTTTCCTATCTTAAAGTGTTTACCAAAAAAATTACTGAAGTAATTACATTGAAAAACATGCTTTCCCCCCCCCCCCCCCAAAAAAAAAACTATATTTTTCTGAATTCATTAATTCAGAAGTTTAAACACAATTTCATATTCAACTTCTGTTCAAGGATTTAATTTTTTGCATACTTCATATTAAAAAGTTTGCAGCAGTTGTATTTAAGCATAAATGTTCATGAAGAAAAATTTGGGGGCCCCCTTAAAGTGGGGGCCCTGGGCACGTGCCCCATTTGCCCTGTAGACGAGCATTCATGCCAGGCCTAGGACACTCAAACTTATGTACCCAGACACATGTTGTTTATTTTTAATCATAAGAATTGAGATGATTTGAAATAAATTAACTTTTTTAGCTGATCAATAACTTTGCGCGTGTACTAAATCAATCTATTAACCACTCCCAGCAACAAAAACAGTATTGTAGGAAGTATTTACTTTAAACATTTCGTGACACTTTATATAAAAAAAATCTTTTATAATATATTATACTTAGCCACCCTAAACTAGGTCGCATACTGTATTTCCGGGTATAAATAATCGATATATTACGGGACAAGTAACTAACAGCTCGTCTCTAGAGACGCACACTTCCGAAATGAATGCATTTTATAGAAAATGAGAGTAAATATCACGCAAATCTCTCGTCTAAATAGCAAGATTTTAGTATCCATGGTAAAGAGTAAAACAACAGGTAATCGAACTAAAGGGGGAACTAGATTAAAATGTATATAAATATATTTTTTAAAGATATTTGTTTATTATTTATATTTAGGTTTTCTAACAGTTTTTATAATATTTAAAAAAAAATTAAAAAAGAAACTAAAGGGTGATAAAAACAGCATGGAAAATATGTATTTTTTTATATTCATGGGCTCCTTTTTTTAAGGATAAATGCATAATAAACTGTTTTTCTTAAAATTGAATACTTCAAGGAAAGAACGAATTAATTTTAGGATATGATATTTTAAAATTTTGTAGTGTCTTCGTTATTATTAAATGATTTGTGAGTGCGGTTACTAAACACTAAGGATTCTATGTTTTGTTCTTATATGCATTTTTTTAAAGAGAAAAACTTTACTATAAAGTTATTAATATCAATATTTATAAGTCCATATTTAAATAAAAAGCTAACAGAGGATAACTTTCAAAAAGAAGTTTTAAATCTGCTATTTTTGTTTAAATCTTATCTTGGAACCTCTCTTAATTCATGTACTGTACACAATGAGTGCTTTTGTAGGCTAAACAAATATGTATGTGTTAAAAAAAAAGTTTGCTGTTTAATGCTCGAAAAGAAGCCTCATGCAACAAGAAAAATAATTATACACATTAAAGAAAAACACAGGAAAATAAATTTTCTACACATGTCCTTTATTCACTGTTGCCAGCTAAGTTCATGCACCTCAAATCACATGGCATAACTTCAACTCAACAATTCACATCGTTTGTCTTTTTTCAACTCATAATTTTGATAAGCTTACATATATACAAGCTTCTTTGATGCCTATTTACAAGGAAGATTTCTTTGTTAATTTTTAACTTGACGAGATGACTGCATGGTGGCCCACAAGACAAAACGTAAGTGGGTGGTGCTTCCGAGCAAAATGGTACTCCAGTGTACAGTGCATAGAGCCAACACCACCTAGATCAAGAGAGGGCCTGAGTACTGAACCCTTGTGATGTCACATTATTTATCTTATAATTAAATTATAATTGGTTTAAAGTCCCGCTTCATGTAGACTACACAGCTACTGCAAGAAAAGACTATATCTGCCCTTTGGGCATTCTTGATTATTAGCATTGATACACCTAAAAAGTCAATATTATTTTGAATGTCTGTAAGGGTAATTACATTGAGCTATGTCAATATCAACACATTTTGTTTTACCTTGGCATTTAATGACACAAGTTTTGGCATTTTCTCAGTTTTTTTAGATACTGCCTTTTTTTCTTACAGTAGTGGAAATATTGGGGACGAACCTTCTAATTTTGAAATCTAAACAGGATACTTCAAGCAGCCAACAATGCAACGGCAGTAATATTGGATCAACACAGATTTAACATGGACCAACCTTTATACACAGGTTTTTGACAGATTTTATACTGCACATTTAGTTTGAAGTATGAAATTGTCCGACTGTATTCAAAGGGTCTTCCAGAAACTGATTTTGAGGTTTTGACCAATGATTATTTAAAACACCAAATAACATCACATGAGTCAGTACTCAAGTTTTCTTTTGATCTTAAGTAACAATACAACCCAATGATTGGGAGAATATATGAAAAACAAAATATCCATCTATTATTTCTAACACTATAAAAACCAGTTTATTTTTATATCAAATAATCTATAAATGAAAATTTAAGGATAAGTTTTCATTTTGCTTAATTTAATTACTCCTTTTCCTTTTGTGTTTACTTTTCAAACATTCATTTACACTTTAATTTAATCAGAAAAGAATGAATTAATAAACAAGTGTAATCTTAGTTTTGCACACCATAGTAAAGATGTTCAAATCAGAAAATGACAAATTTTGGCACCAAACTAACTTAAATTCTAAAATTGTACTTGAATGAAAAAAAGCAATGACAGGTTCCATAACAAATTATACAAGTTAAAGAACGATTCCAAGATTGTACTAGAATAATAAAAAAAAAATGTCAGTTCAAAATTAGGAAAAGATATACCCATACATTTTCAAAAGAAAAAATAGTGATTTAACAATTAAAATAAAAATTATGAAAACATACAGATATTCATATTTCTGTGCCTTTGTACAAAATGATCAGTGTTCCATGTTAGGTTAAAGGGTTTTTTCTAACAAGCTGCAGGTTTTTAATTAACAAAGCAGGTAAAAACAGAATAATTAACAAAAAATGGAGTTTAACACAAAACATAGTTTTTTTTAAAAAAATTGTCAAACAAGAATAAAAGCAAGCGAAATTCCCTGAGAGTATAGCAATTTGACACAATCCAATTTTGAATATGACACAAGATAAATTATTATAACTATACACATACTTTTTATATTCGTAAGTGCCTGTACATTAAAAAAAAGCTTTAAAATAAAACAAAAAATATAAAATTTTGAGAAAAGTTTAAATCAGGATCATGACAAATTAAAACTTGTAAAGGATGTGATTTTCTAAATGTTTTTTTCTGTATGTTTTTTTCTTCTCTTTCCTTTTTTTCATAGAGATAAAGATTGGCCTTGCATTTTACATATCCTTTATTAAAAGGAATGCCTGTCTAAGTTTATATTAAAAGTCTAGCTTTTTAGCTATGGTCTAGTACTTGTTACAATGAATACCATACATGGCTACAACGTCTGTGAAAAATTGAATCACAATTTTTGTTTTTTGTTATCCATGATTAAAAAAGCTGGAAGAATTTTGAAAATAAAGTAATAAACTCAATTTTCAAAGGAATCAAGAAATTTAATAAATAAATTAATACGTATTGACCAACTTTGCAAGAATTTAGACAATTTCACAATATAATTTTGATTGTATGCTGTTAGAAATATGTTACAATTGATATCTAAATTGAATTTCTTTGAAATTAGTTTTCGCAAGAAAATTAAGGCAAGCAAGGCATTATTATTTTCTAAATAATAACATAATACCTAATTTAACAAATAACAGATTTTCAATTATCAGTGTAAGACTTAAAATGAACTTAAATGAAACAGGCGAGCTTTAAGTTGTAATCATCACATCTACTTGTGGATTTTTCTTAAACTTTTGAACAAATTAATATTAAGTAAATAAGTCTACAATAATTTTTCAGCTTTGAATATTTTCATACAAGTTTTTAAGTTATTCTGTATAATATTAACAATAAATAAACATTGTATGTTCATATGCTCTTAAAAGCACATATTTTTAATTATTTCATCAGTCGCTAACAATTTCAGATATTTAATTTAGTTTCATATAAAAAAAAATCTATATAGGGAAATGTGTATTTACAATATTGAATTAAAACAAAGTATATAAATAGTTTGATCATAAGCACTAGATTTACAGTATTTTCATTAAGGATTACTTGAAATAATTAAGAAACTTTTTTTTTTAAATAAATATAATTTTGGGTTTAGGTTTTACTTTTACATAATACATAACAAAATGTATAAAGTCAAAACATCATTTTTACTCAAATTAAATTTGAAAATAGCAAACAAATAAAATCAAAGTGTAATAAAAAAAATTGAGAAATTTCTTAAATTGTCATTTTAGTGAAGTAAATCTTTTAGATTAAAGAACTACAAAGGAGACTTTCAAAGTCATTTTAAAAAAAAGTAGCTTTAGTTTCAAAAGTGAATGAAAAAATTAAAATTAAATCTAACCATAAAAAACAATATGTAGACCAATACATTGGCAAGTAATCTGTTAATAATAAAACAAAACATTATTTTAGCAGTAAAAACCATTCTTCATTGACATCATGACCTTAACTGTACACAGCAGTATTGCAAGGATTGAAGTATAGATTAGAGAAAGCCCATTTGTAATTATCTACTTCTGGAAGCATGGAATAGTTAAGCCTTCATCAGAGTATATAAACAAACACTAGTTCCACACTGACAAACATCTCTTCCTTCACGCACACACACAGTTACACTTTTTTTTTGCAGAGCACTTATTCATACACACTACTTACAACAGCACTGCTCGATTCTGGGCAGCGGAATAACAAAACAAGTCCAAAAATCACTTCTGCTCTTGCTTACAGTCTTTTCTCAACTATCATACATATATACTTAATCATTTATATATAATTATAATGCTTGTGTGTGGATGTGTTTTGAGTCCGTCATCCACGCCCTTATCACAGCAACATCTTATTATTTTTCTTCCGCAAACTTCCTTGGCGAACTCCGTGTGGTTTAGGAACAAGGAATGAAGCTATCAGGGTTGCCACTTTATATATAAGGTTGTTTACTTCAGATTTTGGAAAAATAACAGTTAATTTTGTTAGATAAAACAATTAGGACAATAGAAAAAATGAATTTAACAAAAAATATGGTTGCGTTCATTGGATGCAACAAGATTGAAACATCGAGTATGGCAATTGTAATCGCATGTAAAAGTTATACGTTGAAAAACATCAGTGAAAAATGAATGTTTCAAAACTTATACTAATTTATTTTTGATAATTTCCCAAATTATGTTACATTTTATATTTTTCTGGTTAAGTGGCAACCCCGGCTATGTACGAGGGCTCGACAGGTTGTATGCAGCAGATGCCTCAAACAGGTTAATAGCAACCAGTTGTCATTTCTTCAGCATCTGCAGCTTGAGCTGCCGGAAAAGTTTCTTGCTTTTCCCGTTTCTTAGCAGACAACCTTTAGCCATTGTAGTTAGTGGACAGGCCACAGATAGGATGCATGTTTCCAAGAGATGTTTAGTAACCACAAGACAAGGCTATGTTTTGTCCATTGACGCATTGGACTGCCGACTGTGTTTGGAGTAGTTTGGTTTCAGATAGTCCTCGGCTGAAAGGGAAATCACGTCGATTCGATCTTCTTTTCTGTATTGTAGGCACCTTCGAATAAAGTTCTGGAAAGCACATAGGAATACAGTTAGAATTTTTTTCGTAACTTGAATAAAAAAAAACAAGCACTGTGATAATCGAATTTGTAACTAAAATTGGGAGTAGGTGAGAACTAGTAGCCGAGATCAATAAAAGTGAAGACTAAATTTAAAGCTTATTGTGACTAAGATTAAGTAACTATTTGCTTTAAAGATAATAAAAGTACATAGGAATACATAGTTAGAATTTTTTTCGTAACTTGAATAAAAAACCAAGCAGTGTAATAATTGAATCTGTAACTAAAATTAGTAGTTGGTGAGAATAAAAATAGCTCATATCAATAAAAGTGAAGACTAAATTTAAAGCTTATTATGACTAAGATTAAGTAACTTTTTTTTAAATTTATAAATTTCATAATCCCTACTTATATGAGCTGATATGTAGATAAAAAACACTTTCGCAGAATTAAAATACTCATTAAAATAACTTTACAAAGTTAATAATAATTATTCAAGGTTATAATAATAATAAACAATTTTTTTGTGTGTTGAAACTATACTGCACAATTTACATTTTCCTTTAAAATAAATTAATTACACATTCAGAATTAGATAAAAAAAATATTCTTAGGCAAAAAGTGCAATATTTTAAATTAAAGAAGAACCAAAAAAAAAAAAAAGGAAAGTATTAAGATTATATTTACTTTGGCTTCACTGCTGACAGCAGGTTTGGCTGGAAACTCAACTTCTGTGGCTTTTAAAATAGTATTTTCTTCTAATATTGTAGCTTGAGATTGGTTGTGTCCAAATGGCTTTTTCCCATAGAGGCACTGATAGAATATAACACCTACACTCCAAACGTCAACTTTGGAAGATATTTTAGGAGGAGATTTACCAACTACGAAGCACTCAGGAGGAAGATACCTGAAGAAACATAGAAATTTATAACTAAACTATCAAGAAATGTATTTGAACATTCAAAAGTTTTGCTTAAAAAATATTAAAAAGAAAATAATGATGAAACATTTTCAGGTTTAGTGAACTAAACCGTCGGATTAGTTTTCAAGAAAATGGTCATATAAAGTTACCACTTTTTTAAAATCTCTGAAAGTGTATAAACATGCACATGAAAAATGTATGCAATCATTTTCAATTTTTTGTTTGTTTTTGGAATGAAATTTTAAAAAAAAATTGGAAAAGCCAATAACCTCACTTGTGATTTTCACAGGAGTGTGAAAGAAGGGTTTAAGTACACGTATACACATTTTTTTCTATACATAAAAGATAATTTGTACTTTTTCATATAATATTTGTGTCATTAAAATAATTTATCACTTGCAAAGTGACAATTATTGATGCCGTTTTTTAATCCTAAATATCATAAATACAGGAAGCAAAGAAAGTTACCAATATGTTCCGGCCCCTTGGGATGTAAGATCCATTCCTATATCGGGACTGTAGTTTTCATCATCCATTATTTTACTTAAACCAAAATCTGTAATTTTGATTTCCCCACTACCCAACAGAATATTTCCTGCAATGACAAATAGTAATGTTATAAAATTGTACAAAAAAGTTTAAAAACAAACTATTTAAATAAATTTACAAAAAAAATGAATGCTAACAAGTTGTTCATTTCACGTTATTTTAGTATACATATTTGCAACTACAGTCTTAAATCTTAGAATGTAATTTTTTTTAGGAAGATCTTGCGATGGTTCGATTATTTCAAATCCCATTTTCAGATACATAGCCTGTAACTTTAACCTGTACACAGATTTTTTTTTAAAGTTAACTGTGATCGTCAAATTTATTTTACAAGTTATTTATTTATTATCTCCAGACAACCAGCACCCATGGTACTGCGCTATGACTGCAGCAGGTCTTTCGGACCCACAGATTAAAAAAGCATGATTTTTGCATGTACTCAAGACAATACAAATATTTTGCCTTATCTAGGATTCGAACCTGGGCCCAATAGCTTGACAAGCTAGAGTCAACCCCCCCCCCCCCCCCCCTCCCGGCAAGACGACAAGTGTGTCAATAACTATACTAAGTGTTTTGTTTGATATTTACCTGGCTTGAGATCATAGTGGATGATTGGTGGTTTAATTTCGTTCAGGTACTTAAGAGCGTGAACAACTTGCATTATTATACACCGAGCTTCTCTTTCTGGGATATTTTTATGCTGTTTGAGGTAGAAATCTAGGTCATGACCATCACAGTATTCCAAAACTGTACAAAATCTGAAAGAAATTTAAAAAAAACTTTAGGTAAAAGGCAAATATTAATGACAAAGCTTTGTGCATATAATTTGTTGCGGTTTTATAACTTAAAAAAATTTAGTCTTTCTATCCAAACCACCACAGCAACGCTCTTTCATACAATCCAACCCTCAACGAAAATGCATCTTCAAGTTTTAACTTTGAGAAGTTGGACAAAAGGGTTGCCAGTGTTAAAAGAACAGTTGCTCTGCTTTCAGGCAGTCATAAATCGAAATTCTCATTTTTCGCAAATACTTATGTTTTTCATCAATAATGGCTGTCAAGATCACCTGTTGAAAAAGCAGCAGCATAAGAACTGCAATCTTTATAGTGATGTAATACCTCTTTGTAGTGACGAAAGCAGTAATCTATGTATCCATTGGTTCAAACATTAGGTTAGATAAACCAGATTGTGTGAGATTGACAACATTGCAGATAATTTTTTCAACCTCTTTTTCCATAGCAGACGGCAAATTAATCCAACTTTTGAGTTTTGCGTTGAAGATATGGTTAAGTTGAGGTTTGGACTGGAGAATTTTCGCTCATGTGATATGCACTTAATACAGCTTCATTAAACCTAACTTCACCAGAAGGATACACATACCTAGGTCATTAACTTAAATATTGATAATTTTTCTAACACCATTTATAATTAAATAATTTAGACAAATATCATATAAAAACAAAGAGAAAAGTTGAACTGCAAATAAATTTAATATTTTATGTGTAAAAACTTACAATTTGAACCAGCATTCAATACTGAAAAAAAATATAGTAAAAAGTAAACAGTTTAGATTACTTACGAATTGGCATCTATTTCGAATACATCATACAGTCTTACAACACGGGGATGATCAAGGGATTTATGAATATTATATTCTCTAAGGGCATGTCTAGAATAATAAATATACAAAACATTAGAAAAATTAAAAATATATTTATATTTATCATACATAGGGGGTAAGCAGATGTACTTCATTCCACAGTATAGAACTTTTTGATGTCATTTCTTGTATTTTTCTATAAACTCTAAAATACTTAAAATGTGATTGTTTTTAAGTGAGTTCTACAAAATGTACTGCATTTCAAGCACTGATAAATATTTAGTAAAACGGAAATTAAATAAATTGACAATAATTGTTCAAATCTCTTCAATTCATACATTTTAGACAAGACATGCAACCAATTTTAATAATTTTAAATAAAAACTTTTTTTTTTTGCCATTTATGCATTGCTTAAGAGAGAATTCTCATTTTTAAACAACTATGAAGGGGGGAGATTTTTCAGGACTTAATTACATGACTTTCATTTAAAAAAACCTAATCACCCTAACAAACAGTATAATACAGAATGGCAATTTTAAAAGAAGCCATAAAACGCCTCAAATTAAGAAGCCTTAAAACGCCTCAAATTAAGAAGCCTCAAAACGCCTCAAATCAAGTTTTCGTTTAAAGTCAATCAAGTTCTTTTAATAAAACTAAAAGTAGTAGTTTATAATAAAAAGTAAAAATAGTTAAAGTAATGAAGTTTTCTTTAATAAAAAAGAGTATAAACCTGATATTACACTAAAAAATAGACTAAATTTAAAATACAATCGTCTAGATACATGAAAATAGTTTATTATCAACAATCAATAAAAAAAAATGACATATAGATAGGCATTACTAACTTGATATAGTTTGCTTTCTTTTAAATAAAAAGTTTTTTTAATAAAAGTAAAAGTAGTAGTTTTTAATAAAAAGTAAAAATAGTTTAAGTAATCAATTTTTTTTAATAAAAAGATGTATAGACCTGATATTACATTAAAAAATATACTAAATTTAAAATACAATTGTCTAGATACATGAAAATAGTTTATTATCAGCAATCAATAAAAAAATGACTAAGATAGGCATTACTAACTTGATATAGTTAGCTTTCTTGTCATCCTTCCAATCTTTATTAAGTTGGTGAACTTTACAAGCAACATATCGCTGTTCTTTGAGATCAAAAGCCTAAAATTAAAAAAGAATAGTTAGATAAAAGAAGAATATGGCATTAAGAATAATATATCCAAGAAGAAAACCGTGAAAATTACGAAAAATATAATAAACTATACATTCAACTGGAACTATACTTCAACAACTACACTATAAGTAACTTAATTTTTTACATTTTAATAATTAAAAAATAAAATACTTCACAAATACAGAATACTTTAACAAAACTTGCACAAAATACTTTTGAGGAAAAGGAAATTAGCATTTAAAAACTTCTAGAAGTAAAGTCAATTAAAATTAAAAATACATATTTAAGATTTGCTTGCATATTTTTAATGAAACAAAAACCACACAAAAAAACACTTAAAATTTTAAAAAGAATAAGATAAATTTGAAAATATTTTAGTGCCAAATATCATACCTTGTGAACTTCACTAAAGCCTCCTTTACCTAATAATGTGAGCAAAAGGTACCGTTCATGTAATACAGGATGATTATTAAACCTGGAAACAGAAATGAATAGCATTAAGAAACTGATCGTTTAAGAAATAATATTACAATACCAACCTTGAATACATCAGAGTGTAAGTAATTGCAGACGATCTTAATAGTAATTCACAAAACAGCTATAATTCACTTGACATATGTATTGATCTATTTATTTTGTGTATTATTTATAACCATTAACTCATAATTTGAAAACTATATTTAATAATGTTCTAAATATATACATAAAAATATTCATACAATTATATCAGAATTACAAATGTACTTGCTTTAAATTATATCTTAAAATAAAGTCATTTATAAAATGTAATGTCCTTGCCAAGTTATTCTTAGTTTTTTTAAACTGGCTGTTTTTAATGAGGTCTATGGGGAATCCCTCAAACTCTTCGAAGGGCCTGAATCCAATCAAACAACAATTTTTTAAAAAGAATTAATGCTGATATCAGTATGAAGGGATTATAACATACTGAGGGGTTGCTGACCAAAGGGGAGGTCGATTGATTGGCGTAAAATAAAGATCCCAGTTGTGGAGGGTACATTGTGCAATGGGGTATATAAAGCAAGTTATATAATAATTAGGACAATTTTCATGCAGTTTAAAAAATGATAAGCTTTCATTTCAAATTATGTTTTTTTAATACATTGTTTATTCTGATACCTTTAAATTTGTTTTGGAAATTGCTAATTTTGTTGTCGCTCAATAATAGAGGAACACAAAACACAAAGATACAAGCTTTTACAAATAAGATCATGCATAAAAAAGTCATACAAAATAATAATATACATTTGTTTCAAGTGGATAGGACCAAAAAAACACATTTTAGAACATTTATATACATCAATGCAACAACTAAATGAAATACGGATAAAAAGATGCGAGACACAACACTTAATTCAATGATTAAACACAATAGCAAAATCACACAAAAAAAGATTAGTTTAAAAAAAATCAAGTACCAGGCACCACAAGAACGAGATGAAGGAACACTTTTCAAAGTAGCCAAAAACCTAAACAAGATAAAGTAGCACCAATCAGTTTCTTTACTTTGCAAAATACATTCTTTGTACATAGACAAGCGAATGAGACTTAATTTTTTAAGCCCTGTAACAAGAAGGTTGTTTGGAGGTCACAAAAAATGAATTGCTGGTATTGGCTACTTATAAAACTTGTCAGAGTTGGCGGTAGGTTTAAAAATTATTTCTTGTGTAGAATCTATATAATATATATATTTCTTAGGAATTTCAAAAGTGAAGGCAAAGATTTAATAAGACAAATGTGTGTCCCACATCTTTTTTTATACAACCAAAAAGAGAATGACTTTTCTCTTCTAAAAAACTTTTTTTAAACCTAATATTAGTATTCTAAATGCATATAAAATCACAAAACATCACTCAAATGTCTTGTTTACAGAAATAGACATTTTAATAAATAAGAGGCTAACAGTACAAAGAAGTTTTTGCACTAGGCATTACAAAAAAACTTTAAAAATTGAATAGCATCAAAAATAGATATTTTAGTTAAAGCATAAAATGAATTAAAATTTATAATAATCAAAGGAATATTTTTAATCGATATTTTGGTACATAATACTTGAAAATATCTGTAACCACTACATCAAATGTTCTGTATTTAGAAAAACGCTTGTAAAACCGTGTTTGTTATAGTTTAGGTACACATTGGTAGAATATAAAGACTTAAAGGGGCCTAAATATAAAAGTCAAGCAGTTTAAAGGACTTAATTCTTTTCGCAAAACAAAATTACGACTTTATACAAACCCAATATAAAAAGTTTAGAAGTATCTAAAACAAATACTAGTTTTACAGGCCCTTGATCTGGGATACAAGGTCAAATTAAAATTGTAGATACAGACAATTTTGTTTCGACTCAATAACATAAACAATAGTAAAACACTTTTTCCTACCTAGACTGATCTTCATTATGTATCCTTTTTAGTTCTCGGATATGAAGATTCCTTTCTCTTTCTAATTTTTCTAATTCTAATTGTAAGTCTGTATCCTCTTTTTTCAGAGAAACTTGTCTTAATTTAAAAATTTCTTCTTGTTCAAAATACTCAGACCAGCTGAGAGAGCTAAACAGAAAGTACAAATGTACATTAGGTCTAAAGCAATACATATGTGCATAAAATGTATAAAGAAAAATATCATGTAATTATGCGAGTAGAAAAAGGAACATAACACAGCTAGAGCCTTTTTGGCTTGATATTTTTTAACCCTTTCAGACCCAATGACAATTTGGCATCATCCTTTTAGATTTTTTTTCTGATCGCCTACAGCCATTTATGATATCAAAAAGCACATCATAAGATTCGTCAAAATTTTTTTATTAGAAAATATTTTTCATTAATCCTAATAGATGGTCAGCCCATTTATTTTTTAAAAATTATGATCAAAAACATGATGATGCCAAATGGCATCACTGGGACTGAAAGGAATAATCCTTTTGACATTCTCAAACATTAATTAACAAAATCCAAACAATCAAAAACCTTTTCTGATAAAAAAACAATATAATTGACATTTTTTAAACAAAACCTAAGTGCTTTTTATTAGAAAATATTTTTCATTAATCCTAATAGATGGTCAGCCCATTTATTTTTTAAAAATTATGATCAAAAACATGATGATGCCAAATGGCATCACTGGGACTGAAAGGGATAATCCTTTTGACATTCTTAAACATTAATTAACAAAATCCAAACAATCAAAAACCTTTTCTGATAAAAAAACAATATAATTGACATTTTTTAAACAAAACCTAAGTGCCGCAACTATTAACTTTATGAAAGTACTAAACTTATTTTCTTTAAATATTTATTTAGAAATTTAAATTTTTTTTTAATTTGACACAAGCTTAGAAAATAGAGTAGATAAGAGGGTTTTTGTTATAAAAGTGACTTACTCTTTGGGAGGTTCGGGTCGAATAAAATCACCATTTGCTAAGGAATTCATATTGGCTCGACCTCTTAGTTGAGTAGCATTTGGTTTCTTTTTTCCTAATAATTTACGTTGCTTTTCAATGTCTTCTCTTTCTAAAGCTATTTGTTCTTGTTTTCTAAAAAGAAAAAAAAAGATTTAAAAAATTAGTTTTGAATAATATGAAAATAATATTAATACAAAAGAATAGCAGCTGAAACAATGCCAGCTAAAACTAAGATGACAAAAGTTAAATCAACTTGCTTAACATATTAAAATATAAAAATATGATAACAACATAACATGCATAATAACAGTTCACTCAAAAAACAAAATTATAATATATTAGTATGTAGAAAACTAAAAAAAATTTTAGTTTCTGACTACACAAGTTTTTTCTAAGTGCGGGATTCAACTAATGAAATCGTAACTGGTAACTGTAAGTTAATTTTAATCAGATAACTGTAAAATTAAAACTCAGTGGCAGAATTTTCAGAAAGCAATGGAAGCACATAACGATTGGTCTGTTTTTGTCAGTCTTCCAAATCTCTTTATTATTTAAAAGGATAATTAAATGTTTCTTTGATAGAATTGATCACAGTGTTTTAATTGACCTATATGCACATCATCATACTATTTTTTTTTAGGTTTTTGGACATCACGGAGAAGAAAAGCACATTTGAAATTAATCTGCCGTGTTTGAGCTGAACTCCATTTGCTTCTGTCTACATAGTACAGGGTGAGGCAAATAAAAGTGGCCCCGGTCTAGAGATGGGAATACGCTGAAATGCTTGGCGAGAAAAACTCTTGCAGCCAATTGAAACCTTTTTTTGCATTGGTTGGATGGGATTAGCTTGGCATTACAGCTACTCATAGACTAGTAGCGAGTTCAGATCTTAGTTCGTATTGAATGAAGACGTCCCAAAATGCAAATTTTGTGTCTTGCAATCATTTAGAATGTTTTGTATTAATAAAAACCAAAAGGTCCGATTCTCTAGGATAAATAACGGCCGCAATAATAACTAATGGGAACTTTTCTTGATCAGCTCTACAAACCTTGCTTATATTTCATTTCAACTAGCTTCTCAAACCTTAGCATAGTAGCCGGCAAATAAGTCCGGTCGCCAAGCTTTTGTTTGGGCTTTATATTGAAGCGATCAATACCTTCAGTTAGCAAACCTGTTTTTTGTATTGGTTTTTGACTTGGAAACATTTCTGTCTTATTCTCATCTCCACCTTGGGGCCATTTTTAATTGCCTCACCCTGTACTTTGCGCTACTTATAGCTGGACTAATTAGACGAGTTTGAAAACATGCGTACTTTATGAGCTCAGTGAATGCAAATCCATCCACCCAGTTTTCAGCAAAGGAAGCCCCTTGGCGTTGCGTGATGAACTGGCCCAGTCTCAACCGGTTCTGCATGCACTTCTGGCGGGAGGCCTTCTTCTCCATGAGCGACTTTTCGATGAGCAGCTGCTTGGTGACGTCGTGGCATCTCTGGAGCTGCTCTTTCGCCTTTTCAGTGGCTTTTTGCTGAGCAGAGAGTTGCCTTTTCAACTCGTCATTTGCCTACAGGAGAATGAAACGTTTAAGTAAAGAAAAACATTGTACAGTAAACTCCTGATTATCCCTGGGCAACGATCCGCCCTTTTTCTCCTCTGCAGAAATAATAATTAAACAAAACCCAGAGAAATGAAATTTATCTGTTTCAAAACTTGGAAGAATGCATTCCAAGAACAATGAATTCCCTTCAAGAATGACGAATACATTTAAAGAACGAAGAATACATTATAAAAACAAGGAATGCACTTAAATAAGAATGACTATAGGAAACCTGATGTGTGACAAAATGTTTTCGGCCAGGTGCATATCAAGGGCTATTTGTCTTTAAGAGTTACTTGTAAAAATAAACTGTCCACTATTTTAATTGAACAGCTTTGCTTGATTCATGTGGATTTCTCTTATTATACTATTTTTACTCAACTTTTATAAAACCCAGAAGCAATTTTGTGGATATTTTCTTTACTTTTGCGGATTATCGCCGAATTCGCTCATCAGCGGATGCGGTGCCATATAATTCCGCGGATAATCAGGAGTTTACTGTATTTAAAAATTGTGGTATAGTTTGCTAAGATACAGCATGCAGGTCTACCATGGGCGGGTGAACTGCTGTAACCCCAACAATAAATTGGACCATTTTTGCCCTGAAATAATCAATAGTATACTTTTTCTTATAGGTTAAAATTATTGAGTTTTTACAACAAAGATCCAAGTCATAAGTCTAGATACTACAGTTTACCTGGCCACGGCAGTGGTATTGACTCTCAATATGGGGTCATTCAGATTATGAAATTCCTAAAGATATAAGATTTTAATTTTTGTTCCATTTGAGAGTACTCTTTTGTCTGTTTTTGGCTATATGAGAGCTAACTAATCCTGGTCTGTTTAAAGCCAATTCTAAAAGACTACTAACATCCATGTCAGAGTGGTGATTGCCCACAACACTCAAACAATATAGTAGTTATGAAATAACTAAAAGCACATATTTTTAAAATTCTATTTGAGAATACTTTTGTCTGTTTTAGGCTTCATGAAAACTAAACTAGAGCTTAAAACCTAAAGCAGATTCCAAATGACAACAAACATGCATGCCAGAGTGGAGAATCATACCCACAGACTTAAAACATACAACATAGTGGCAACAGACATGTAAAAACTCAACAAAAAAAATTCCATTTTGAGTAGCCACAAAAAGCAATACTCACCCTCTGCAGTTCATCTATCCTGTTGTCTCTCATTTCCAAGTCGAGAGCAGACTTGTTTTCAAGCTCTTTGATTTTGTTTATGGTGAGGTCTGTCTGCACAGACCGGTACACAGCATGGGACTGGCAGAGAGGGGGCGCCATCAAACTAGCATAGTCCAGACTGCCACTCAGAGACGTGTTGGAAGGCGACCCCTGTTGTACTGAAGCATACTACACAAATGAGGAAAAAAACCATATCACTTACAATGGTAGAATATTGTGCTTAAAAAATGTTTTTGTACCGAGTAGGGCTGCTTTATTGAGGTCTAAGAATAATTGCAGACCCAGCATTTTCGACAGAATGGAGAGCCATTTCTTAGTGGTACCACATAGGCGACTCTCGCTACCGATTTTGATGCTCAAATTACAATGAATCTGAGCTCTCTGTGGATGATTAAGTATTTCGAGATTTAATTTTGCCAAGAGAACCCAAACCAAATGGATAATTAAGGGATCTTTTACGTGCCACATAATCACATGACATGCCTGCCCACGTTTTTCCCATCCATAGAATATGACGACTCAGCCGGGCTTAAGCTCGCAAACTTGGGCTGAGGCAAACACATACCTCTCAGAAAAGTAATTAAAAGCTGCTTATTAAATGTAAAAATTGAAAGCTGTTTTGGCTAAAAAAGTTTAGCAAAATTACATCATTAATTGTTTCATGGAACAATAGTTCACAAAAAGAATTTTTTTTATATTTTTTTATACCTTGGAGGGAGTCGTTCCATGCAAATATGTAACTTAAGCTTAAAAACCTTTAACTTCAAAAATTGCAGTTTAATATTGATACTTTGATAAGAATATTATGGTGGTCACTATGGAATGATCTGTGGTTCTAAAACTATTGTTGGTAAGTGCCTAAAGAAACTCCTTTAAACCAAATCGAGATTGTATCTATTTTACAAATTAATACCACTTTAAAAGCAATATTTTTTTTACTACCATAATCCGAAAACTTTTAACAAACTTAAGAGTCAAATATACATTACATACATTTAATTATAAATATCATTATTTTAAATATAACTAATGTAAGAAACTGTAATTGACTTAAAATAAGTGGATAAACTGTGTTAAAACTAATAAATCTACTTTGCCTAAATATGAAATCAAACTAAATACAACAATTTAAAAACATTTTAAAAGTTTATATCTACCATATAACTTTGAGGCGTCGGAGATTTAGAACCAGCATATCGACTAGGACTGTGACCCTAAAAGTGTTTTAAGGTTTATTAAAAATAGCCAATCAAGACATTCACATAAAATTTGAAACACAAAATTAATTATTTTAAATAAAATATATATTTTCATACATAAAAATATTATCAATTCAATACCTTGAAATATTCATTTATTTTTTTAGCATTTTCTCTTGCAGCTTTTGCACCTAAAATAAGAAGAGCTATTTATAAGCATATGTTATATTTAAATACGTAATAAAATGCCAAGTTTAATTCGAGAATGATTTAACACAATAGAAATTTACAATACAATATCTATCACCATATTAATAAATAATAAGTAAATAACTATTATTATAACTTAATATTTTAGATTATTTATAAAAGGAAATGCAATATTTAAAAAAAAAATTGGGCAAAAATATAAATTAAAATAAAAACAACACAGTATGAGTAAGGAAGGTAAACTTATGCATAAAATCTAATATTTAGGTTTAATACTTCCTAACAAATAATTCTAAGTTTTTAATACAAGGAAATTAGTTTAATTGGAAATCAAGTACAGTATAAGATATATTTTTAATTTTTTTCAAAATAACTACAAAAGTGTTGGGAATAATGAAATAGATATAATTAAAATTCCAGTGATTACCATCTTCTTTCCGTTTCCTTTTTCTTTCAGTTCCACTAGGATTCCTATGATGTTTTTCTGGAGTCTAAAAATTTAAATAAGCCATTAATTAAAAAAGATATTGATTTGCAGGTATTCATAAAAGTTAAGGTTACATGAAGGTCATAATTTACATCAATGTTAACGCCTCTCAAAGAATAACCAATTTGGAATGTTTCAAATCTTGAGAGGCAACTGAAATGTTAATGAAAATAAATTCTTTCTAGAGTTTCCATTGGTGAATTCATGTCATGTGGAAACAGAGGACTAATTAGAGCACCAATCGCTAGAAGAAATTTCTTCACATAAAACAATCCAATTCTTGTTCCTGCATTCAATTTCGGTATATCCTTACAAGAATAAAAAAATCCTCAACAACTTTACTTATTGCACAGAAAATATTAGTTCATCACATCAGGTTACGTTAATTCTGTACACCAGCTATCATCTTTAACTTCGACATTAATTTAGAAGAGACAATTTGAATTCCTCACTCAAATTGAAGTACATCCGTACTGGACCTTGACATAAACTTCAACGCCAAGACTAGATAATGTTCTTGACACAACTTTTTTTTACACAAAAATAATGTTCAAACATGTATTTATGTACTCATTAATTATTATCAATTCTTGATGTATCCATAAATAACAAGCAACATTGTCAATGTTACCTTCCTATATCATCATTACTTTTCCCCGATTCAGAAGTCGAGTAGATGGACCAGTAACATGTTTTTGCCATTCTATGGGTAACGGGCTACAAAGCCTACATTCTTCCCTTATAGGGCACACCTTTTGTTATGCAATATTATCAATTAAAAACTTTGTCATTGTTTTGAGAGATTGTAGTTAATTCCACACTTTAAGAGTTTCTCACATGAAGTTTGGGAACATCCCTACAGAAACACATCTAAAACCATGACCAAATACACCAATTCTAGTTCCGGGTGAAATCCTAGTACAGGGAAACAGGCTACATAGCCTACACTCTTCCCTTATAGGCCACCCTTTTTTGTTATGTAATATTATCAATTAAAAACTTTGTCATTGTTTGAAGAGCTTGTAGTTAATTCCACACTTAAAGAAATTCTCACATTAAGTTTGCGTACATACATCCCTACAGAAACACGTCTAAAACAATGACCAAAAACACCGATTCCAGTTCCTTACATCGAGTTCCTTGTCGCTCTGCTGCGACCCGTAGCTTGCAGCACTGAGGTTGGAATCTGGATTGTGGTTGATGTTGCTATTACTGCTGGTCCCCGAGGATGCGTGGTTGATGCCCAGATTGGTGGACTGGACAGGGGGCAGGCTCCCAGGTGGCAGGGTCATCATGGGGGAGTTCTGCTGCACTAGTTGCTGCTGCAGCTGGAGAGGAAGCTGCTGGGCATGGATGTTGAAATTGACTAGACCCTAGAAGGTGAAGGAGTTAGTGTTGGTTAATTTGCTACGAGGCTGGTGATTTTTATGTACAATTGCTTTTAAATGAGACAACCTTGTTACTTAAGAGTAAATGGTCATAACTTTTCTGGATAAAAACAATAAAAATTTTGTAATTGGTGGAGACTCTGCCTTGACTTATAAATACAAAATAAAACAGGAAATAGATTTTAGTGCTTGGAATAAAAATATGAAAATTGTGTACATTGCAGAGATCACAAAAAGTTTTCATTACAAACGTTTTTATATTTGTTAACATACTATTTCTTAAATGTAGGAATTAAAGATATTCGGACAATTACATTAATTTTTTTTGTTACACTACTTATTTACGTGTGCTTGAATTGCAATACATTTTGCAGGACAAACATAAAAACAAGACATTTTATGTATTTTCTTATTGAAACAGACAGGACATGACATCAAAAAGTAGCTCTGTACTATAAAATGCAGTATGTAGAGTCACCTTATCTTAAAGGTCAAAGTTGCCCCAGTTAACAATATGGCAGAGAAAAATATTAAAAGTTTAAGTTGTTAACTCTTTATTGTTGCTTGTTATGTGAATAAATGATTGTAATAATAACACTAATATATGCATAATATTTATATGTATACAGAGAACAGTTTGGATATCTATTACTTAAAAATCATTTTTTTTTTTTATTATTTCATAAGTTATTATTATTTTTTTATTATTTTAAGTGTTGGATGTTAATTAAGGTTGTGCATGCATAGCCAAAATGCATAGTGGCAACAGTATTTATAATATTTGAAATAAATCTTACTCTATTTCCAATAAATCTTGCTTCTAAAAGTTCTTGTTTCCGTGGGTCTAATGTATGGATATTATCCATCGCTTTAGTTTCCCACCTAAAAGCAATTAAATAATTAATTTTTAAAAAAATAATTTATAAGCATCAGTTATTAAAAAACATTTTATATTTATTAAAAAAATGGGGACAATAAATAATCTAGATATGCTTTTGTAAACAAGGTATAATTAGACATTTGATCAATATGTATCTGTTAATTGTTTATGATATGTTGTTGAAGGTTTGTTTAGAATCTATAAATTGTTTTATATACACTGAAATATGAAGCAAATTAAAAATTTATGTACAATATTCATTTAAAATAAAATATACTGTCAGCAATTTAAAATTATGTATTGGAAAAAATAGCTGATATGAAGGTGACTAAGGTCACATACATAGTTATAGAATGTGCAGATGTTATCTATTTTTACAGAGAACTCCATAAATGCATATCAGTTAGTATAAATGTAGTTTTATCTATTTGTCATAGTGTCTAACATTTGGTGAAACAAACAATATTGCATTAAAAAAAAACTCAAGTATTATTGTTTTATGTATTTTAATAAAATTTATTTTCAATATTGATACAATAATCTTGAAATCATTATTAAACCATTTCTGTAAATAATTAAAAACAAAATTATATAATTATTATTCCATAAGTTCAGTTTATTTTTATTACATTTGTTAAAAAGGATTTTTTATCAAAAAACTTTTGTTATAAAAGATTTTCTTCATAATAATATTTGTTCAAAAGGTTCATAAAATTGTTAAAAGATATCATTTAATATTTTTATTTAAAAATAATCATTCTGTTTAAAAAAATTGCAAGTAATTTGTTCATAAGCATTATTTAAAAAAATATGCAGTATTTGTGAAGTACCCAAAAAAGTAAACAAACAGGAAAAAAATATTTGTATTTTCAAAAAATATACTAGCTCTAACATTTTTTTAAATAAATTATAACATTTATATTGGAAAATATATTGTATTTGTGGAGGACAGTAAACAAACAAAAATGTAAACAAACATTTTTTTGAAAAATATTTTTTATATTCATGTATGTTTTTAATTAAAATATTTTTATGTGTTTTGAATTCTGTTTTTAGCTATGTGATTAATAAATATCTATGAATCTGCTTATTAATAAAAATCGCATTTTAAAAAGAACCATTATATGATTTGCAAAGCAGATTCATAAATAATTCCATCACCTTTTTTTAAAATGTTCATGCATACTTTCATTCCAAGTGAACAACAACGTAGACACTTACTTGTATTGCAGCACCTCAACATATTTTTGGACTCTCATTCCCTAAATGCAAATCTAGTAACATTACAGCAAACGATAATTTTAAAAATAATAAACATCTACCCTAATTCCAGACGATTTTTCAGACAACGCAAGAGAACGAGAGTCTCGAACCCATTCACTCATCGCGAATAAATTAAAATAACAAACAAAAAAATCTGTCGAAAAAACGAAACTCAATAAAAAAGAATGATAAACAAATAGCGCAAGAGCCACGTATTTACGAAAAAGCAAGATGGAAGCTGACGACGACTAGATAGAATAAAAGAGGAGACGACACCGCCCGAAAAGTAGTTTTATAAAAATCCCGCAGCGGAAAAATCGCAGTCTAGAATATCCAGATCGCATGATCTAGTCATCATCAGTTAGCGCAGCAGCAAAAGCTACCATCTTGGCTGGCTCACCGCTCTCCTAAACCAACGACCGACAACAACCACTGCTAAGACGGGGGGGGGGGGGGGGGAGAGGGGGGAGGAGAGAGAACGGAAAGAACAGACAGACAGAATGGGGGGGGGGGGGGGGGTGAGAGAGAGCAGGAACAACCGCACGCACAAACACATATCGAGAGGGTGTAGTATGTATTTATGTATGATGCCTTTACCTCAACATTGCCTCCCTACTGATCCTGGCAACAAGAGCGGAGAATCGGACATTTTCGATGCGATAACCACCACAGAAATAGCAATAGGTCGACCGGGGCCATCAGCTTGACATGTAAAGATGGTGTGGTAGGAAGAGAGAGGCTCAACAAAACCTTCCGCCAGCTACCAACAACGACATATACCAGACTACGTATACCTTAGTTTCGAGGGGGGGGGGGGGGGGGGGGGATAGGAAATTCGCTATTCCAATCCCTCTGCGAGTGGTCAAAGCTATGGCGCGTGGTTGCACAGCGCGCACCGATTTGAGAGAGAGAAGGTAGCAGAGATGGGGGGGGGGGGGAGCAGATAGTGAATGTGATCGGGTAGTAGCTAGTAGATGCTATAGGAAGGAGAGAAAAAGCTAAGGAGAACAGCCGGAACTCCCTAGGTGCTGCAATGAGACTTTAGAGTGTCAATGACGTCTTTGTATCCTCTTAAAACAAGTTAGAGTCAACAGTGATCAAAATAATAATTTTTCCTTATAAAAAAACTTAATTTTCATCCAATAGAATATCAAAGATATCAAATTAAAAATCAAGATAATATACTGTTTCGATAAATGTCCCATCCCTTTATAACCCTGTGGACCCCATACTGTAACAGCGGGTCCCTCTCTTTTCACTTTGTATAATAAATGTAATCTCCCTTCGTATAATGTATCAGACAATAAATGTAAACCGTAAAAACAATATTATAGTGGGTTTCTTTTTCTGATTCATATTACGGAAGTTGCGACGTTTAACTTTTTTTGTAAAAATTTTAAAATATGTATTAAATTTTTTTAAAAAAAATCTAATTTGTTGACCTTCCCAAGGCCCTCATAATCCATAGGCTCCTGTTTCCACGGCAACAGAGAAGGCCATTTTATTTCAATCTGTGCTTTTCCTCAGTAGAAAAGCGGCCAATGCCCACTGGAGTCGATATGCGGCTTTCCCTAATCACTTCTCCACGCAAGCAAGGAAAAGAAGAAAGAGTGATACGGCGAAGAAGCCAAGGGAAACCCTCCTATCGACTCCGTTGGACATTAGCCCTTCTACCTACAAATTAAATCCAAGGTGATATCAGAATGGGGAGGGTGGCAGATAAATGTGATCACGGGTCGTGAAGGAAGAAGGGAAAAAGCAATGGAGAACGAATACAGAGAGAGGCAGCTGCAATGCGACTGTGTGTCACAGTGCTGTGTAGCACCCACGTACAAAAAGGGGGGATTCGGCGGAAATCCTACCAGAGTGTTTGAGTAGTTGCCAAGGGCCCAAAAACAAGGTTTCCTACACAAATTTCGCTTTTGGGGAACGATTAATGCGCACATCATTGATTGGGTTAGCCGCTAATGATAAACCGAGCTTCGCGCACTTTAACGTGGTCGATTAAGAATTAAACAATATGACACACACGGGGATATTTACAGCAGGAAATATATAAATGACGTAGTTTGATACAGTTACTCTTTATTTAGCTTTCGTCTTGTAGGATTTAATAAAGATAGCGTTTTTTGTTTTATGGCTCGACAATTGATAGAAGACGCAAAACTGCATTATCTGATAGTTTTCGTATCTGTAAACGGGGAAGGAACGCACAATTAAATGAAGTTTATTTATGATTGTGGTACTCTATATGGTTTCAGCAGCGTTGCACTGACATTTGAAAATGTACAATCATGCCACTTAACGATGATTATAAATACAACTATTGAGCTAACTAGTAAGCTCAACGTTTCAATTTTCATAGATCAGCGGCGACGGTAAAATTATATTTTTGGCGTCATTGTTTGCAGATAGTAGATCACTCGGTTGGTCAACTCAACGAAACATGTCGGTTGATTCAATAAAACCAGTTTTGGAGAGGGCGTTACGTCGAAGCTAAGGTGAATGATGCGGTTCAAAAGTACACAACTTTGCTGTTAATTGTAATTACTTAGGTTTGAATAGTTCATTTGTGTAAAATAAAATACGATTTTACACAGAATGTGCCAAACTTTACAGAATTAACGATAGACAATACATCAAAATTTTAGAAAGTCGTTTGATTAGTACTAAGTAATGTGTTAATAACTAAATTTTTTTAAATGAGTTTTTGTCTTAAAGGGTAGGAGAAGAAGAGGATATGGTCATTCATTGTTTTGTTTTATTTAAGGTATATTTAATGTATTTACTTTTCAGTAATGGTGACTTGGAAATATGTAAGATGAATAACCGGACTTTGAAAATTTTTGCTATAAAATGGAATTAAGATAATTTTTTTAATTGATTAAAATTATTTTTTAAAAGTGACACAACAAAACAATGGACGCTCACGAAGTTTCATAAAAAAAATAACACTTAGCGAACATTTTGTTTGTTTTATTGTTGTAGTAACCATTCTCCCGACTCGTCCTTTAACCCAAAGAGTCGGCAACCCTGTTTGTATATCTATCACTCCGGCCGTAGCAAAAGTAGCAAGTAAATTAAGCAAAGCATAGGGGTCCACAAAAGTGAATTCAAGGAGCCCCTTCAGGGATGCCACAGCAGCAGCCTGAATAAGCTTTTTCTATTTTTTTCGTCATTTTGTTATTTTTATTTTAACCCAACAGCGAGGAACCACGTCAGGTAAAACGTGGGGAAAGAGGAATTGTTTCATCTTGTCGAAAAGAGCGAATACCCGCAACCGGTTATAATAATATTACTAACCACTCGCGTTTTCGTTTGTTTATGGTTACACGGGTGTTTCTTGTCACAACTCGATTGCTAATTGATTTCAAAACGAACGAGCCCTTTTCGGTGGCTTCAGCGTCAGGTAGGGATATGCGCAGGGTAACGGGTTTTAAAGGGTGGGTCTGGTTTCGTAAGAATGTGGTTGTTTGAGGCTCTAAAGTGTGGTCCATATTTTCATAAGTGTGCTCTAAGTGTGGTCCATTTCAGTGTCCATAGTTCATTGATGGGTGAAACAGACTATGTTTTTAAATTAGGTAACATGATTAAAGCTTTTATTTTGTATGAATCGAAAAACTTAATAAAAAATTGTTTTCTGAACTAAACTTTGTTATCAGTACATTTATAGTTTAGTAGTAATATTTATTAACGTATATGTATACAGATACTTTTTTTGTAACCACATTTTGTTTTCTATGATTACAGAGCCTTCGATGAAAATAGTAATTATGTAATTTCTGTCTCTCATTAGGTGAACTCTTTTTTTTTATTAATATATACCCCCCCCCCGCCCCTTATAATACATTTATTAAATAACCAGGAAACAGTACCAAATGATTGTTTATCATTAAAATTAATATGAAAACACCTACCGCAACTGTAACCTTTTTCGATAGAAAAATACTTATCTTTCAAACATCAACATCAAATATGCACATAAAAAGCTAGGGACAAATGAGTTTTGGAAAGTTGCCCGAAACACATAGTAGACGTGAGAAAATGGAGGGTACTTCTTTACGCATGCGTCAAGGATATCTCCAAATAGCGATCATTCTAGTCAAAACGAAATACGCAAAGCCTGCTGGTCAATTGCGTCAAGTGATGGGGGGGGGGGGGGGGAGTGTACAGTAATTTTATACCTTTTTTATTATTTTATTTACCCTGTAATCCATGTTGATAAAATTTACATGGCTCATTAGTCTGTATGAATTACACGCAAAATGGTATTGTAGGAAATGTTTGTATTTATGTATCGACTGCATAGTTTTCTGTATTTTAAACTGTAAAAGCGCATTCCATCAATAAAACTCGTATTAGTGGACATGAAAATATACTTCCCCATTAATTTGAAAATCAATAATTGTCGAAATGAAACAAGTAGGTTTGTAATAGTAACTGTTACCTAGAAACGATTCCTCACACTATTTATAAACCTTAACGACCAAATATCCAAACACAGAATTTAAACTTTTAATAGCTGAAATTGCATACCTTTTAAAAACAAAAGGCAATGAAAAAACCTCTCCAAAAAAAGAAAATTAGCATTAAAACTTTATTGTTCATTAATAAGTGCTTAAATCGAAAGGTAATTGAAAAATTTAGTCATTTTTTTCAAAATAAAAAAGTAATAAACCGCCTTGTCCTCTTTCTGATCAAATAATACGAACAATCAAAGAAAGAATCTCACTATGACGTCATTCAAAACTTTCACACAAAAAAATCCCTTAAATTTTTATTAAAAATATAAATATAGTTTCTTGAGTAATTGTTGTGAGTGGCAATGGTGATTTAATTCTTTTGAAAATGCCTTATCATACTTATTAAATGAGTTGTCAAAGCTGTGTTGTTTTTTGGAATAATTTAAATACATATTTTGTTTTTTTGTTTCTGATATTTTCAATGTTTTCTAGTTTGGATACTCTGATTTTTTTGATGTATCACTCTTGCCTGTAGCATTTGTGTTTTGGGCTATGAAAGTGGTTGACGGTTAAAGCCTCTACAAAAGCTTGTTTTTTTACATTATAAACGCAGTGAGGAAGCAAAAATGACCGCTTATTTAGAAAAAGAGTATAACTCTCTGACCCTTTCTTAGTACACATATAATGAACCATCAAAAGAATTCTAATGTGATACTATGACGTTATTCTATACGTATATCACAAAAAAAAAAATGTCTTCAAGTTTCATTTAATAAAAGTCTCATGCATCTGACGAAAGGACAACATTGGAAATGGAAATATAGAACAAATAATTATTTGTCTTTTTAAAGTTATATAAAGATTAAAATTTCAGTTTTTTTTTATTTAAATATACTTCAAATTACAAATTTTAATGAAATTTGGGAAATAGCCTAGTTGGATATCTGGCTTCATTCAAACGTATCACACTTTTCTGAGAAATTTGTGATTGGTGGTATGAAAGTTTCAGGATGAAGGACTGATGAATCATTTACAACACGTTTCATTTTTTTACAATTAAAATTAATTTGAAAACACCTACCGTAAATGCAACTTTTTTTTTCAATAGAAAAATAGTTATCCTAAAAAATAAGCATAATCTAAAACTAGGTTGCCCTGCCAAATGTTCTATGGTACTAACTATTTTACGCAGGCGCCATACAGATGATTTAACAAATCAAAAAAATTTATAGCCAAAACATGTAACTAAGAAGAGTTGCCATGCTGGAAACCATGCTATAAACGGAAGTTCGTGATTAAACTAATTCGGGAATCGAAACTGTTATATAAAGAACATAAGTTGAAAAGAAAAATTATCTCTCGTTATAACAAGCCTTATCTTGTAATTCATTTTTTAGAGATACTTGCGCTAAAGACATGCCCGATTGAGGATTGAGTGTCGGTCATGCAATTGCAGGCATTAGACACTGAATCATTGCAATCGTCTAAATAAGTAGCTTATCGTTATCGTTTACAGTGTAGATGCAGTGTATGTGTAAATAGGCACGAGGTTTTTAAGTTTTGAAAAATACTTTCTTGGGGAAAAGATAAGGTTTTGTAGCTCGCCTAAGAAACACATCGAGAATTACTTGAATATCTTTCATTTAAAAGAAACCGTGAAAATATTAGATTTTAACACATTTTAAATTCTAATTAATCCAGTAGTTGTGACAGCTTTTATCAAACTTGCCATTCGTAATTGGAAGTTTGGAGTAACTATAACTTCAGGTATTAACATTTGTGAATGACACCCCCCCCCCACCCCACCCCCAAAAAAAACCGCCACAAGACATGCTGCAAAAAATAACTTTACGGCTATTTTTAGGGTGTGCTATAATATTTTAAATAATTAGAATAGTTCGTACTAATTAACACGCGATAAATTCTTCCGAGGTATTAACGAGGAAATTTATTGGTGTTAGTACCATACTGATTAACTATAATAGATATTTATGCAACTAGTGCGAAAAGTAATGCTTTTTAAAACAAGTGGATTTTATTTCACGAGCGAGGTACGAGCGAGTGAAATAAAGACACGTGTTTTAAAAAGTTTACTTTTCGCACGTGTTTCATACACTATTTTTTATAATTGCGTGAAAAAAATCAAATCTCATTGGTTCAAAAATAATTCACGTGCTAATTAGACTAAAATAGACTAAGAGATGTCAAGGAAAACAACCAATGAACTCGCAGTTCGGAGCGCGTGACGCTATAAAAAACCAATAAGCGTGTTTCAACATTTTGTCAAAGAAAGCAACCAATGAACTCGCAGTTCGAAGGGCGTGACTTAAGAAATATTCCCATCGCGAGAAAAAAAATTCATTGATTCAAAAATAATTCACGCGCATAATATTTTTAAATACAGCAGATCGATAAATCTTTGGATTTTATGAGTATTATCAAATCGAAATTTTACTTGAAATGTTGGCATCTTATAAAAAGAGTGCGACAAAGTCTTTTTTTCACTGCTTTTGGGTGAAAAAAAGTACTTTTTTTCACTGTTTCAAAAAGTCTAGCTTTGTGCACGCGTCTGATATTGAAATTATAATGTAAAAGTCGGCTTTTTTTCACGCAATTATAAAAAAGTGTTTTATACGGCTATAAAATATCGTTTCATTCTACACTCTTAAAACAACAGAGCGGATTTTCCACTCAAAAAGGGAACGTAATGTTTTTCACCAACAATCAATCCTTACGAGCGTGTTTTCGATCAATAAAAACGACTTTGTGGAAAAAGAGGGATTCTAGAATCACTTTTATCCGAGTAAAATACAATTTAATCGTTTTCGTCGGGGATTTTAATTCGTTTTTTGAACGATCAATTTTTAAACGTTGCCATTGGTCCAATTTGATCACGTGATGCGAGCCGCCGAATTTGTTAAAAGAAAACATCCGCCATTTTGTTTTGAGTGGTCGTATCGTCGTGTGTTACGTATTGGTAAGTTATATTTTTCTAATCTCATAACAAGCTTTCTTGTATCCTCTCACGCATCTTTTTAAACTATTATGCAGTAGGTTCATTTAAAAACATCGCCATTAAAATGTTTAAGCGATAAATCGTTTGTATTCTAGTTTGTATACATCCAAAAAGTGTTCGTACACCAAAACTATTTTGCAGAAACTGTGCTATATAATTCGTAATAAACAATTCTATCACTTGAATTTTTTTAATAGTATCTTTAAATCGTTTTTAATAAAAGTGGGTAATGTGATTTTTTTTAAATCCCGTAGTATTTTTCAAAAAATAAATTGTAAAGTGTCACAGAATTTGCTAATCAGTCTTCGCACACCAAAACTTTATTTCTTTAATTTATAAGTTAATTATAAAAATATCGTTTGCAGTTTATTTTTGTATTCTAATTAGGAGCACTAAATTCGTTTGATTTCAATGTATTTTATTTCTTAATTACTTATTATATTTTCTTCATTCGTAGGATATGACAGTGTTCGAAAATAAACTAGTATGAATAGAGGTTTCAAAATTATATTATATCAGTTTAAATCTAGGAAATCACTTAGCGGAATCGCTTTTGTAATTCATTAATATACCTCATTTTCTTTTTATAAAAAAAATCAAGGAAGCTTATCTTTTCCCTTGCATTTTATCTTAATTTATACTTAAAAGCCTTTTTCCGTGTTTATCTAAATATGGAATTCTTTAACAGAGGCCCGACCTGAAAATAAGTCACCATACAGAATACAAAGCTCAACATTCTGATGGCTACAGGAATCCTGAAATTGCCGCAATGTAAATATTAGTTTCTCCTAAATTTATACAAATGTTTTTTTTAAAAAGCAAACTGAAATGTAAATTTAAAAAGCCACCAAATTATGACAAGATCTGTCAAAATGTAATGTAATTTATTCAGGAATATTTTACTTAAAACCCTTATTATTTGAAGAGATTTTTCTACATTAAGCAAATATTTGTTAATTTATAAAGCCTAAAAAACTTCTAAACTATCAGAAACTTATGTTTTGATGCTGTTATCTTTGAACTGGTAAACACACTAATAATTGAAGGACTGTATTGTCAGTAGCATTTCAATTTTATAGAAATTGAAATGTTTAATTTTTAGTAATTCTATATTACAAAATTATAAAAAATTGGATACTTTTCCGCTACTAACTCCATTATCGACTGTTACTAGAACAACATATATTGCTCCACAACGGTATGACTTCTGTTAGCCTTCTGTTTTGTTGAACAAGCATCATGTGTAGTACTTGAGGTTGGCCTTGCATGCGGAAGGTGCTATAACCTTTATTTAAAAATTTCGCCATCTTTACATGTAATTTAATTACTGATTGTACAATTAAAATTATTCTATGACATAAAACAAAATAAATAACTAAGAAAAATCAAATTCTTTAGCTATTAAAAATTTAAAGAAACTTATTTCTGGCAGACTCCGCAAGAAGGAAATGGCTTTTGGTGAATCCTCTGGTGGCTCTCCAATAATAGCTGTGCATTCGGGATCTTTCTTATGAAACTTCATTTATCGATTTAGTAAGTGAAAAGTATTTTTTAGAAAATATTATCCCCTTTCTTTTAATGCAATTTTCAAATTGTTTACAATTAAGAAACCTGTGTATTAAAACTTAATTTTTTAAATTTAAATCAAATGATCTTATTGTGCCATTCAACTCTTATGATGTTTAATTTAAATCTTCATTAAAATATTTTTGAACTTGTACCTATTTGTCCAATGAACTTATAGCAATTGATTCGAGGAGGGCATTTCTTAAAATCTTATAATTTAACTAAGCTTTATGTTTAATTTCTGCATTGTTCAACATAATTGTGATCTTGTATAAATACCTCTATAGTGCACATTTATTCATTTGCCATTCATAAACAAAAGTTTCAAATATGCTTTTTTAACAAATATCTATTCTTCGAATTATATACCTGCTTATTATGAGTAATAAAAAATAATAATAAAAGCCAGGTAATCTATTTTTAAAACATTATCAGCACAACAAGCTTTATTTGTCTGTTACATATTTCCACAATAAACTAATAATAAAAATTGCATTTACCATCAATTACATAAAAAATTTGCTTAGTATTAATACATGTTGATTTAAATATAAATATCTATCAAAAGCACAGCGATAAAACTGTCTTTCAACCCTGAGCATTTGGTCACATAAGTTGAAATGGGCACAGTAGGCCTTATCCCACTAACGTGCTGTTGCATCGAGGAGTTTAGTTCGATAAAAAATTTAAATAGACAGCCTAACCTTTTTTTTTAAAAGTCATTGTAAAACTAAATCACCAGCAATAGTGACATTTATTCAGGATAATCCAAGATTTGTATTGTCATTAATTTCTAGGTTTGTGAGCTGCCTGTCCGGATTGCACAAGGCGAATCATTGCCTGCCTGTACCCCGCCCCAGGAGTTACCAGGTCCTTCCTGGTCCCTGAGGTGAACTGATGAACTGGGAGATTTGGCTTGTCTTCCCTTGGATTTGTTGTGTCAGCTATTGCCTGTCTCAATATGTCCTCCTCCCAACCGTGTGGATCTGTTCATCAACAGCCAATTGACTTTTTGTTTGAAAATAATTTGTTTAATCTAAACTATAACTTTTTTTAGCTTTAACCCCGAAATAAACATTTTATGTTTTTTGCTTAAAATAAACATTTTCCTCTGATTATAGTAATATAGAACTGTTAGCAAGCTTTTTCTTCCATTTATTGTTATAAATATTGCTTTTGTTGTAAATAAAAATGTTTTTAAACTCGGTAGATATTTAATCAATATTGTAAAACAAGTAAGTCTAACATAGATTTAAAAGAATGAATTTTATTGCCACCTATATTTTACTTGCAGTTTTCAAAATATACGTAAAAAAAAAGCCATGAAACTGGAAAATACATTAAAATGAATTTGAAAAACTGATGAAAATATGCAATTTTTTAAAAAATACTTTATTAAATTATCTGTTTAAATGTGATTAAAAAGTAACAATAAAAATTATCTTAATGAAAAAGAAAATTACTCATTATTGCTAATATAATATGAATAAATGTGCCAGAAAAGCATTAAAAGTACTTCAAAAATAAGTAGGAAAACGACTTATAGTAGCTTTAGTCTAAAAAACGAGTGGAAAAAAAGCTATTAAAAAGGAGTGAAAAACACTCGGCTGACATATGAAATTAGATTAGAAAGGAGCGAAAATGGCCACTCAGGAAGGAGTAAAAGTGGCTTATCAGAAAGGAGTGGAAAAAACGACTCCGCTAACAGAGTGAAATTCACTCCTCACGGGTAAGTGCATTTTCGGCAATGCAAAGGATTGAAAATTAAATCAGGCTGAGTTAAATCCGCTCGTTTGTTTTAAGAGTGTATAGTAGAATAGCAGAAAACCTACCTATTGGTCTTGCATTTCCGATGATGATTAATTCAAAATCTGTCATTTATTTACAACTAATAATCCATCATTAAAGATTTGATGGCAACAAAATTAGATGTTTTTTAACAGCTAGCGAATGACTTTGCAGATGGTAAACTTAATAATAAAGTGTCCACTTACCCTTGTATGAAGTTAGCACCTCCAGCGATGGGGTATTCTGTATTGGGGGTCGCGTCATACGCCATCATCTTGCTAAATATGAAAAAAATTAAATTAGTAATGGATTGATTTTGCAAACAAAATAACGTAGCGAAAAAAAAAGGTAAGAAAAATGAATTATCGAACTATTTCGAAATGCCTCGTTGGTCAATAACTTAGATAGCACAATAAATTCTTACATAAATAAGACCCGTTTTGTGCAACGTGGATTTGTATCGATAAGATCCATCAATCAAGATCGTTAAATATCGTGCACCTAAATTTAGAAAAAGTACAAAATGGAACTCGATATTTGGTGTTTAATTATTTAAACTAAAATTAATAATTTTTTCGATATGTCTTAGAAAAAGAATCGCTAAAATATGAAGTATTAATCATAATTACTAAGTAAGAAAAAGAAATCATAAATTAAAAGCGTATACTTATAAAAAAAGTAACTATATATTTTGTAAAATATAAATGTGTGTGAATTGTTTCATTATGTTTCAACTTAAAACAATAAATAAGTAATCATAAATTGTCGTTGCGATAAGGAAGAATGAAATACACACACACCAGAACACAGATAATGAAAATGGAAGATTACTTAAAATCCACAATCGCCTTTTCCTCCTTTAAAATATCTTTTAATCAACCCATTAAATAAGCTAAAGAATGTGCTGTAATATTAGATAAAACTTAAATTTAATTTTATTTTGTTCGAATTAATTTAATTTTAAGCTATATTTTCAAATTTTAACTTGAAAGTCCTTTTTAACCCATTGCAGTGGAGTGACACAATTGGCCTCACCCGTTTCATCCGCCATTTTTACCATGAGACATTGATTCTTTTATGCATAACAATGGAATGGAAGGTTTCTCTTTGAACGTCATTCCGGTAGTGACGTAAGGAAATATTAAGTAGATATTTCAAAGAGAACCACTACCATAAGAAAAGCTGTTGTTCGTAAGAAAAATCTCTCTTTGAAGTCTTAGATCAATAAATGACGTCAAGAAGGATACTCTTTTCCTTCTCTTTAGCAGTACGCTACATATTTTATTGCCACCTATAGCAGTCAGATAGATTTTTTAAATATAACACAGTTTTCGAAGTTTTTCTTAAAATAATTTTATCTACAAAATAGTAATACAATTTATATAAAACGGATAATTTTAGGTGTAATACTATTTTTTATTGATTAGGCTTTTTGCTATTAAATTGATTATAATGATGATGATATAATTTCAAACTTTATAGAGTTTTCTTTGGAATTATTATTTTTTAATTATTAGTAATAAAGTACTCTTTTTAGGAAATATTGAATCCTCAACACAGAGGATTTTATGCTGTTAAAAATAGTAACATTTAATTAAATATCAAAAACTTTTTGCGTTCAATATTTCACTTGTCGATAATTCCCCCCCCCCCCCCCCGAAAATCTGTGTTTTTTATTGATAAAAACGTAACATTACAAAACATTAAATATATTTATATTATGAAGGAACGTATATTGGAAAGAAAAGAAAGAACTTCTTACAAAGAAGTACATAATACTGGCAATCGTAAAATTTCCTTTTTCATTGCATTTCTTAATCGAAACAACCAATACAATTAATCCTGCAATGCATGATTTTTTTTTCATCCCGAAAAAATATATTTGTATCTTTAATACTCATACATTATGGGGAAAATACTGAAAAAAAAATTAACTGCATTGGAATTTAAATAATTTCAATTTTTAAAATTTTTGTCTTGTGGCAAAAACCAACTACAAAATTCCAATTTTGATAAGAATGACAAGAAGAAGAAAGCTACTAAATAAATTTCAAAATAACCCTCTTGAACTATATTTTTTCAAAACAATTTATTTGTGTTAAGTATTAATCTATTTGTATATTTTGAATACTGTCAAAGACGTAATTTCACAACAGTTAATAACTTCACTCTTTAATTTTGAATACACTTTTACTACTGTCATCCATGAGGGTTATTAGTAACTATAACTTCAAAATGTAATAGATGAAAAAAAACAGATTTAGTCAAAAGATAGCTCTACGTTAACCCTTTCAGTCCCAGTGATGCCATTTGGCATCATCACTTTCAATATTTTTTTCAAAATGTTTATGTCCCGCTATGACATCCAAACACACATCATTCGATTCTTCACACTTTGTTCCATCAGACAAAATTTTACTTTAATCTCAATAGCAGTCAGAACTACATTTTTTTTATTTAGAAAATAGTCAACAAGCGTTTCTCCTGATTTTTGATAAGTTCACTTCAGTTCCACATATTTAAAACACAATTTAAACTATTTCGGTTAAAAAAATTACTAAATTTTTTTAATAATATGGTCAGATACCTTAAAATATATATCTCGAAGTGTTTTTAGGTAATATATATTTTTTTATTTTGTTGTTTTCCACAGTTAAAGAATTTTGGCATTGTTTCAAAAACCATATAAAAAATTTAAATGGATTTTTTTCTCTTATGGAATTCGTATATTTGACCTAAAATAAGCTTATTTTGTGAATATCAGATGTTTCTGTAGTTTAGTAAATTTTTGGGACTGAAAGGGTTAATAAAATAAAGTGAATTATGTTACTTGTATTGCCATATGGCAACAGTATGCATTAGAGGGTTAAGGTGAACCAAGTTATAGACCAACACCTAGTGAACCACTTACGTAACTTGAACTAAAACACAACTTAATTTTCAGCATTTTGGTAAATACGACTGTGTACCGTCGCGTCTCGGTAAACGCCCTTGAACCGGCCGCTCTCACCTACGCCGTGCGCGGCACACACATCCGTCCACTCGCCGCGGCCTTACAAGGCCCGACAACAACCAAGACGGCAACGGAAGTGCACAATGGCCGACGGAATGCCGCACAAATAGATCGCACACCCTCACAAGAGCAGCCAAATCTTTCATAAGGCCAGTTAGGCCCGGGCCTAATTTTAGGGGCTCCTATATTAGTTTCTATTATGTTAAGTGCTGTTGATTATAACTTTTTGAAACCCCACTTTATTTTGAGATTGACTTTAAAACAGACATTCGCCTAAAAGGATTGGTTTAATAGTGTATTTTATGTATGATTAGTATGCATTAATGTATTAGAAATGTATGATTTTTTAATTGAAAAAAAAAACACCATTTATTCATAGCGTAAAACGATGTAATGAAATACAGAAGGAAGAATGAGGTGATTATCTAAAATGCGTCAATTTGACGAATTTTTGACAAGAGGAAATAATTATGAAGTTTGATATTTTTTTGAAGGCGTAAAGGTCAGGGTCTATACTTAAATTCTCACAGAGCTGTATATGGGTTATGAGCAACCTGCTTAAGCATATATAGTAAGATTGGGGCAAAAAAATTGGACTCTAATTATAACATTTGCATTTTAATGACAAGAAGTGACCAGAACTCTTTAAAATAAAGTTTTCTTTTTTAAATGTAGAATATGGTACTTTGCGTACTTTGGAAATAATTGAATTATCCATGAAAATATTTTATTATGTTCAAAATTATCATTAAAATACTTATAGTTATACAAATAATTGCACATTAAAATCATGCATTTATAAGCGTGAAAACCCAAAGTAATTAAACCAATTAGAAAAACATTGAAAACGAGCTAGAAGCTGCAATATATTAGACAAACTTTCTATTATATATATTAATTATTGAGCTATTTTCTACAATCTAACTATAATGAACAATTAAAGTTTCGTATCGAGCTTCAGCCAATCATTCCTTTGGGGTTCCACAGAGCCTCCCCCCCCCCCCTTTAGTGATGCAACTGGGCCTTGGAAAAGAAAAGCGGTCAATAACTGGGCACGCAAGCCTATACTGCGTCCATTTAAGTTCGAGAAAGCGTGGCATTCACGAAAATGTTTAGGGATATAGCTGGGATGCTTCCAAAAAAGGAAAGAAATCAAAGATCGATAGATACAATAGCCGATTCTTTAAGGTTTAAGAAGGGGTTGTAATTAAATGATATATCATGAGTTGGTGCAAATTTTTTTCAAGGAAATTTGAATTTACATTTATAAATAGGTCAATGACTCGAATCAATTTCTTAAAAAAAACTAATTAATTTTCTACTTTTAAAGAAAGATAACTATAATTTTTTTTTAAAGTTAATTATTTTGTGTGTGATAAGAGCATAGTTTCAAAACTCTCACGACTCTTATGTCCCAATGGGTCCTATGTATTGGTGTCAAATGTGGCCAGTCATTCATTAAAAAATTTAAACTTTAATTATTTTAAATAAAATAATAAATAATTAAATATTTTAATTATTAATTATTTATTTTAATAAAATATTTTATTTAATTATAATCTTTTAATTATAATTCTTTTTTCAATGAAGCTTAACAACATTCTTGTTAAAATTAAAAAAAAAAAAAAAAAAAAAAAAAAAAACTTGAAAAATGCCATTTTTGATTTATCGAATATACGAACACTTCATGGAGATCAACATAGATATGTCCATTGGAATATTAAAAAAGATTTGAAGTTCGATTTAAGTTTAACTAAGAAAACTCATTCGAAACGATGTCTTTGCAACGATCGCGACAAATATTTCCATTATTATAAAACAACTCTGTAAATGTAATTTCCCTTTCACTGCACTAACTATGCAGAAAAGCCAATATATCCTATACTAGGGGAATTTAACTAACACCGTGTTTTAAGAGCCTGGGTTTGTATTCCTGAAGTGAATGCTGTGATTCCAATTTGCATAACTAAAAATTATGTAAGTAGAATTTAAAAAAAAAAAAAGAAAATACAGACGCGTAAGGAATTTATGTACATTGACTGAAGCAATAAAATATCGTTTAAAGTATCAATTATGAATACATTGACCAATACAAGCATTCAAATATTTAGAAAAAACATAAAACCGTATTTAAAAACACAATTCTCGATTTTATTAAGTGAAATCTATTTGTTATAAGTAGAATGTTTTAAAAAGCTATTAAAACTAACTTCATAAAATAAGAAAACAGCAAGCGAATAACTACTGTTTAGTTTCTAGTGGAACTAATTGAAAACACAATAAAAGTTGCTACTTTTTGCATGGTTTAGTTATCAGAAAACAAGAAAAAAGACGAATATACCAGAAAAACCTTGAATTATTTTCAGATTTCGAATTATCTCGAAAACAACCTAGCAGAGTTGACAGAAAGGAGATAAAAAAAATATGCTGATTAATATGCACCTGATGTAACATTCTAACTCTCGGTGCAGCTGAAAGTTCGATCGGCAACTTGCTACAATGCAATACACAGTGGATGAATTACACTGAAAACCCGTTTCTGTACGCTTCCGGTAAGATAAAAATATAATAGGATCGGCGGCATTAATAAGAATAACAATGGGTAAATAAGGATTAAATTTGGTCATTCAAGAAACAGATTAACCATAAAAAAATATACGAACTGTTAGATGAAGTATTAGAAAAAGATACAGACAACGTGTTAATCTAGCTATTTTTTTTATATACAACTTGACAACGATTATTTTTATCATTTGTTAAAGGGTTGTCATTTATCAAGTTAAAATAATATATTATACGAAAATTTATTAATGCCTGTATTACTTGATGGTTTAAAATCATTAAATTCAAAAAGAAATTTTATTTAAATTTAGTCGAATTTGAGACCAACTACGAAGATACATCAAATGCAGAAATATTTACAAAATCAAAGCGATAAACTGTAAGTATGACTGGGTGATATTTGGATTAATTGTGACCAAGGAGTTATTGTGATCAGGGTCGTTAAAAGAAGGGGGAAGCATGCACCAGAAAAAATTAATAAACAATTAATAGTATCAAGTGTATATAAAGAATATCTGGAACCTATAAAAAGTTTGAGGATTTTAATTTTTGAGTGGAAAAAGGGTCATAATTCCATCATAGTCGTATTACTCCAACATGAACCTACAACCCAAATTTCAACTTTGCAATAAGCAAGCAACAAAACAAGAAAAATTCAGATTATTCTATTCATGCCAATTCCTTAAAGAACGGACTTGGATTTATGAATGGAGTCAATGATAGGGCAAATAACATATCGACGAAGTGGAGTATTCCTTGTTGGCATTAGTCCACTTGTCTTTGAAACAATAACACAATAGAGGCAATACATTTCGCGCAACGTGTGAACAAAAGAGGTGTAGTTAAAAATTAACTTCGTATGTTTATATACAGGGTGTTCCAAAATTGACCGGAATTGTATAGGACGCAATTCCTAAATATTTACCCGGCCCCCGCCAATGAAAAACGGCTAACTAATTGGCCGCCCTTTCGGTCGTGCATGAAATCTTGCACTTGTGCTACACAAGAATGTAGAACTTTTAGTTTGGTTTGGTTGAATTTACATCTGATAAAAATTACAGGTTCAACTAGTTTTCAAAAAAAAAAAAATTAGGAGGCTGTTCATTTTGATAGGTTGTTGCATTATTGTTAAAAAAAACTTGATGTTGACCATCAGTCTATACATAACAATTATTGTATTTTGCTTATTTATGCTGGGTAGGTATGCACATATACAGGGTGGTTATAAAATAACGCTCGCTATTCGGGGTGGTCTGTAGCTTTAATGAATAATCCAAATGCAGAAGACTTTGAGACACTTACTAATCAAGAAGGGTGGAAAGAATGCAATCATAAAAGACAAACTAAACTCGTCTCTTGAGCAGGGTTCTAAATTACGAGGTGTAATTGGATGTGTTGGCCGTAATTAGTCATAATTGGCTACGCCGCGTAATTTAGTACCTTGGTCAAGAGACGAATTTCGTTTTATTATTATATTCTTTAACGAAAAAAAGAAACTCGTCTCTTGACCAGGGTTCTAAATTACTAGGCGTAATTAGCTGTGTTGGCCGTAATTGGCCATAATTGACGACGCCTCGTAACTTAGAACCCTGGTCAAGAGACGAGTTTGTTTTTTATGATTATTCTTTTTTTGTGATTATTTTTTAAGATTCTATCTTTTTTATGATTCCATTCTTTTTCCCCTCTTCTTGATTAGTAAGTGTCTCAAATTTTGAAGCATTTGGACTATTCATTCAAGCTACAGACCACTCCGAATAGCGATCGTTATTTTATAACCACCCTGTATATTCCGGTGTGTGTGCATGATCAGAGACCCGCTTATAAGATTTCGTCACGTAAGACAGCCACAGAAGGATTTTTTACTGACAGAGAAAGGAAGTACACCCAGGACAAAGGCGGAAATTGAACCTGCACCCATTACAGCGCGCGGACTGCTAGCGTTATGGCTTGCGATCCAAACCCCTCGGCCATCGATCCCCACATGACACCCTAAATTGTCTCCGTGTTGGTAGATGGTGCGGTTGGTAGGTTCAGTCTCTACCCTACTATAGAACTATTTGGTCCCAACACATGCACATTTCGACAAACTGTACATTTCTATCGCAGAACGTTTAGCTCCTTCCAATTTTCAAACATCCAGCCCGAATTTGAAACACACCAAATGATTTAAATCGAAATCCAAACACAAAAATTCCATTTTCGTAGTTACTAATCATTTTTAGTAGTTTTAGAAACTGTGATGTAACAGAATCTGCAAATTGTAAAATTACTAGGCAATATGTCGATTCAACCAAACCAAACTCAAAACAAATGCATCCCTTCGTCAACGCATTCTCGTGCTGCCCTAGTTCAAGTATGCAACCACTACCAAAACGCATGATTATTGGCTTTTTACTATTTTTCGGAGGGGCCGGCTCTATATTTCGGAATTGCATCAATTCCTATTCCGGTCAATTATGAAACACCCTGTATGTTGTTTTCTTGAAACATTGATGATGTGGACAAACTATGCCATTTCGTGTGATACATTAAATAACATTACAAGTAAATCTTAAAAAATCTAAAATGTAGGCTTTATATGAACGGATTCTATGGTTATAAACAAGATTTTAAAGTATAATTTGAGCTTCAGTTTCAATGGAAGAAATTGTTTGGAACTACGAAATTGTTTAAAAAAATTACCAAATTTGAAAGTTTCTGCACAGCAAAGATATACCATCAAATTTACAGCTTTACAGTGACAACTGAGTTGCCAAAAAAAAATTAGTTAAAACACGGTAACTTTCTGTATTAAAAATAGGTTAATCACATTTAAAATAAAGTTTTTTTTTACTTTAAAATACATACACTTTTTAAATTTGAAAAATAGTTTGGCGTTAAACGCAAAATAATCCAGCAATCTTTAAATTATAGTGAAGTGTCATATCAACTCGGTCACCGAATCTACGGATTGAAGTTAACACGTGAATCATACCATTCAGAGGGTAATAAGATCCTCTATAGGGCCATTCCATGCAAAAGTATCCTTTCTGTAATGTATGTCCCCCACATGTGTAAAAAGTGATTATCACTACAACTTTTAACATTAAATAAAAAAAAATAATGGAATAGTTTATCTACACTTATTAAAACTAAATAATGCAACGTGCTTTATTTAATTTGATTTATTTTTAAATAGCTTTTAATCTCCTCTTAATCCTTTCAGTCCCAATGATAATTTTGCATCATTTTAGAATTTTTTTCTGATCGTCTATAGTCATTTATGGTATCAAAAAGCACATCATTCGATTCTTTCAACTTTTTATATTAGAAAATATTTTTTTTTATCTTAATAGATGTCAGCCCTATTATTTTTTGAATTATGATCAGAAACATGATGATGTCAAATGGCATCACTGGGACTGAAAAGGTTAAATTGAGACTTACACTACAGTTACCGAAATGGAATTATTCCTCTATCGATATTAAAAATTATCCATATACTTACATCAAGACAAATAATCCCGGCATCCATCGATCAAAGGCCGACGCACTCATGGCAAACCAAAGCACACATTTCAACAAGCGTTTCACACACCAGAAAGGGCTTTTACCCCAAAGCAAGGGCAAGGCAACCACCTTAGCCAGCACATCGACGGGGAATAGAGTCAGAAGGGAAAGGGTTAAAGGAGAAGGAGAAAAATAATAATAAAAGGGGTGGAAGACACGCCGAATCAAAGGCCTCAGAGAAGGAGGGAAGGAAATAAACAAAATGAAACTAAGAATAAAAAAATAATCTTAGAAAGAAACTCAACCCTAGAGAAACCAGTTTAGTGTCAAAGGACACAGTGCAGCGAGCCGGTCAAGAATTCGACAGGCATATACACGGTGTTTATAAAATCGCTTATCCCCTCCCAGCTCCCAGAACATGTGTGCCCGAAGCTGAAAATATTTGCAAATACTGCATTGAAAAGTCTTTCAGCAACTCAAGTCTGTACATAAATATTTTTAATAAGAAAATGTGTCCATAGAAATGTGATTGGTTAAAGGGTTTACTTGGAACGCAATTACGATTTTTTTAAAAGCTGCTTTATGTCTAATTAGATTGCAGCTCCAAACGATTACGAAATATTTTTTTTCTCTAATGGATGTGCAACATTGGCGGTCAAGCCTTTTCAGACTCGGCATTTTCCTCAGAACGGAGCCATTTTTTGAGCCCGCGATCTTGGGCTTACGAGGCGGACACGTTTAACCTCTCAGCCACTGAGCCGCCACGAAAAATATAAATACAGAGTATGCGTATCGAAGCTTTATTCGGACCCACAGAAATTAAAATAGTAGCATTAGCCAATAATAAAGGTATTTTGCTTGCCTGTTGGGCAGATGAATGGTCAGGAGGTCCCGGGAACGAATCCTGACCTATGGATATATGGTATGTTTGTATTTGTCCTGAATACACAGCAACATACGTGTTCATTAAATCGGTGGAGTCTAAAGTCTCAAACAAGCGCACGATGGCTCCACTGGTTTGTTTTGCGTACCCGACCAGCAGTCGACCTCGTCACTTGACCGGGGTAAATTACGAGGCAAAATTCGGCAACGTTAAAGCTCCATGGAGGTAAGAAATGGACAGCCGAAAAACAACCTTACCCAACCTAAAGATCTATCTCTCGACCACCATCCCAACCTAAAGGTCTATCCCTTGACCACCTTCCAACCTGTCTAGACGACAGAAAAAGGGGCACAAAGGAATATTTTTTGATAGCTATGAATAAGCCAAATAAATATACTAAAATTATTTAAAGGAAAATAAAGAGTATACTCATTTAATAAACTTCCTTTTTATTAAGGGCATTGCTGTTACAGAACGTTTGTATATAACTGAAAGCAGACAGCAGGGCGGTTCAAAGGCGTGCCTTCGCTACCATTAATTATGGATTTTAATAACGCTATCAACTTTGTTTTCCTAAAATTACATATTTTAGTATATTATTATTTTATGAAAGGAGAGACACAATTACAATTTAGGTTGACCTAACATAACAATTCGAGTAGGTATTACAATCAAACTCTATCACAGCGACAACTCACTTATAACCTCATGAACGTTTAATGTCTACGGGCAATTCAAGCGACTAATGTTACAATATATATAACAACAATGTTGAATTAATTCCCCGGTTAAAACGCGATAAATAAACGTTTATATGACATCCAAAATGTATTCTTAAAGATTTTTTTTTTAAGAATTCGTCTTTACTGCTCATTTACAAATTATATTAATTAAACTACTACTAACAGTACATAAGGTTAAAATTTACTCAATGTCATATTATACATAACTTGATTATTAATGTGAGTGCATAATACGAATTTTACATGATTTCCTATACTTATACTCAACCTTGTTTATAGCGCGCTATAAACACTGTGGTCCCTTAAAGGCACTATAACCGGGTTATTAGTACACTATATTTCTATTAGAGGTCATTGGTAGGAAGCTATGTACATTTCATTGGCCCCCACGCGTTTTCTATGGCGCCGATGAATTCCTATACTGAATACTCAAACTCGTTAATAACGTCACTCTTTTATAAGGTGCTAAACATCGCGGTCCCTCAAAGACGTTATATCCGGGTTAAACTGTACAATATTTTCCCATTAGGAGTTCTTTGGTAGGAAGCTGTGTATTAAATTATTTTTTATCGGACCTTACGCCGATCCCATGGCCTAATGAGCGGATTTTGGGGCCCAGACGGCCGAGTGGTTAGCATCGCAGGCCATCAGTCTGGGAGCTGTAACGGGTGCGGGTTCGATTCCCGTCTTCGTCCTGTGTGTACTTCCTTTCTCTGTGACAGTAAAACTTTTTTTGTGTCTGACTTACTTGACGAAGGCTTATAAGCGGGTCTCTGATCGAGCACACAAGCCTGAATATATATGTACCTACCCCTATCCTACCTGAGCGTATTTTAACAATCTAAAAAAAAAATACATAGTAATCCTGTGTTAACGCCCGAAATACAAGCACCAGACGAGAATGCCAGACGCCAGAGATCGTGGGTTCAGGTGTTAAATGATGCATTCAACGTGCTCAGCAACATTTCTGAGAAGAGGACATGGCATCCGGTGCAAAATCCTTAACTTCTGTTGTTATTCGCGTGGAGTACTTGTATCCAGAAGCACCAGACCACATTAAAACAATCGGTGCCTGTAAGGGCAAGGGACATTTTTTCTCTCTCTCAACTTGGCTTTAAACAGTGTGGGAAATTACTCAACCCTTAACTTTGTTTAAGTAAAATTGGAACTCACATTCTGGTGAGCAAACGAAGAAAAAACTTCTTTTTTGTTAAATTCACGTAGGATAATACTGTTACCTTTCAATTTGTCCGCGATTCCCAGCAATTGTTTTTGCAAATTACTAAGGATGTCGTTACCTTATTTTATATTTTTTGTTATTTAGTGACTTTAAAAAATGAATTAAAAGGAATCAGAAAACCTGAGTAAGAGCCCCAGATATAGAGAGAGAAAGAAATAGTTTATTATATTTTTTAAACAACTTTTGCCAATACTAACTTGTAAATATTACGATATAACATAGTATTTATTTATAAATCAGTAAAAGTTTAAAAATATGATTTATAAATATATTACTTAACTCTTTACATATATTTTAAATTATCGATCATTAAAGATATTTTTTAAAGGATCCTAGTAGAAATAGTCTTGCAAGCTTAATGGCGTAAAACAGTACGAATAATACAAAATTTTAACAAAAACCAGCTTTATAAACTAAAATAACTCAACAGACGGTATAAGGTCATAGTATTTTATCAAATTACAAGTTACATTTTTGTCATTAAAACTAAAGCAAGGCCCCAGTAGCTAAGCAAGAACTTTTGGAACTTTCGATGTGGATGAGGCTTGGAAATTGACTAAAACTCATTTAAACAAATGCGATACCTAGTAATTAATTTTCAAATGAAATTGTGAGGAAAGACATTTATTTCAGAATATTTTTAAAGCGGGCTCCAAGTACGAATTAACAAACGAGAGAAAACGATGCAACTAAGCATTTATAGAGCAGGGAATTCACACAGAGGGGTCCCTCTAGGATTTGGAGTATAGGGAACTCAAAAGCAAAAGAATCCAAAATGCAAATGAAACAAACAGCTTAGAAACAGCCAAAAGGAACCCGAAAGGCAAGGCCTAACTTGGTAAACCTTAGAATATAACTAGGGTAAGTCCGCATTGCCGCATTTTTCACAAAATTTGCACCTTTACAAATATTTAAATATAACTTTTTATTATTCTTTAGGATCACAAGTAACTTTTTAAAATTTAATGATTGACAGACTTCTTAAATAAAAATAGAACTATTCCTTCGAAAAAAAAAATTAATATTTTTAACCACTAAAAACGAAATTGTTCTGAGCTAAACATATACTGCTTGCGTAAATATGCACGTAGAATAACAAATTGAGAACTTGTTATAAGCTATAAAATGGTTTATAAAATAATTAACGAAAATAGATCCTATCTGATTTGCTCGTCATTCTGCAAATGATTATTGATTTTATTTTTTAAAACTTTTTAGCACAATTTAGGTACAACAAACAGAAAAGCAAATAACATTTAAATATAAATGTTTTCTCAGATAATAATACAACTGACGGAAAAAGTAAAATTTTATTTTTCGAAAAAATTTGTGCGTGTTTGTTATTCGTTAGTATAACTAACGAACCACCCAATGACATTCTCTTTACCAACCAATGTATCATACAAAAACCTTATTTTTTATGTTTTTTAAATTTCTTTCTTACGAACTTTTAATCTTTACTCTGCTGCGTAGCATTTTAAATAACTTAAAACACGGCAAAAAATTATCGAGATATTTATAAATTAGCGGGATGTTTTGCTTATTTATCCTTATTTATAAATACCCCGGTATTTTACATCACAACACCAATGAGTCAGGATCAGGATACCCATGTGACTTATGTTAGTGTAGCTCTAAAACAACCCAAAAGTGCTGCTGTCTGCATTCCCCTGTCCGTTCTTCTCTGTTCCTTAATGGAAGCAGTAAATTGTGAGGTTGGGATTTGTGCTTGAAGAAGAATGTGCCACTGCAGTCCCTGTCACGGGTGTAGGTGTAAAATCATTAAACCAATGAGCAGCGAGGGCACTTCCAGGTTGCAAAAGACAATTGGAACTGACAGATTTTTCCGGATAGAAGCGCTTTACGAGCTTTTTCACTTCAAGCTCTGAATAGTAATGCAGTAGTTTAGTTATTTAAAATTGAACGACTGGAAAAGAATAACTTAGCTTGAAAAATAATGCAACTTTTATGTAAACTAGTAATAAATAAAACTGTTTTAAAATGAAGACAAAATTGGAACTGACAGATTTTTCCGGATAGAAGTGCTTACGGCTTTTTCCACTACAAGCTCTGAATAGTTAGAAATACAATAGTTGAGTTATTTAAATCGATGAACAATCCTACTGGAAAAGTATTTTAAAAAAAATTATTGCAACTTCTATTAAAAATAGTAATAAATAAAACGAAAATATTTTTTCTTGTGATGTTTCAATTATTATTATGTTATGACATGTACGTTCAGTCACCAAATTAATGGAAAATAGTTTATACTAAAAATGGCAAGTAATGGAAGTTGCCAGATATGTTGGTCTATAAAGCTGCAAATTTTCAACTTTTCAGTAAAATTAATCATTTTTAAAAGTTATAAATCAACAAGGTTTTGCAAATTGATTTATAGATAGATTTTATATAAAAAAAACTCCACACATACTTCCAATACCCTAAAAATACCCCATCAAGTGTAATGCATACATTATTTTTACTGTATCATATCTTAAAAGTTATTAATAGTTGAAAGTTAGTCGAAGATTACTTGAACAAAAATTCAAAGAAATTATAACTTAGGGGAATTTCTCTTCCTCCCTTGATTGAAGTATGTAAATGAATAGATTTGGAAATCAAATAACGCCCTTCTTTCAACTATCATCCAAAAAGAATTTAATATAAAGTAATATTTTTAAAAGCAGTTTAATCTTCAGTAATATGCATTAATTTCAATATTACGTAATTTTTTAATAAAAAATTTGGCTAATCTTATTTTTAAAAATTGAAAGTCAACTTACTCCTCCCAATAAAATCTTTGCATTCCCTGGCTCCAACGAGCTCTTTATGGAGGGAAAGTCATCTGAAAAAAAAAAGTTTTTTAAAAAAATTTAACAAAATGAAATTAACAGGTATTCTATACAGCACAATTGGATACGAAAAACAATTTTAATTTAATAGTTTAAAAACAGTAAAAAAAAACTATAATAACAAATAGGAAGTGTTTTTACAAAGCAATGTTCTAAAAAACTTGCAAAAAAATAATAATTGCATTTATAAGAATAATCAAATAATTTTAACTTGGTAAATTTTCAAAGAGAATGATTTCTCAATTACTCATTAACAAAAATAAACGAAATTGTTTAAATATATTGTTAATTTATTTACTTATAAAAAGTTATAAAACTTTTAATTTATGGAACGAAATGTCCCGTTTAAAACTTTTTTTTTTGCTTCATTCTTCGCCAACTTTTTGAAAGTATTCCAAAACAGAAACTAATTCAAAATTGCAGTATCAATAAAGAATTTAGAGGCTTTTTTTTTCAAGATATTTTTAAATTATGGATTACAGCTTCTTTAGTTCGAAACTCTTTATTTAATTTATTTGTGATTTTTAAAATATGATACATTCAGAAATGACATTAATTTCAGGTATCGTGAAATATGATAAGCCTTTTGACATGTAAACTGACCAGGTAAATTAAAGTATGCAAATACCAAAAAAAAAAAAAAAAACATGTTGCCATTCCTTTTAAAACTCGATTTAAAATTTATTATTTATATTTCAATCCCAATCAAGACACACAATTACACGACAGAAAATCTGGACACGCCCATTTAAAACTCCTCTATACTAAACGTACGTTTGTCGTTCTATTCCAGACTCGAGAGAGATCGAATGACGCACTCGCTTGTCCGGCCATCTTGACTCTCGAAACGCTTCTTACTACCCCCACCCCTCCCCCTCCCACACTATCAAATCGATCCAACACCCCACCCCAGTACAACATCCATCTAAATGCACAACACAAACTACTACTATAAAGTGACGTCAGCCAGATTAACCGCTGAACAAATGTTGCCTGAAGAACAAGAAGGTGGAACAAAGCTGGAGGTTCGAACGAGAAAAAGTATCTAAAACACTTATGGATATTAACGATTTTTATTATTTCGATTATTATTAAAAAATCCATGTTTTGTTCCATGTGCTAAACTTAAAGTTTCAAGGCTTAATTATTTCCAAAGTTGAAATGAAACATATTATAAACTCAAACTTATTCTAAGAAACTCCATTTTCGGGGAGTTTTTTAAAAAAAGTTTTCCATCTCCGCATCTTACAAGAAAAACAATTATTTTTCTGAACTAGAGGAATCCAATTTATTTTTATCGACAATTAACGCATTTTCAAAGCAACGGCAATATTTTGCGAAGTTGCATTAAAATATCAGATCTTCAGAAGCAGAAAACTCCACTAAAAACCCCTCTGAGCTATCACGTGGAGAAGAACGTGATTTTGGATTTCGCCTCTATAACAGCCCTATGTGTTACTTTATTTAACCATAGATACGTCACATATTTTTCTGAACCTGATAGCCAGGAAGTTACATATCAGGAGAAGTTATCATTAGCCGGAATATATATCTCGCATACAATTTTATGAAGACTAGTATGAGGAACTCACCTGACGACTCATCAAAGAAAACAGTTTTTCAACGTTTCCCATGCAGCAATTTAGTACAAAACACTTTTTTATTTTTTAAAAATTTATTGTTTGTATTATGACAAGAAGGTACAAGTTATGACAAGGTATATGCAACCCCATACCAACTGTATGTACTTAGTACTGACTTACGAAGCCGACAACTGTGGAAATTCTTATCGTAGCAATGGCGTGTCCTTTGGCATAGTATATTAACTATCACAGAAGCCCCGTAGTATTATTCCCACCCACCTTGGTGAATGTTACTACACATTCCAGAGAGGATGCAGAGGTCTCATTGCGCATGTCGGTTTCTTTGGCTTCCCTAACTATCCTATCCTGCAGTAGTCTCAAGGCATGGGGATGTGAAATACAAGGAGAGCAAGTGCTTTTCCCGGTGTTCTTTTGAATTGAAAAGAACTATAAGTTATTGAGTACAATTTTCGTATCGCATACATACCCCTCCAACTGATCTTGGGTTTAAAATTAGCTCAGCTTTTCAGCAGGTAAAAGTTGGATTACTTTTGCTGAATGTGTTGCAAATATAATTTCACTTCTTTTGAAATAGTCATGGGAGAAATTTTTTTTCCTGAGAACTTTATGAAAGAATACAAAGGACGGAAATAGTAGGATGTGGTCCATTGTAATTCTCCTAAGGGACTCAATTACCTAACGTTATAGTACTTTAGTATAATATTTTTCACTTTGAATTTATTGTATTCTCTCATGTTAAATTAATTTTGACTAACTGAAATATAACTATTTTTACAAGGGAAAAAATGGCAGAGTCGAAATTTATTAAAAAGAACCTAAATCATATTAATACAACCAAAAAAGAACAATTTCATGAAAGAGCATTAACTTTCGACATCTATATTTTTTAAAAAACGATGCGCTCTATCTCAGACTCTTGAGGAGTCGGGCCCTTAAGGTGAAGGGGGGGGGGGATGTTGCCGACAGAGTCTCACTCCATCATTTGTGCATGTGCACGCACACACACACAGACGCTGGCTGTGCATTGGTACATGCATGCATCCACCGGCCGAGTTCATTGTGATGTGGAGGCCAGTGGGGAAAGGGAGGGGAGAGAGGATTTCGTATTTCTCTCGCTCTTCTTGCGGAAAGTAGAAGTTTGGGATAGTAAGAGAGAACAGTTGATATCCGTTTCTGCTATTTGATTACTTTGTTTTTATTATTAAAGTTTCGATTTTGTATTGGTATTTAAGTAACAGTTTGAATTTAAGATTCAGTTATGTTGCACGATTGAAATTGGCGGGTTTTCAATAAATTCACATCGATTACAAACATTTTTAAATGATAGTAAATTTTTCAATGATTAAATGTGATGAAAATTAAATGAAAATTATCAATAAGCATTAAGATAATTCCAATATAATGAATAATAATATTTAACTTTCCAAACACCACACATGTATTTTTTAATACCACCACCATTAAGCCCCTCCCAAAAACTAAATTATTTAAACAACAATTTGACCCACCAAACAGTGACAGTATTTCAAACATCACAGAACAAACCATTCTCCGCTAATTACCACTATAACAGCTACAAGAGATCCCTTCATTATTTCCTCCGCATCCTCTCCCGAATGTGATTAGAGAGACCAACTCCGAGAGAGAGCGAGGCGATCCTTAGCGGCATTAGCGATTAATTTGAGGCAGGCATTCGCGTGTTTTGGACGGGGGAAGGAAATCGCAGGGGCTCAATATGGCGGCTCTTACCTTGGCCTCCCCGGCATTTTTAGCGACACAGCTCTTTGGATTAAGCATGCATAGATGAATAAATAGATTTTTAAATGATTTAAATATACTTTTTTAGCTTGTATGATTGATTTTTAAAATTCGGTTAATGGAATGAAATTGAATATTTAGACTTGTAAAAGTTTTATATTTAAACTATTAATATTTTATTATTATATTTAATATTGATATTTTTTTACTATTCGCATTTTTAATTTCCCCTGCAAGCATTTTTAGTGACACGCGTCTTTGTGCGATCGGATATAGCATGCATATTTAAAATGATTTAAAAAGAGTTTTTTTTCGCTCGCAACATTGAATTTTATATATAAATTCGGTTAATTGAACAAAATTGAATTTTTACAAGGTTAAAAATGATAGTTTGAATAAATTTTATTATTTTTTGACAAATGAAACTTCTTGTTTAAACTCCAATCCCCATTTTGATAGGGGAGAAGTTTTATAGGAAGAAGTCGAAAAGATGGAAATGTTAGATTTATAATTTAAATTATTTTAATTTTTAGAAAATCCTAATTTTTTTTTATCTTTTAAAAGTTGTGTTTTTATTGTTATTTTTAAACTGTAACTTTTAAAAATTCATTAAGAAATTTTTCTTATCTTTATTATGCTAATAGCAAGATTTATTATTTATTGTTATATTAATATGAAGCAAAAATATAACATTTATTATTTAATTCACTCGTTTTAAAATATATCCCCAAGCACATTTCTGTCGCAAAAATGAAACTACTCTGCAAAATCTAAAACTTTGTAAAACTGCCATTTTTCTCTTCTGACTTACGAGTTAAACCAGTACCCTAAAGCGATGGGCGTCAGCAAGTGAGCCCTCTTCAACAACTCGTCGAAAGCCCGATGAGTCGGACTGACAACGTCCTAACTCACATTTGACTGATTTTGAAACTTAACACTGGATTTGGAATTAAGACGATGAGAAAAAGAAATATAAGACACTTATAGTACAAAACAGAAAAAAAAAACTTTCATTTCACTGGTTTAACTTTAACAATTTACAAGTTTTAAAGGCACTTGTTGGTCAAATTGCTTTTCCGTTGTCAAAAGACACGATATGAAACTCTCACTTACCGCGTTATTATATATTAAAAATTTGTGGCATGGTTTTAACTTTGGGATGTATAAAAACAAGACTAAACCCCAATTAATTAATTGTTGAATAAAGAAAGAGATGATATTGTTCACTTGCTAAATAAAAAACTAAAGTTTGTACATTCAACACATAGCATGTTTAATAATGTCTATGGAAGGCAAATTTCGTTTCCGTTGTGAGAGGCACAAAATAAGTGCTCGTCCGTCCGTCCCCCTCTCCCCACTTTCACTTACTACAGCTTTACATACACTCTTAAGAATCTCCTACAGGAGTGAAATCCACTCCTGTAGGAGAAATGCATTTCCGACACTGGAGGAGTGAAAATTAACTCAGACTGAGTTAAAATCGCTCGTTTGTTTTAAGAGTGTATTTTAAAGATTTGTAGCATGGTCTTAACTTTGGGCTGCACAACAAAACCAAGCCCTAATTGTTTAATTGCTGAATAACGAGAAAAAAGTGAAATTATTCACATGCCAAATAACATTAAAATTTGTACATCTAACAAATACTTAACAATGACCAATGTCGACACTCGACACAGACACTCGACTCATTTTTGACACAAAAATATGGCGTGCTGCTCTTTCAAACCAATTCTGTGGCTAGCGAAATCGCCTGAAGTTTAGCAGAGGGCGGATCGAATACAACAAAGGGCCGGCCATCTTGTGACCGCCCTCCCTCCCCCCCGACAACACGAAAAAAGAACAAAAAGGACGCTGACGCCTGACGATTTTCGTCTCAATAATCGCAAAATAATAATAGAGTTGTGTGTTGTACGATGCAATTTTGCATGGATGATACTTTTTTGTTGGTAATAGGACACAGTTCACTGATCCTTTTTATTTATATAAAAAGGTGTATTTTATACAGATAGTGTGAAAAGTTTATATTATTATAACATTTATTTTTAAAGATAGGATGTTTTGATTTTTCGGAAGTTGTTTAGGGTTTAATTCTGTATCAATATATCATAGATTGTACTTTTTAACCCAGTCATTTCTAATTTTGTTAACAACACTTTTAAAACAAATTTTACAAATATATTTTAAACCTAAGTAAAAAGTTGTTATCGAGGTAAGAAAAGATACGGCAAAAAGAAAGCTGCCAGGTCAAATCCATATCAAATCATATAGGGGTCGACACCCAAGTGTAGACGAATTTAATGGGTTAGTTCTTTAGATAGATAAAATAACATTTGACAATTCTTTTTGATTTGTATCAATTATTTACAAAACTACGGCGTTTCAAAGTTTTCTAAAAAACGGGGCTACTTGAGGGTAAGAAGAATTTAGATTTTTCAATAAATTCACGAGAACAAACCGCAGTTTGAATCAAATTATCTGGTTTTTAAAACGTAGCTAAACAAATGTACTTAAGTTTATATAACTGTAACATATATTAATGAATTTAATAAATGAACAATAATTATAACTTACATTGTTTTAAATGCATCAACTACACCTTGTGCACCCACTATCTTGTATTTGGCACATTAAAACTGAAAATAAGAAAATATTCTGTTAACAACACAGTACGTTTTACATATAATTTAAAATTAATATTTCTTTTATTAGTTAATGGCGAATGTGCCCGGTTGACCACGGGTCTCCAAACTGTGTTCTCCAACTCAAACTGCTTCTGTGTTAATTCAATAGAAAAAATAATTTTCTAAGCCTCACTTTTAAAGCTATATTGAATAGATTCAGAAGTGTTTTTTTATTTATGATAAATGTAGCTGAAGCTGATTTACAGGTCTCTATAATCCCACTTTTTGAAATAGGTTCGAATAATTTTTTTTTCAATTATTAGTAAGCAGTTTTACAAAAAATATTTGAACAAATTTAAAAAAAAAATAGGATTATAGAGACCTGTAACTCAGCTACATTTATCATATAAAAAATATTTGTAAATATATTCAATACAGCTGGAGAAATGTCGCTTAGAAAAAATATTTTTTCCCATTAGTTTAGCATAGAGGCATTTTGGTTTGGAGACCCACAGCCTATCTGCCTCATTCGCTCTTGAGGGAAATTACTGTGCAGAGGTTACATATTCCAGATGTGGTCTTATATTAACAGAAGTTGTTTAAATATGAGAAATCAACTGCCAAAGAAATAAAAGGAAATGTTTTACCCTCTAAAAAATACCGATGTACTTCAAAATCTAATTATTAAAAAAAAAATCAAGAAAAACAAGTTTACACCGGAAAATCGAGAGTAAAAAAAATATTAATGAGGAAAACACATGATCATGGATCACATTGGATCATCGAGCTTGAATAACTTTTTAACTAATGTAAATAGAAGGTAATAATTATGCACCAAAGTTGATGCGAAAAATTACCCTTTTGTATAACTATCGTGAATAAGATCCATATAAAAGTCCACATTTTACGCTTCAATTTATGATGAAGAAATCAATCATAAAGTATCATAAGTAAATGATAGAAAGCACTTTATCGAAAATGGACTAGCGGAGCACATTGGAACACTCAGACATGGGATATTGGATCTCCCGAATACACTGATTGCCAATGGATAAATGCGGATACATTACAAGTGACAGTGACAATAAGCTTGTTTTATTTTCATTATATTAGTAGAATATGTTTTATAAATATGGTTATGTTGCACAACTATTATAAAATATTTAAATAACTTTAAAATTTATATTTTATTCTTTTAAAATATAACTATCATATCGAAGAAAATCGCGTAGCTTAGGCGCATAAGGGTACAACAAAAATGTTTAGGTTTTAAAGATATTGCTGATTAACACAAAGAGCTAAGAAAATTTGGTACAAGAATAGATTAATATTTATAAAATATATCAAACATACTAAGTATTCCAATATATTAATATTTATAAAATATTAATATGTTTAATGTTTATGCAACAAAATTATACCTAAACCAACAGTCTGTCCAATTACATTAACTGAACTCTGACTTTCATCACATTAATAGCTTCCAAACAGCGAGATGACCGCCATTTTTGCAGCCATTTTCTGTCGCGGAACCAGTATGGTCTGCATTTCTTTCTCTTTTTTTTCGGAAAAAAAGTATGTCATTGAACTGTGCACAATGCGCTTTCGTTCACTAACTTTGTATATATTTTTTTCTTTCTTAGGAGGCTAGTTTCTGGGGGGTTTCGGCATTTTTCCACGAAGAATGGAAAGAGCAAGGGGGTGATCTCTCTTCCTCATAACCTTTCCGAACTAGTGGAACACCTGTCTGCTCCTACCCCGCCAGTGAAAGTGTGTCGTTCAAGGCCACAGAGGCCTCAATTTTTGGTTAGGTTAGGTTTGAAATATCGTGACACTAGAGCTACACGAAGGCTATTGGCAACGGGCGTCGTATTTTAGAACCACATCAAGAGACGAGCTGACACCTGGTAGGCACCCAACGCAATCGTTAAGGAAGACATCGTACACTTTTAAAACAAAAGAGTGAAATCCACTCCAGTAGGAGTAGTGCATTTTCGACACTGGAAAGGAGTGAATATTAACTCAGACCGAGTTAAAATCACTCGTTTGGAGTGATCCTGTGGGAGGTTTAACACACAAAGGATCCACTCCTTTCGGGGAAGTGCATTTTCCAGACTTGAGGAGTGAAAATTAACTTAGACTGAGTTAAAATCGCTCGTTCGCTTTAAGAGTGTACGCAGCGTTAGGACTTTGAAGGATATTTTACGTGCACTCTCTTACACAGGGAATTATTTGTTGGATATTTTTGGCAGCACGGGCCATTTATAAGTTGCAATTATTTTGGCGATGCCCGGACCTGAACCTGGGACCTTTCGCATGCTAGGCGAGTGCCTAACCGACTGGGCTCCCCAACCCCAGGGGCCCAATTTTAAGGGACTTGGTTCTTTAAAATCGAAACCATTATCGAAATTGTGTAGGCTTCAAACATTGCTCGTCTGCTTAACGCCCCATTTGTGAATACCACTAACACTTTAATTTTAAAATATTAATTGAATTCATAAAAATGTTTAAGTTTTTAGAATTCATTTTTCGTGTTATTGAATTTGCCCTACACAAATTGTACTGCACTATTGTCAAACAAATAACTAAATTTCCTTTTGATTTAATCAAATCCTATAAAATAGGCTGAAATGTAGCGAAATTGACATGGTATTGAGGCTCTCAAACTTTAATAGTAATTGTTAGCAGGACAGCTCTCTAGCCTTAACGCCGGCTCTAGCCTTAACGCCGGACAAAAAACACAAACTCTCGCCCTGTTCAAAACCTTAATTTTTAAAAATAGAACTTTTTTTGACAAAAATCAAGATTTTTGTAATTGTGATAAGATTGGATATTCTGATACAGATACATCATAAAGAAGCAAAAAACATAGAAAACAATACTGCAATTATAAATACCGATTAATGAGGAATTAAACACGTTGTTTTTTATGCCTAAATGCCGCCCCGAATAAATGTGAGGATTAACCGCCGAAAGCGCTGAGTCTGGTGTTAGTTTAGAAAAATAAATAAAATAAATATATCTTTACTTTTGACGAAAATGGTATCCTCAAACAAGTGTATATTATCAAACAGATCTGAACCAACTAACATTCGTATCAATACTAAACGCTTTATAGTTTCATACAAATTAGGACAAGCATGAGAGAATTTAGCAGATGCGTAGGCTGATCCGCTTCTAACAGATGGGGGAAAATTAACAACGGAAGCGTTTGGTGTTGGGGGACTCTCCATGTTCAACAAAGGTCAAAGGCGATTTCGCCGGAAAAGCGGAAACAGTTTCACGCAATAACATGTTATGTACGAAAAAGCAAGGTATCGCATATTATTCAATAGTTGCATTCTCCAAACTACCATCAAATCCTTATTAACTAAAAATTTACAAAACAGACACGAAATGAGGAATGCTTAAAAATATTTAAATTTTAATAACCCATTTTACGTACTATGACACAAATTCAAAAAAAAGTTTCATTTCGAGTTTTTCTTAATTGGCCGAATAATATCTCACATTAAACTTGGCTACCTACCTTCGTGAGGATAAATTAATACCTTATTTCCAATTAACTTCAGTATTCAAATATACTCTTACTTGTCAGAAACTAACAAAGTGGGACTAGACGTCAAAATTAATTTTTTGATAAAATGGGGGAGGACTTTTCCTAGTCACCCCACAAAGCAAACACTATTTATTTCTAAGGCGAGAAAAAAGTTTCGCGAGTTTTGCAGGAAAGTAATCTTCTTAGTTTCAGATCAAAGAGTTTTAACTGGATAAGTATTCAGGAATAGACACACAAAACGTAAATCCCGTGCCAATTACGGTGGGCCGGGCCTCTTGAGATATGTGGGTGGGAATATGATACTCGTCCATCAAGGTTATTAAAAACCAGGTGTGTGTGTGTTTTGTTTTTTTTTGGTGGGGGGGTTAGGAGCTTTTTCAGGGTTTTAGGGGCATTTCATAATTAAAAAAACCTGATAATTCCTTACAATTATTACATAAATGTAATGGTAGAACCAAGTATTGCTTGTGAATGTGTAAAATTACATAGCCCGGAATATTGCATTTAAATTCAAATTTTAAAAAAAATCTATTAATTAAATAATTGTTATATAATTAGAGTACATTCAGATGTGAAATGTATTTTTATAATAAAAAGGTACACAATTGTAAATGTATATTAATGATAATAAAACAATATTAACAAAAAATTATATAAATTTTCTTTTGTATAAAAAGTTGTAACTTTTTTAAATTTCCAGCAAAGACAATTTTAACTTCAATCGGGTTTTTTAAAGGTTCAAGTTCGTTTTTTCGGGTCGGGGTAAAATCATAACAACCCCGCCGTCCATCCATCAAGTTGGGGTTTTGGAAAACTGAATCCCTTAACTGCATCACCTTTTGGAAGGGATGCGGAAGGATGTAGCATGGGGAAAAGTTCGCCATCGATTTATCGAACTTCAACAATGAAAAAGGACTTTTGACTGGTGTTTGAGGCAATGTAAGAGAACCGATGTTGCACGTTTCTGTTTTTATTTTTGTAAAAAAAACACACGTTAAATTAATATATTTTTATAATCTGAATCTATATAATACGAACACCTCTTCAACTGCCCCAGCACCACTGTAGCAATCTTCAAGATTAATTTGAACTGTTCCCGAGAGACCCTTTCTATACGGACAAAGTTGTGACAGTGGCCTGTGCATGTGCATGTGCATTGTGCACTGTTCCACGCTTTTAGAACTATGTATTAAACTCCCCCCACCTATCTCTTAGTAAGATATATATTTTTTCTTTTCGATTCTTTCACTGGTCACACGACAACATTGACAACAGCAACATATAATATACATAATTTGACATCCTGATTTTCAACGTCATTTGTTTGATTTAACTACACTTACAATCATGATACACGGAGCCGTTCGAATATATTAAAGTAAACTACACTATTGACTTTGGATTTTTGCCTTTCTTTACAAAAAAAAAATAATAAATAAATAAAAAATACCAGGTAAATATTGGAATTTGTTTAAACATTTTTGATTAAAAAGAAATGCGAAAGTTTATAGAAATGAAGATATTATTTCAACTTTAAAAAAATGTCAGTAAAAGTAGCGAAATTTCATAAAGTGTTAAGCAAAATATTTAAGGGGAAAAAAAGGTTATTTGAAAGAACAGAAACATTTTACGAATTTAAGAATAAGGCTATTGATTAAAATAACAGAAGGAAAATGAACAAGTTGTTCCTGATTTTCATACCTCTTCTACCCCGGAAAGGTGACTTTCCGGCTCGATGGTAGAAATTTTCAATCGTTGGAAATTCGGACATTTGAGGGGACTGCCGAAAAATATATTTTTCCCACAAAGCAATGATTTTCAATACTTAGCCCAAATCCTTTACCTCTACAAAGGGACCATAATGCCTGTTTGACATATCTCATGCGTATTTGAATCTAATTCTTATACTTGAAAATGTGCAAAATATCTGATTTTTAGGTTGATTCTGAAACAGATATTGAGATTTTAACTATCGATTGAGCTACGTTTGTTGATAAAATTTTGACTAACTCTAACAATAAAAATATATGTTTTATTGCGTTTTAAGCAAAGATGACTGCAGTAGATTGACATAATTATTATACACATCATAATCATGACAAAATGGCGAAGACATTTCTGACTAGCAGTGTTATATTATAAAATAGATCAAAGTAAAAAAAAAATTACCATACTATTGAATTTTTTTTTTATAAAATTACTATTAAGTATTCTTAAATAGTTCATTTTGAACTTTTATGGCTGCAAATTATTTTTAAAGAATGAATATTTTTTTTATTGCAGAGAAGGGTTAAAACTATTTTTATAATTAAGTTAGGAAAATAAACACTTCAGTAAAATTATTTCTAATATACGAATAAAAGTTTTGGAACTAGATAAAAAAAAATTCACTTGTTGGGATTTTTAACTTATTTACTCCATTGAAATCCACCAATCCCATCCAAAATCCACCAACTTATTACCCCATTGAAATTTCAATAAAATTATTAAATATCGAGATACGAAAACAATCAGTCGATAAAAAATGACGGGTCCTGTTTCGGTAAGATTAGTTTGAAATATCGTCGCACTAGAGCTACGCAAGGGCTATTGGGACGGGTGTAATGATTTAAAACCACAATCAAGCGACGGGGGTCCTGTTTCGAAAGTTTTGATGTCATTATTTGTATGTGGTTATAATTTTTTATAGCTAGTAAATATTACACTGAGATTTTCCAAAATACGCTACGGTCCCGTTTTACTTTAAAAAGTAATTAAAAAGAAGAAAAATAATGATAAAGTCAACAAAGGTGTCCTCGCTTTGGTTTGCGTAGTGCTTCGAACTAGCTAAGGGTTTCTCTGCTTATGCACAGGCTTCTCTTTCAAAAACCGAGAGCCCATTTAATTGAAGCTGGTCCGCCATTTAAAGAGCACAGAAGACGATAGCCGCGAAACAATGGCGGAAGGAAGGAAAGAGAGAAAATGAGATTCTTACTCGAGAAAAGAGCCCGGAGGTTAGATTAAGGTAGAGATGCTGCTTAGTCAAAAAATTTCATGTTATTGGTCATGTCAAGTGAAGCCATTAATTGCTTTCGCAATAGGCCCAAACAAACGATTGGTTAAATATCTAGCGTTACGTTCCATATGCAATAAAATGAATTTTTAATATTTTTTAAACCTTTTAAAAGAAGTGAAATATTGGAACCGTATTTAAAGATATTTCACCAAAATACACAACATGCATACATTCTTTATTTAATGATCGATTCTTGAAGATTAAAATGAAAAAAAAAATGCGAAACCCGAATCGCATGGAATTCCCACACAAATTGCGCCGCGGTTTGTATGGGCCTATCTCATCAATTTGGCGATAGCTTCTCGCTTTCCTCCGCCAAGCCTACCCGTCTTAATCTTACCTCCGCGAGATAGATAGAAAGAGAAAGTGGGAAGCCGAAGGAGGGAAGAGGCGTCGTGACCCAGATGTGCTAAGGCCATTCACGCATACTTTCGTCTTCTTGCCAGACTAGGGACGATCCCAGGCTTTAACTATTGATGGCATTGTAGGAGTAAAACGCAACAAAATGTGATATAGGTGCTATTACATTGTCTCAAATTAGGTTGAATATCATGAACCGGAAATAATATTAGGATAGAAATAAAAAAAAAACCAGTGATAAATTCAATCTGGATGAGGACCGGATAATGATCCAATCTAAAATCTATCGGGGTCTTGTTGCTAAGCTGTTCTGACTAGTGTTTCTTAAGGTGTATGAACCCCCCCCCCCCCCCCCTTCGCACACACAAACATACTAGTCATTATTTTAACGTCTTGATGCAGTTAAGTTATTCATTTGAGTTAATAAAAAAAAATATTTAACCTTCCGATCCAAATGGTTGTTTTCACTGCATAAATTTTTAAATTTAATTTGTTTTAAATAAATTATTTATTTAAACAAATCAGAATTTGGTTTATTTATTTTTAGTGATATTCTTTCTTAAAAACATTTCCAAATAAAAGTACAAAAAACAAAAGTTTATTAATTATACAATTTTAAATTTATGGATTTTAATTTAAAAAAAAAAAGACCGGTGCACAAAATGCGGAAAAAAGCCGAGTGTAACTGACCAGGGGGTTAACTTTACTATCTTATTTTACCTGATCAAAAAGGTTAAAAACTAATGAAATAGAAATATAACTAAACACTACCCAAATATACTGCTCCAAATAATGTGCACGAATATTTATTAATTTCATTACAATTTTAAGTTAGAAAATATAAATTAAGACCGTTCTCTATTCATGCACCGATAAATTAATTGCACTAACGCTTCACAGAATGCATAAGATGGGTATTGATATCACCTATCAGCGGCACAATGTGCGAAACGTATTGGTGGCTCAAAATCGATATCGCGTTCTTAACAGCTTATAGTGACGTGCGCCATCATCTATGACTCCTACGCGCTAAAGAGATTGCGATCGATGGGAAAGGTTAGTCCTCTAAAAATAACACCACATTTTGTTTCTTTTATTTGTTCCAGAAAATTGTGAGGAAAGCAAATAAATTTCAATGAAGCCAATATTTGAGACGTATTGGAATCTAATAAATGAAGCAATACCTTGGAAGCCACATAATTTATGAATGAAGATATTAGTGGAAGAGCGTGCTAAGTGACATTTTTTTTATTTAAATATTCGTGTCAATGAACAGGCTATTACCTCTGCTATTACCTTACTTAATGTGCTAATACCTCTTTTATATAAAGGTAACAATATTCCCCTTTTCATAAACTTTAAGTTGAGTAAAAAAATTTCCTTTTGCAAGTGCCGTTTTTAGCGTATCTAAATGCAAACGTATACCTTTAAAGCTCATTTTCTCGCTTTCACTTTTTGTCACTTAGCACGTTCTTCCACTAAGCTCTTCATATCTGTTGGAAAGTTGAAATACGTCGGGATTCAAAGATAAAATAATTATATTTAGGTTTATTTGAATATCGTCGCACTAGAGCTACACGAGGGGTGCCGACGGGTGTCGTAACTTAGAACCACAGTCAAGTAACGGGCCGACACCTGAGTAGGCACCCAACGCTAAGGGTGACATCGTAAACATCGTTGGTTGGAACTTAGGAGCTTGTTTAACGTGCACTCTCTCGGCTAGGGGTATTATTCGTCGGACATTTTTGGCTGCACGGGATAATATACTTATACGAGATTGATATTGCGTTAAAGTTTAGGTGTTGGCTTCATCGTATAAAATTGGTAGCGAAATTGAGAAATTATTTGGTGATTATTTATTGCCCCAAAAAAGCTTTTGGAAAAAGACAAGTAAATTATTCCATGTGTGGTCCATTTAAAAAAATAATAACAAAATATGTAATGAATATCTGAATTCACCCATTTTTTATTATTAAAAAATTAATTGTAATTATTAAGAAACAAAATTTTAAATATTTAAAACCTTATAACCAGGAATATTCCAGTTTAGTGGGTGAAGTATCACATCGAAACTCAATATCTTTGGAACTTTTTTTATAGTTGAGAACGGTTTGTACTGGAATTTACCAGGGATTGACCTTCCAAGAGTGACGAGTCATATTAGGCCCGAGGTTAGAACCCCAAAATTCTGAGGCCCCTGAATTTCAGGGTTTTATGCAAAATTGCTCCGTAAGCCCCTAAAATTTAAGTACATTTTTCGATTTATAGACTTTTTATTGAATCTGTTATTAAAGAGTGAAAATTCAAAAATTTTAATTCATATTTTAAAATTTTTAGCACTATTTTTTTTTAAAGATGTATACTATTACATGAGAAACCATACACAAAAGTTTACTGTTAGGGGCTCTAAAATTGCCTGTGCTTGTTACTTAATTCTAAATAAGGCCTTGAGTTAAAACGTTAGTTTGAATTATCGTCGTTCTAGAGCAATACGAGGGCTATTGAAATCAGGCCCTGAATTTAACAAAAACCCTAACACTAAAAAAAAATAATAATTTTAATTAGGATGAAATATAAACCTGCATTTAAAAAAAATCATATTTGACATTTTTTTTTATATAATTTTCCCTTTCACTCATTGAAACGGTAAGCTCCAAAAATTCCAAACAATACAAAAATGAATGGAGAAGGGTGGGTGGGCGGACCGAAACTCGGCGGGGGATCCCAATTAACCGACGCATATCCAATTACAGCGGACCTGAAAAATATGCCCTAAAACTGGATAACGATCTCATCGCTAATCAAAAATAAATGCACTTGGTCGGCCATGTATGCTTCACAACCACCATTAGGTAAAAGCCACCATATTGATTCGAAAGAGGCTGGTTGTTAAATGAGTTAGGGGTATTCGTTGAAAATGTTTATATGGAATCAGTTCAAATATAGTTATTTTATTTTCAAGGTTGTTTAACGTATCTATAGACCAATAAAGAAGGTGGCGTCAGACTATGATATACATTCGAATGGCAATGCAATTGATAGTGAAAGTGACAGTAAATCATTGCTAATGGAATATTAATAATCATAAAGCAGGTAATCGTACGCAAGGGTGTCCATTTCAATACTAGAATACAAATTTAAAAAAATAATAATAAATAATGCAACGCTTACATGAGCGTTTAAGCTAATATTTAAAAACTTTTTAAGAGCGCTCCTCATGGAGCCGAAAGTATTTTATCCTTAGAGACAATTCAATGGCGGTAACTCGTAAACTAAGTAAGAGTAATTCGCATGCAAAAAAAAAAATCAATCGGTTTTTTTTTCCATAACAATAATTGTCAAAAGGAACCACCTTCCATTGGAAATTAAGCAATAACTTTTTTTTTTAAATTTAAAAAAAAAAATTATAAAAACAAGGCCAAGACGATGGTTGTATGAAAATGGCTGGGAAGAATGTGTGTGAGGTGGGGGATGAAAATGGGGCTTGAGCAGCAGCAGCAAGTCTCTGAAGGTTACATTCGGTCACAGCTGGGATGACTGTGAACGCACTGGGAGGGTCCAATCTCACCTTTCCGCAGATATGGAGGGGTGGAAGCAGCAAAAGATGCAACTCGCGAAGAGACGTCAGAGAGATATTGACGGGGCGTATCACCAGCTTTGGCTCGGTTATCGCGAAGCTTTCTGTCAAGTAACAGGGATTTGGCACGATTGAAGTTTTTTTTAAATATATAAATTAAAATAAGGTTTAATTTGGAGAGAGGGCGTATTTTTAAGTTAGACAATTAAAGTCAAGTACAGATTAAAAAAAAAACTATTATGTGTTTTATTTTTCAGAATATCCCCACTGTCCCACATGATGCATGGAAAATTACATACGTAATAAAATTTTTGTATTATTCTGATGAAGCAGGCAGGACCTCCGGCTCTCGAAATATGAAAAAAAAAAATTAATAAAACTATTTGCGCAAAGAATTACTTTTTTTTCATGTATCATGTCAAAATTTTTAAAACTAGAAACAACCGGGTGTTAAACATTGCCCACTGAATTTTCTATCATTTAAAGGCAAAAATTTCGAAAGGTTCCAAAATGGAGCAGAAATTTCATACTCACAATCAGGACCAAGCACCCAAGTGAAGTAACCAACACGATATCCAAGCAAGTTCTGACGAGGTCTGTATTTATTTCTCTACCACACACCGTTGTTGAGAGTCTCACTTTTCTTCCGCGATCGAGTGGGGGCCAATGAGGGGTCGAAAGACAGAATTATTTCGGGAAGGAGGGAAGTAATGCTGATTTCCAAGTTTTGTTTTTTCTGAATTTACTTTTTACCATGGTATATGAATATTTTTTTACACATCCTTTAAATGTGTTACTACCTACAGATTTAGTTAGAAGATAATTTATATTTCAGATGTATTTTTCTACTACGAAGAACTTTAAATATGGTATAAATTTTAAGAAATGTTTGCAATCACGGAAGTATCATTCACATTTGTACGATAGTCAAGAAATGGGGGTTTAGGACGCATTGTTTCTTCGAATTAGTAGAGTTAAACTTCAGTTTTTCGTTCAATTTTACATAACAAAGCACCAATTTCTTCTCCTTTCAGCCCATACTAGAATATTAAGTTTAAACACTCAAAAACAATTAACATTCAACTGTTATTTCCCCCCTATTTACACAACCATTCATATGTAAACAAAGATGAGATGGTTTGTTTTGATCAGATTTACTTATTATTCCCAAATGAAGACCCGAAAGAGTGTTATTTTGAATTCAAAGCTAGAAAGATCACATTAACAAGAACACGGAGAAAAGGCATATCCATATGACACCCAAATGAAACTATAAAAAACTGACTTTAAAAAAAAAAAAATCTTGATACTCACATCAAGCACACCCACAGACGCCGATATCCCAGCACGTTGTGTGCCTTGAGCCTCGGCTCTTCCGCGAGGGGTAACAATGAATAATTCTGCTGCCACGCAAAAGATCTCGGGTCGAAAGTCGGGCATGCAGTGTCCGCGACCAAACTGATCGATTTGCGAATTGATTCGCACTCTTTTCCCTGGGATTCAGATGCATGGGGGGGGGGGGGGGTCTCGGGGTGTCCGAGTTGGGGTGGTTCGGGGAGGGGGGTTGGTCTGAGAGAGCGGTTGGTGGGTGTTGGTGTTGTTTTGAGGAAAACTGTTCTTTTGGTTTGAGGTTTCAATAATGGGAAAAGGAAGATAAAATATTCTTAATAGGAAAAATTAGTAGCAAAAACAGTAAAATTGTATGACTTTGTAGTAAAAATTTGCAATTTTAATTTGCGTGGGAATTTATAAGAGAGATTAATTTGATCTGATATAGGATACTACCCAGTCACTGACTATGATACGAAATCGTCAAAACTATTTTTTATAATTGCATTGAAATAGTTGTTATAAAATGCCGATAAACTATGTATTTTTGAAAGTATGACTTCAAATGTTCAATTAGGAATTTTCCATGTTTTAAAAACCTTTTGTGATATTCACAGTAGAAATAATTCCAGTTTCAGACAATCCAAATTAACAAAGTATTTTAATTAAGTCAATGCATTATAATTAGGGAAAATATTTAAAAAATAACCTTTTAGACATGATGTTCTTATGCAATTAAAAGCCAAATAATTTATAGAATTATAAACTTCGAATTATGACCTATAACCTATCATCTTTTTACTCTACAATAATCTAGCATGCAATTGATTTCATCATATACCTTTGATTACGCGATAATTTGGAGATGCCTGACCTTTTACACATTCCCAATCTTCTTTAAATAAACAATCTTAACAACAACTTAACATGCAACTTTTAAAAAAATCACATTTCAAGAAGAACACGGTGTTATTTTGCGCAACACCCCTCGCCCCAAGTAGCACAGGGTGTGTATAAATGAGCAAAAAAAAGGTAGGTAGAGTGCGCCGCCACGACCAAACCCCAGACAAGGAGATGAACGGAATCCCGGGAGAGGGGCAGATTGTGGAAACCCTAAGCAGCCCTCCCCCTTGTATCAGTGGTGATGCCCCGCAGATCTATCTGCACCTTGCCACCCATTGAGGGGCCCTTTACCCCGATGACATAGAGGGGGCCTGTTTTGCAAACAAAAATACATACCAAGATCGCGATAAAAACTGGCTTGACGCAAATAGAGGACTTGTCGACGAGAGGAACCACAAATAGGACGGACTCTTTTTACCTTACTCTTTTAGTTGAAAATGGATTTAAACAATCAAGCCATACATAGTCCACTTTTACACATAAAATAATTTTAGGTAGGTAGGTTTGAATTATCGTCGCACTAGAGCTACACGAGGGCTATTGGCGTCGTATTTTAGAACCACTGTCAAGTGACGAGCCAACACATAAATAGGCACCCAACGCAACCGTTAAAGCGCCGTATTTTAGAACCACAGTCAAGTGACGAGCCAACACCTGAATAGGCACCCAACGCAACCGTTAAAGGCGACATCATACGCAGCGTTAGGACTTTGGAGCATATTTAACGTGCACTCCCCTACACGGGGTATTATTCGTCGGACATTTTTGGGCTGCACGGGCCGTTTATAGGTCGACAGTTATTTCGGCGATGCCCGGACCCGAACCTGGGATCTTTCGCATACCAGGCGAGTGCCTAACCGACTGGGCTCCCCAGTCCCTCATAAAATAATGGAATGTATGGCGGCTCATAAGTATGTAAACGAATAACTCAACTAAGCTCGTGAAAAATTGTAGAGAAAATGTGCAATGCAAAAAAGATAAAAGTAAGTTAAGTGATAATTTACATAATATGTATATAAGACGAAACTTACAAACAGATAATTTAATTTCCTCTGCTTATTTAACGTACTTTAAAAATACAACTTTCTTAATGGTATTTACTCTCTTCGTATAACACACATACAATGCTATAAAACTCTTTAAAAACAAACAATCAATTTTGAGTTAGTTTCAACTTTGCCTCGTCGACTGTGAACTGATCTTCCGAAGACAAAATACAAGTAATCAAATAAAAACAATTCGATGGCAAATGTGACTGTTGCAAGTCTAATTGTCCACTGTATGGTTGGCTAGAGTAGGATTACGAGTGCCGAAAACGGATGCACCTATAGCAACAAGAAAATAACATGGCATGCTCAGCAAAGGGTGACGAAAACGACAAGACTTTCCATGGCTCGATTTGATACAAGACTCGATTTTCAATCTCATACAAAACTTGGAATATAAATTTAGGGAAAAAAATTAAATTTTAATCTAAAATTTAACAAACTATTTTAAAAATTATTTTTTAAAATAGTTTGAATCGATCTAAGCGGACACGGACAATATCTACATAAAAAGTATTTTGGAGTTTATTTAAAGAAAGGAGTATTATTTCGTCACACAAACCCTTGAAAAAAAGTTAGACGATTACATTAAATTTATTGAATTGTTTCTTTGTTGTGATTCAGAGAACGCTAGTTTTGTAATGACACCCTTCAAATATCTAACTAAAGGAAATAAATACAGATCCATTTTAATTTTTTATCCTAGCATTAAGGTTATCAATAGAGGGTTTGATCGAATTAAGATGTCGAGATTGTAGCTTGGAAAATAACGTAAAATAATTGAAAACGTTACCCCTCTCCCCACAAAAAATAAATAAATAAAAATTAGAAACGCTGGTTTAAAAATACAAACGGATTGTGTTTTTTCTGTAATTACCATTACTTGTATAGTTTCATATAACAAGTATCCCTAAAAAAATTAGATTTTTTTTTAAGCTAATGTTACAAAATATATTTATACTAGAAAACCTTGAAAATATATTTCAATCAAAATGTTCTCTTTTTAGCACTACCTTTACTCGCCACTAAAGAGCAGTGCTTTCAAAATGGTGACACAAAACAAACATCTACATCTCGCAGTTGCATAAAGCGAAACAAACCCCACAACTCCCGTAATTTTCCGTATCGTAAAATTCGCACTTGATGCAATTCCAAGTCGCACGAATCTCGAATCCTTCATTCCAAAATTAATAAATTCCCCAAACTACCATCACATGTGTTTTTATGAGCGCCGAGACAGAATCCCAAACAAAATAAGGCTTTGAAAAAAAAAGAAGGGCGGACATCCCTTTTATTGACTCGCAGCCACGAATTAAAAGAGGAGAGATCGCCGGAAGCTGCAAGAATGGCGGTCCCAACTCAGAATTTCACCGACACGTCTGGGGCTCTTCTTGGCGCAAACAGAAATGCATATTGTTATTGTTATTTTTGAATCTCAGGTTCTCAGGAACATAGAATTTGAGTTATTTGGATGTTAAATATATAGTAAGGGAATGGTGATGCAACTTGATAGATTTTCAGATAATTTGTTTAATTGAAATTAAAAATTAAATTAATACAGTTTACAGACTATTATATAGCACTTGCATGGAGACAATGTAATATTTTCAAAGCATATGAATTTCCCAGGTTATGATATACCGACCTTACCTTGGATATACGTTTGTTTGCATAACTACTGTAGCAAATACAAATAAATCCTTAAATGAAACAAAAATGTTTTTTTAATGAAACATTTCACAAAGCTATTTTTGTGGATTGGAATGCTACTTTTGAAAATAGTAATTTAATTAAACAAATTAGTATTATTTGTAAAAATATTAACTTTTATTACAAATGCAAGTTTTATTACAAACATAATTTTTATTACAAATGTTATTTTCATTAGAAATAACATTTGTAACAAAAATTTTACAATGATGAATCAATCCCACATTATATATCGCACAGTTTTTCAGTTCTCAAAACACAATTCAAATTTTGCATTACTGTCAATATGCCAAACACAGGGCAAAAAAAAAAAAGACGAAGTTCCACATACATGTTTTCACTGCCAAACCCACCCCGATAAACGCTTCGGATACTTCCTCCATGTAAGATACGGAGATCGGAATGGCATACTCGCTTACCGGAAAAGATAGAGAGAATGACGACAAAAGGCGTAACAACTTGGCGACCTTAATGTCGTGCTTTGGCGCTGATCACCGATCATGAGAGACGCTAGAGGAGTGTTACCATGGCAACAGGAGAGATCGACAATGGGAGGAGAATGAGAATTAGGCTTGGCGAGATTGGTGGAGTAGCCAAGGTGGAAATGATCGCCATTGATGAAATATGTTTTTCAGCTGGAGAGTGTAGATGAAATTGTGATTTGGAAAATTAATAGGAAAAGTGAAGCAAGTTTATTCTCCAGGAACTGGCTTTTTAAAGGTCAAGACACTCCACTTAACAAGTACGACTGGAAATTAAGGGGTCACAGGAGTCTTAAAAATGTGCAAAGAAGGAACTACAAAGTATAGTTTGATCTTTCATGCAATTTTTTAACTACTCAATATATAAGTATAATTTTTTTATATGTAATTCTGTAAGTTTTATTTAATATAAAACAAATTTTAAAATTTATGAAACTTTAGCCAAAACTGAAATAAATGATATCAAACATAAAGCTATTTGAACACATTGGGATTAGGCTTGCGCGGCAAATTTTGAGGTTAAAATTGAAAAAATGACCAAGAAAATGACTTTATATTGTACAAATATGAACAAACAAAGACTTATACCTAAATTCTCAGCTCAATTTTAATTAGAAATAATTTTTTAAAAAAATTTTAATCAAACTTTTAAAATTTATTAATTTTTTTAGAAAAAAGTTCTTAAAATAATTTCTAACTAAAATTGAGCAGAGAATTTAGGTATAAGTCTTCGCTTGTACTTATTTTTACCATATAAAGTCACTTTCTTGGAATTTTTTTCAATTTTGACCTCAAAATTTGCCGCGCAAGCCTAATCCCAATGTGTTCAAATAGCTTTATGTTTAATATCATTTATTTTAGTTTTGGCTAAAGTTTCATAAATTTTAAAATTTGTTTTATATTAAATAAATCTTATAGAATTACATATAACAAAATTATACTTAAATATTGAGTAGTTAAAAAATTACACGAAAGATCAAACTATACTTTGTAGTTCCTTCTTTGCACATTTTTAAGACTCCTATGACCCCTTAAGTTTTCTACGTAGTTGGATTGCTGCAATGGAAGAGCTATTTGGTTACTCACACCATTTGGTAAATGATTTAATTAAATCATACGGGAACAGTCACTACTGCCGCTGCCAAGGAAAAGTAATTTGTCGAAGGAGTCTTCGAAATGCATCGATAATTATTAATTAAACATTAAAAACACAAATAATTGACTCAAATTACAATTGATAATTAACCCAAAATATTTAACACGCTTAGAATGATGTAAAACATTTTACATTCTTTTTAATTCATATATTTACAATTTTAAACATGAAATAAGCAGGATCGTAACAGAATTTATCACTACGCAAACGTTGTTACCCATCATCCAGTATAACAGCCCAAGCTATTTAAATAATAAAGAAAAAAGTAATACAATAATATTTGGTCTAAAAACAAGATGGTAGTTCATTCTAAATTTCAATTTAAAAATTTGGGACAGTGCAAAATTCAAGCAGATTTGTTTAAAGCTAGAAATAAAATTGTTTTATTAATCTAAATTGTTTCAAATGAAAAATAACAAAGGGTCTGGTTTTTGAAATCTAACAATAATTTTAATTATTAAATCCCCATTTTTCAAGTTAAAAATATATCTATGTATAAAACAATTAATGTATGTACATAATATTTTTCAATCATTAGTAGCTGTGAACAATTATTCTATAGTTTGTGCTGCTAATCAATGTTTTTAATTAATAGTTTAACCAATAAATTAAGCAATATTTAACATTGCTTAGCTACACAATTAAAAAATTCAAAGTCAAATTTAATAAAATTTTTGTGAGGCAAATATTGGGATTCTGAGAGTGTGAATAAATTCTTCGCAACTTTTAACTATCCTAACCCGACCACATTAAATTTCAAAATCTCCCAATATTAGCGATACACTACGAAGTCTGGTAACTCCACCATAAACACAAGTGAAGGAGCGCACCACGTGACCTCTGACGTGCCTCTCCGCGCTCCATTCTTTTTTTTCTTCCTAGCATGATAGAGAGAAGGAGTGAGAGCGCCAAAAGAGAAAAGAGAGAGAGAATGTTGATAAAGAGGCGAAATCATCCGCTCTCTCCAAGATTGACAGGGTTGCAGATGAGCCTTTCTCAATTAGGCGTTGCAAAAAGAAAGAAAAAATATGTATTTAAATGCGCCTCGGAGTTGAAAAATGCCTCTTCGGTTGCTCGTTTCAATGGAGTTATGCAAAGCGTGTTAAGAAATGAAAAGGACAGGGTTAAGCAATTGTTAAGTGAATTGTGGGGTTTTTTTTTACCTTTCGATTCCGCGTGCAAATGATGATATAAATGCCGGTAGTTAAAGCTTTAATGTGACGTTAATTTTGGGTTTTATTAACTTGATTATGAAAATATGTTGGACAATAAATCACGCTCCTCACGCCACTTTGTTATTTATTTTTAATTTAATTTAAGAAGAAATAGAACCTTAGGAAGAAATATTAGAGATTTTCTAAACATAGAAGTTAACACGCAGGAGTTGAAATAATGAAATATTCTTAAGGGCGGATGAGCCCGATCAACTGGGGGTCTCTAAACCGAAATGCCTCAGTGTTAATCCAATGGGGAAAAATATTCTCCAAGCCACATTTCTCCGGCTGTATTGAAATATTTTACAAACTGTTTTTTAAATAATAAATGTAGCTAACTATCAGGTCTATATAATCTCATTTATGAAACTGCTTCGAATTTTTTGTGTAAAATTATTATTAATATTATTTTGAAAAATAAAAAAAAAATTCAAAAAGTGGGATTGTTGGTACTTGTAAGTCAGTTACATTTATCACATAAACACCGTTTGCAAAAACATTAAATGCAGCCAAAGAAATGTGGCTTAGAAAATATTTTTCTACATTGGATCACTGAGGCACTTTGGTTTGGAGACTCGTGGTCCAGCGCGCTCATTCCCCCTTAACCAGAAAAATAATTAGATTACTGGACTTACTTTTTTCCCCAAGAAGCTTAGGTGAATAAAACTGCATAACGCTCAATATCCTGCATGGGAATTTTTAGAAATTATGTCAACATCACAAAAATGTTATGACGCCATTTTGATACCTGTCGTCTGGAGAGGAAGAGCATTTATCGTGACGAATAATCAACTCAATGTTCGTACAGAAGTTATTTTCAATACAGAAGTGGTGGCTGGCGATCAGCCTTGAGATTGCAATAACATGAGACAAACTCAAAGCTGTCAAACACTGAGCGCTACATATACAGGATATATATCTTATTTCATAAAAAAGAAAATTAACAGGGTGCTCACTCAAAACTTATTTAAGGGCTTGACTATTTTAGGTTTTTTTAAGGGCAAGGTAGGGTTTAAAAAAATTCCGATTAAGATGCTTTAGAAATCCTGGGGACGACAGCAACATCCTTTATGGACCTCTGGAATCGATGATTCAGTGTGAGCCAATAAAACTCACCTAAGTTTCATCTCAATTTTTTTTATTAGTGTTCAAAACTTTAAAAGCGTTTCTCCCAAAACTCATATTTTCAAAGTCGCTGCCCATTCTAACTTCACAACTACTGCACCCTTCCTTTAGAATTTTTGCACACTATTTCTGTACATAATTTGCGAGGTTAAACTGGAGAGTTTTTTTTTTTTAAATGTTTATACATTTCATTTTATAGCAACAAATTAACCGATTTTTTCCCCCAAAATCACGTTTTTTTAAGTGTTCCCAAAAATTAAAAATTTTAAACTTCGATAAAAAAAGTGTTAACTGGGGAAGTCTTTATCTAACGATATAACTTTTTTTTTTCCGGATGTTAGTTATGATGGGCAAAGCAATTAAACTTTTTTCCGAGACGCTTGACGAAAACTGCTACCATCGCCGAGTATTTTTCAATATTTCTTCAAGAAAACTGGACACAATGTTCTTCGAATGCCACACTTTAATGTACCATTGGTTTAAATAAATATATTTTACCGTTTCGTCAGCAAAAAATCATAAAAATGTGCCTTATTTCACAGGAATTAACCCTACTCTGCCCTTAAGGCCACTTAATGTTAATTAGAATTGTAATATAATCACACATTAATTGTAATTAGTCACACAATAATTAGTTAATCACACAACTAATTTTCCAGAATATATCGTTTTATATTAGTTTAGTATTTATATTGTATGGATGAATTAATATTAAAATTAAATTAATTACTAAAATAAACTCACTCAAATGAGAAACGAACTCAGAGTAATTTATTGACGCGGCAAAAAGCAAAGAATTTAACCTTAACATAAGCCATATTACTTGGGACTTTTTTTCTTAAATATTGCCATTTTTTCTTTAACAAATTATGATCTTTAGAACTTGGATTTTTATAAATTACTAGTGTTTAAACAATATTTTTAAAAAAACTAAAAACGCAATTATTTACCAAAAACAAAAGCATAATCAATTTCAATGCGATAGTTTATCACTAAGGTGTAGGGACATATTAAACACTTTACGGAATTCTTTTAGTGGAAAATTTAGAAAGTATGAGTACGTTAAATAAATGTGAGATACATCAAAAATAGAAAATAAATCATAAATACCGTACGTAGTAGAACTTTCAGTACATATTCTAACATATTTTCTATATTGACCTATGAATGTTGATTTCCATTTATTGGTTAAACAATATGGCTATTAATAAAATAAGTTAAAAACTGTAAATGAATCAAAATTTCTAACTAAAATACAAAATAGAGTCTTTAAAAAAACTTATCCAAAATACTAAGTGCACAAAAAGTACCAATTTGTCAAGAGTGAAAATAAACAATTATATTTTGACTATGATCATAAGCATTGGCTAAATAACATAAGAGTTAAAAGTTTTCTAGTTTGACCCACTTTAACTGCGTTGAGATAAAATTTGCGTGGTAAAGGTACAACGACTTTAGTAGAGGTACACCGAAACACAGAGAAATGTGTCAGAAATGCAAAAGAGGTGTCGCTTAGAATTTTTTAAAGTAAATATGCGCAATCGATGCGACACAATGTAACTTTAAAAGGGAAGTTACATGGAGAAAATAGTATTTAATTATAATTATTACTGTCTAGATAAGCATATTATGAATACATGATAGGTAATTTCGGAAATAATAATGGCTAAATCTAATTTAAATATTAAAAATGTGTCGATTGCATAAAACACGTAACACATTATTTGGGGGAAAAAAATGGTTTTACTTTACAAAATTCAAAGTTACATGAAATTATAAATTGTTTTAGTTCAATAGAAAATGAATTATAAGTTTTATTTTTCTTTTGCTTATTATGCATTATTTTTAATTATGTGTGTAACTTATAAAGTACTAAAAATGTTTTTATAAAAAAAAAGTATCGCAGTTGAAGTATGTATTGCGAATGAAAAACATAAAAAAAATCATCAGATCGTAATTGGAGCTGTTCATAGATCAAAATAAGTGCATATCAGTATGATTAAGTATTACATACATAATTTATAATATGATTTAATAAACAATTCCTTATCATTTAGAAATTTTCGGTTAAAAACTTTAAAATTATGAGCAAGAGAGTTCAACAACTAGTACGTCAACTTATTTATTTTTAGCATCCATAGACTGGGCTTTAAAAAAAAAAACGAAACAAATTTGAAATGAAGAACATCCTTCGAACATGTAAGTTTACTGGGAGTGAGCCACGAATGCATTCACTTAGCTATTTCCTCATTAAAAAAAGGGGATTTCAGGTGCCAAACAACTAACGATACAAGCTATAATAGAAATGTCGATCAACTTGATTTGGATGACTGCAAAAAGAATTCAGCCACTACGTTGTGTTTTAAATTTTATATGACTAATCAAGCTAGGAAATAAATTACAAATGTTGGTAACAATGAATTAAAATATAGATTGTTATGATATCGAAAGGGTTTAATTTAAGTACAGTGAACTTACATGTGCAAAGGATGTTCATTTGTGTTTCAATTTATTAAATTTGTTTCGTTTTTGAGGTCCAGTGTAAGAATGCATAAAGTAACTTGATGAATTTAGTTGTTAAGCTATTACTCATAATTTGAAAGCTTAAAACCAAAAATATCTAAATGATAAAAACTTAGTTATTGAATTATAAAGAAAATGCCAAGTAATATTCAATTATATATTAATTAGGACAATTAACATTAAATAGGCTTATTTTAAGCAAAGTGAGTTTTAAACTTGGCATTCAATTTTTTCAGCCATAGTTAAGATATGACGTTTTTATGTGTCTTTTTTTTTTCGTATACTTAAAATAAAATAAAAAAAAACGTATTTTCATTAAATAACAACACGTGTTATATACTTTCAAAAACATGGAAATTTAATATTTTAAATAATTGAAACTTAAATAATTGAAAAAGTCAATTAAAGATCGAATGTTTTTATTATTATCTTTTGTAAATTCATTTTATATATGACCCTGTAATACTACTAAAAATTATCCTGAGGGAGAATGGGAGCATGTCCCAAACCGAAGTATTCTTTTCTGTTAATCCTACGGGGAAAACAATTTTCTAAGCAAGTTATTCTGGTCAGATAAAATAATTTTACCAACGGTTTTCTTGTATGCTAAATGTGGCTGACTTTAACGTCCCCATAATAGTACCACGTTGTGAAAACGCCGATTTTTTTTATTTTTTATTTTCAATATATAATTTTACTACAAAATAGTTGAACCAATTTCGAAGAGTAGAATTATCGGGACATTTAAGGTAGCTACATTTATCCTATAAAAAAAGTTTGTAAAAAATATTCAATACAGCCGGAGTAAGGCTTAGAGTTTTTTTTTCATTGGATTACACATAATACTTCAACTTGGAGATCCGACATTCCACCTTAATAAATATCACCAAAACATTAATATATATAACTCAAATATTAAAACCCAAAAATTTAAAGCCCTTGCGAACCCACTTCAACACGAATCAATCGTCGAGCACGTAGCTGGCCAGCCCGAGTGGCGGTCTCATAACGATCCATGCTTTCCGCAGCATAGTAGTGAATTCACTACTATATGTGATGTGCCTAGATGAACTGCATACATTATATCGACCCGTCTCCCTTACCATCAAAACCTGTACCAGAAGGCTGGAATCGAGTTCTTCGCGCATCTTTGCATACCATGCAGTTAAGAGTAGTCTGCATTCCATACGTGGCTGGCGTTTCTTTGAAAAGAACTAAACGACAAAGAATCACCTCAAAAATGTCTTCAAAAGTCACGGCCTTCCTTAAAGATCTCTGAGGGCCACAGACGTCACTCTTCTCGCAACACAGTTAATTATCAAAATGTATGAATTTACTAAATTTTAAATGGGGGGGGGGGGGGGAGAGTCTACAAAATTCCAGGCCGTCCTTAAAACCTTTGAGGGTTAAAGAAGTCATCCTGACCAATAGGTTTTCTATATTTATTTTCATAATTTATTTTTAAACAAACTAATGTTGTAATTTTTTAATGATAGGTAATTTCGGAAAAATTAATGGCTAAATCTTATTCGGAAAAATTTAGTTTTAGTTTTAAAAAGTTTAGAGTTACATTAAATATAATGTAACTTTAAACTTTTTAATATAGTTAATATTCAAAAATTTATAAATTAATTTAAATTTTAAAAATGTGAAAGTTGAAGGGTGATTTACAATCCTTTTTAACACAATACAATTTTAAAGAGCGAATAAAATTAAATTTTTCATTAAAATATAAAATGTAATCTCATGCAGTCAAAAACAAGTTTACACTTTGCTTAGCCCTTTAAAGGGTTAAGTACTAAAAAGAAATTGATATAGGTCTGTCTAGAAAATAAAGAAACACATAAATTATTTATAGTTTTAATATAACTATATAATTAATTATAGGACCGCCTAATACTTTACTTATTTATATAATGTTTCAAGGGATTTCTAGCCGAAGGTCATTTTATCACCAAAATTATATAGTGAAAGGGTCTGCATAGATGGATGAATATATAACAGGAACTTATGGTCAATAAGATGAAGAAGGTTAATAACAGACATCTTGTGGAGAAAATGCCTGATAACATTTTAAAGATCCATTGAAAAAAGAGTGTGGTAGGTAAGAAAAATGCAATTTACGTATGTAATATGCCACATACCAGTACCACAGCTAGTACGTTCGTAAGAACTCAGTTGGGGAAAATAATGCTAAATACCTTTCGGAAAAACCTGTTTCCATTCTTTCCTCTTCCAACTGTCCCACAGTAAGCCACCTCAGGGAGAAAACTTCGGAAAGCGGAAATTCTCGATTGTGAAGAGCTCATTTTAATAAATGGTAACAAACCCCTGAATGTGTCATTATAGAGAAAGCTAGACACATACACTTAAAATACAAAACTCTAAAACACTTCTATCTAAAAATTTCTAGGGGAAATTCAAAATGAGAATTTAAATTAAAAATGTACAAATAAAATTTATCATGCGAAATTTCGAAAAAAAAAATTCATTAAAAAGGTTGGGAAATAAATTTGAATTTTTAAATTACTTTTACAATTTATTCCGTGAATTGTTTTTTAATCATCGGATATTTGTGTACAATTATCAATATGCCTTTGAACAAACATGATTTAATTGAAAAGTAGCAAAATAAAAAATAATTAATGAAATAAACCAAAAGGATCTATAACAGTAAGATGTGGGGAAGAGAGGAGGCAATGTAAAAGTTTTAAAAATATTTTTAAGTATAAATTTGATGAAGTACATCGAAATTCGACCAAGTATATCTCAATTTAGTTTAAGCTATCAAAACTTAAAAAAATACAGTGGTCATATAAGTTAATGTTAAACATAAAAAAACAGCCTAATAATAAATCTTTTTAATAAATTTGATGAAACATTTATAATGATATTACAAATAAGGTTTTTAAGGTTACAATAAGGTAAGGCAATTAAGGTAATCTTCACTATAAAAAGTGTTCATAAAATTTCAACTAGGATCTAAAATATTTGTCATTGCATAAGATTTTTTTTGGGGGGGGGGGGAGGGAATAATAAAGAGAGTGACAACATAAAATTTTTACCAGGACCTACACTAAATTCTAAAAAAAAAATAGGTAACACATCAACAATTGAAAAAAAATGGGAATAAAGAAAGCCTTATATAAATTCAATTTCTAATACAACATTTAAAAAAACTTGAAACAAAAAATACCTTACCTATCAAATTATCCAGCCAATTGAAAACCTTCCCTTTAAAACCAACAATGATCAAAATCAGTAAAACGACAGCCGAAACCACCACATGTGCTCATCAAAGCAGGGACCTTCCGATTAGACAGTCCACCACCCTAGAGCCTCCGTATCATCGGCGCAGCTATAAATAGAATTGATCCCTACCAGCTTGCTCTCGGGCTTCCGTGGGGAGGGGGATCGCAAAAGGGGGGTGGGGGAAACTCTTTATTTTAAACGGGCGGGGCGTCCTTTAGTTTCCATCTCCGTGATGTCAAGGAAATTTATCAGGTTAAAGTCTGGAGTTGCTTTGAATGAAAGAATGTATGGTGATAGATTTCTAAGTTCCCTTGATGGTAAAATGCCTGGACTAGTACAATGTTAAAAAAAAATCGGCAAATTTACGGTTTTAAAATTAGTAGTTGTGTTCGTAGAAAATAACTGTAAGAAATACTGGAACGTTCACTATTAAATACGGCAAATTCCATTTAAAATACAATTCGAACCTACAATTTTTAAGCTACAAGTGTCATATGAAAAATCTTTGGAGAAAACTTTTAAACTGTATAATAATTTAGGAATACGGCTTTAAAGCATCGAAAAGTAAGGAAATTATTCCGTAAAATTTACGATTTTGTTTCGAGTGTCCTCACGATATCCACTCCATATCACAATGTCAGGATAATGTCTTAAGGGGACACGGTACCACTTTCAAAAAAATGTTTAATTTAGACATATTCACTATAAAATTTATGTTTTATCAGTTCAATCTATATTTAAAAACAATATATGACAAAAAAAAATTACAATTTTTTGAACTTTTAAAAAATGCTAAGGCTTTTTTAAATACAAATATTTCAACCAAATTTTTTTTCCTCATGTAGTGTACTTTAAACTGTTTTACATAACAATTGGCATCCAAATTTGATTTATCTTCCGTAGTTGTTTTATAAAAAATATTTATGTAAAAAAATCCCTAATTATTTTAGCATATTTGACAATTTTCGACTTTAATATTTTTTTATAAAAAAAGTAATACTTTTTTAAACAATTTTAATGCCAATTCTTAATATTAACATATTTGACAGACTGTATACATAATTTCTTAGATATTTATAAGTAATTTAAATAGCCTTAGAGTTTTAAAGAACTTGTCATCAAGGAAATATAAACATAAAGAAAAACGCATTTAAAGTTTTCATTAGTATGCATTTCCATCATACCTTTCCGCATAAAAAATAGAATAATTTTTTTTAAAATATAGATACACTTTTAAAACTTGGTAGAATTATTTAGAAGGTTCTAAACTTTAATTTTAGCAAATAAAAACAAATTCGCAATTTTTGCAAATTTTGAGGTACTGTGTCCCCTTAATCTGATCACGCGTATTCGATGTATCGATATTAAAACGTGGGGGTGGCAATTAAAAAAAAAGCCGCTTCAATTAACAATCCGTTATTCATTTTAGGCCTCTTCTTAAATTAGCACCTTGTACATACTAAAGTATAAGTTTGGATGTAAAACTATTTTATTTTAGTACTTAAATAACACACATACTAGAATGGTTTATACTTTTGAAGTAACAATTTATACAGAAGAGCACAAGAATCGAACTCTGACCATTGAGTGTCCCGAACTCTGACCATTCAGAACTCTCATCGTAATAAAGTCTAGAACTCTAACCGTCCAGAACTCTCATCGTTATAAAGTCTAGAACTCTAACTTAAACAAATAATACAAACTATATAAAAGCATAGAAGTATTTGATGCTTATTATGATATGTATCTTGATGCTTATTATATGTATCTTGATGCTTATTATGTATGATGCTTATTATGAAGTCATTCAAAACTGACTTATATCACAAATTATCTTCATTTTAGTCTCCACCCAACGTTTATAATGTCTAAGTGGATTTTTTTAAACACACTGTGTCCGTCCTTCATTACCCACTTTCATAGCCCAAACTACAAATATGACTCATCCAACAATTCACAGTATTGAAACTAGAAGTCATTGAAAATCAAAGAAGAAATTCGAATTCTAAGTATATACTTCAATCATTTAAAAATCCTGAAAATACTCATTTAACTGAGTGACACACATTTAAGTGTAGGTGTTAAATTTTTTTAAAAGAAAAATTTTAAATTTTAAATGTTACTTTTAAATCATTTTTCTTTTTTTAAGTTTGTATCATATTAACTTTATTGTTAAAATAACCATATATAGAATTCATGAAAAAGCGTTACTGGGGGAGTTCGATATTAATGCACGTTTTGAAACTGAAATTACTGGCAAAAATATTTCGTCAAAATACCCAGAAAATATTATAAATAGAGAAACGAATAATCAGAAGCTAAATTTAGCTCATCCGTACAGGAATTCTAAGAAGCTCGCTGTTTGTCTACAACTACTTCGAACAGTTAAAGCACTGTCTTGAAGATAAAAAGAAATCACAGCAAGTGAAACATTTCCTACAACATAAGTTGTTCGAAATTAATTTTTGACAGTATACTGTTCACTACTTTTCAGATATCCAAGCAATTTAAAAAGATATATCAATATCAAAAGATATTTCAGAAAAGGAATTATAAATAAAACGCTATACTGGTTTTGGAAAATCAATTTGAGTCAGATTAGAATAATTTATGGCAATAACAATAGGGCTAAAAATATTTTTAGAATTACAAATAAAATACTATAATGTCATACAACAAGCGCGTAAAGCTAGATATATAATTTTTAATGTCATTTTTCTTTATTTGGATTTTGTCATTTCAGGTTGAAATCGGACACTTCTTAAGCTTGAAAAATTTTTATTAACCCTTTCAGTCCCAGTGATGCAATTTGGCATCGTCATGTTTCTGATCATAATTTAAAAATAATAATAATAAGGCTGACATCTATTGGGATCAATAAAAAACATTTTTTAATAGAAAAAAGTTTGAAGAATTGAATGATATGCTTTTGGATATCATAAATGGCTACAGACAATCAGATTTTTTTTTTCTAAAATGATGATGCAAAATTGTTATTGGGACTGAAAGGGTTAAAAAATTTCCTCCATTTACAACTTTTAACACTATCGATTTCAGGCACTCATTTTTTTTTTCAAGATACTTTAAAGTGACGACCTCGTTTACAATTGTAAAATAAACTTTAATTATTTATTTGAAAAAAGCTGTTTTTCCTTATTACATTAGCTTAATGGAGAAGCTCATACAAAAGTCAGAGTTATCCTCTTTCCGGAAATTCTTCCTACCTTTCAAGATTCTTGATATTCATTTCAAGTTTATCAAATTTATTTAAATACATAATATTTTTTTAAATCCCTTTTTTGTTGTATTCATCGTGTTTTTTTATGAAAAGGTAAAATATTATACAATTTTACTTAAACTATGTTTAAAAAAGCTAACCAAATCGAATTTTAGCAGGAAAGCGAATCATAGAATCACCGAACTACCTTCCAGGAAGTGGCGTAATATTGATCTATCGAAGCGATGGACGCTTGGCCATGTCATTCCGCCGTCTTAAGGTCAAAGGTGTGTCTACTTTGAGACATAGGTTAGATATACATGAATACATGAGAAATAGTTTTTGAGACGATCGTAAGACGTTTTTATGAAGCTTATTTAAAATACAAAAAAAAAATATGATGACTTATTTTCAAAAACATAAAAAAGTAGGTTTGTAACAGTATTTACACCGTTTGAATACAACATTTGTGCTCAAAGGGGAAAAAAATCGCAAAACACAGCATTTAATTATATTTTAAAACTTAACACGCTAAATTTGAATAGTTTAATTTTCTTTTAAAAATTCAATAATTATTCCATAGCTTTCTAACTATTTCCGAGAATAAACATGTAACATTCCTCGCTGTTAAATAGAAGAAAAACATTTCATATCAACAACATTCAAACAATATATTACCTTTGGCTAAACCAAATGATTCTTAAATAGCGTTTAAAAAACAAAAAAAAAAGCAGCAACAAATACCATATCAAAAGGAATAAATTGAATTAAAACGTAATCATTTAGTATTCATAAAATGTAAATGAAAAATAAAATTTTCTGATAAAAATAACCCAAAATATAACGCCTTCTGCCGCTTTCTAAACAAATAATGCAAACTATATCAAAGATTAGTATAAGCATATGATTTATATTATGACGTCATTCAAAACCGACTAATATCACAAAAATATTTTTCTTTAGCATCCACCTTACGTTTATGACGTGTTGGCAGACCTTACGTTTATGATGAATTTGTAGTTTATAATTTTTTTTAGGAAATTTATTTTTTTGATATAAACCAGTAGGAATGACGTCTAAAAAAATGTCACAATGAGATTATGTTAGGCGCCTCTTTCAGTTAAACTTCGATTGCAGTTAAACTTCGATTTCCTATTTCAGTTTAAGTACTTGGATTATGAATTTTATTCTGAATTTTTCAATTATTATTTTTTTTTTAAAAATGAATTCATTGACGTATTATCACACTTGTCTGTAGCATTTATTAGTTTGGGTTATGAAATAGGGTATATGAATAGATGGACATAGCCCATATTAAAGCGTCCGATTTTTTTTTACGTTATAAAAATAGTCTAGAAAATAAAGCTTAATAACGTTTGACTTGCACTTTTAGTGTAGGAATATTGTTTTTTCTTAACTCTGACTGCAATTTCATTTCGTTAAATCCAATACATGATTAATAAAAAAGTAAGGTTCTTTACTTACTTTAACAGTACTAATACCGACTTCTTTAAGCCAGCGACATGACTATCGAAACGTATACCTTCAATTAATTTTGTATTTAAAATGAAACAGAAATCCGAAACGTGATGTAAACAGCATATTTCGCTTAAACTAACATAACAATTGTTCTGTGAATAGAAATAAATGTCTAAAGTCAGCATCCGGAACCAAAACGTTCAACGGATTTCCTGTGGTCAACGAATTTCTAGATCAATGATGTTGGCCTACGATATTGAGATGAAAATCTAAATAAAAAAAATTACGCAAAATATCGAAGATTTCACACTGCATAAATGTAACGGAATGGCAGTGTTTGGAAAGAGAAAAAGCTCCACGTCGTAATTATTCTTACTCGAACCTTCGTATCTAATGCAAACACTTTTAGAAAAAGTAAAACAAACGAGGGGTATTGAAACATAAAAGATAGGTTTTTGTAACAGTAAATATTACTTAAGACTACTCCCACTCACTATTTATGCACTTCTTATAAAGAAAATCACCAAACAAGGCTTTTGTTCTGAACTTTTAAAGAGAAAAATTAAATACTTCATTAACTTTCTTTCGTAGATATAGCTAATGGCCTTTATCGTTTTTCTATATTGCTTTTGAAGTCTGCCTAGACAGTATATATGTCGGCAGTTATTTTGGCAATGCCCGCCCCGAACCTGGGATCATTCGCATGCAAGACAACGCCTTACCGACAAGGCAACCCAGACACACCAAGGAGGGGGAGGGAGGGGGAACGTCCACAAGTGAGCTACATAAATCAATTACCAGTGGACTATATATGCCGGATGTTAGGTTTAAGTTAAAAAACATTTAATAATTTTTTAGGGATAGGATAGGGTGAAAAAGGTCTATATGTTTTAATGACTGTCTATAAAGAAAATGAATCTGGAATACCAAAGTACCAGCCAATATCAGATAATAAAATTATAACAGGCCAATTCTCAGATCACCCGACGAATTGATTGTTAACGGGCTTTTTGCTAGGGCCCCGAATTTCAGGGGCCCCTACATTTTTTTTAGTTTATATTATATTAAATGCTCTTTAGACCCTAAATTTTCCAGTAAACTTAAAAATTTCTGACACCCAACTAGATTTTAATTTGATTTGAACTCAGACATTGGCATAACGTGATTGTTTTGAGTTATGTTCTAGATCAGGCTCTGACAGTAAGTAACAAAAGACGGTTTAGCAAATAACGTCCTACTGCCCACCTTTACTATTTTCCTCAAATTCGGGGAAATACGTTTTTTTTTTTGTTTTTTTTGACAGATAAGATGTTAAATTTCAACCAAGTAAAAATAATTATGTTCGAATCATTACTCAACAAAGCATGTCTGGTTCATTACTTATATTACACTTAATAATTAAAATGTGCAGCCAATAAAAAATATATATTACGCGTCGAACTCTATATAATATATATCATCTATTTCTATATCATACATAACAAGTTATATTATAAATATCGTGTTTATACATACAATGGGGAACGTATTTCTGTAATAAACTTACACAACAGCCAATACACAGCTGGACTGAAATATTGTGACACAGATACAAAAAGGAAATAAGTTTATAAAATAAATTTGTTTTGATCGGAATTGGCAAGGTCAATTTTTTTCTTCAAAAGAAACATTGCAAAGGAAAAACAGTTCTTTATTTCAGGAGATTTGTGGAAAGTCTCTTTGTATAAAACTAGTTCAGGTTTGTTAGCCTACCAATCGACTTACAGTACGAATAGGCTGTGAATTAATTAAGCTATGAATGCTGATATCAATCGATAATTAAAATTACTGGCATTTTTATAGTTTCTATCTAATAAGAGTTTGAAATAAATTCTATAAAATAAATTTTCTAATTATCTTTCTCAATCTTAATTGGCTGGTAAATCCAAAGATCAAAATAAAAATAAGAGACATTTAAGTTAAATTAGTCCAACGGTTTTGAACCTCTCTTATCTTATGAACAGAACATGTTGGGCATTTGACGCTGACATGTTGGGCATTCGTATATGAAACATATTTTTTGCAAATTTCAATGCAAAAAAAAAATATTTAAAAAGGAGTTTCATTGGCTGGTCATTGGTCATGTACTGTGCGCTGTGAATGCGTCAAACATTCATGTTTTTTTTAATGATTTTATTCAAAATAATATCGTTCAAATCATATAGATTTTGTAAGCAGCAATCACATTCTTAAATTTATAGAAAATTTACGTTTTAATTAGGTAGTCTTTTTGCCGAATTCAAAATTTTGTACCCCAAGAAGGGCAAAAGAAAGTAGGCGTGTTCACTAAGTTCGCAATCCTTTCACAAAATGTTTACCTTTCCCCACATTGTGGATACGACGGAATTTTTTTAAAAAAAGTTTTTTGTTTAAACATATTTAATGCGTTTTTACGGTTTAGAGGTAGACAACTTGGTTTTAAAATACCCTTATTTAAATTTTATAGTTGAAATTATTTAAAATAATAATTTGGGTATTGACTTCCTTCAAATATGAAATTCAAAGAATTTTAATGATAATTTTAATTTGAACAAGAAATTTTTTAAAACCTATTTTCAAAATTGAAATTAATATTTGCAGCTAACTAGTCATTATATTTATTAATTTTATAATTATATAAGACCATCTAGTTTCATTAACACTATATTTTTGCATGCACTCTTTCAAGGAAAAGGAAGAACTTGCATTCATTTTCTTCATTTAGGTTTAGACTGCAGAACTCTAAATAAAGGAATATTTAAGGGTTTCCAAAACTAACTCAGTATGCCTTTTATTTTGCAATTTATAATAATAAAAGCTCATATTTTAGAAAAAAATTTTAAATGAGCCATAGCCAGGATCTTAGCTTAAATGTCAGTTGATATTTGTATTTTGGGATACAAAAATGTATTACATAGCCCTATGCCTTTATGATAATACCGTATTGGATGATATACCGATTCTACTTTATAATAAAAGTAGTATGCAAGCTAAAATTGGCTTCTTTTAAATGGTGAAAAATGGTTGTTTAAAAGTAAATTGAGTTATGCCAATTTTCATTGGTAATGTTAATGAAAAGTCCCTAGCATACTGTCATGGATGCATGCATGAGTCAGAAAGATAATAAAAAAACAGCAAACCCAAATATAAATAAAGTGTTTTCCATAAATATTCCTTTCAAGCGGAAGCAAATTTTTCGAAATAACCGAAATAACTTGTTTGGCACAAACAGCTGCTTTCATTACTTGTGTTAAATATGATTATGTATGAGTAAAAAATCGATTGAGCGAGGTTGACCCATCCTTTTATCCATTAAGTGGGTCAAAAAAGTGGGTACCAAGCATGCTTGGGGACTAAACACTGAGGTTCCACATGAGGCTGACCACCTTACTGGGACATATGCCTAGCACTCCAAAGCCCTAGGTCACAAAATCGGAAATGGGCATGGCAGGCCTTGGCCCACTTATGGGCTGTTGCGCCGAGGAGTTAAGTAAAAAATCAATATAGAGTTCGTTAAAAATGTATAGGGCTTATTAACCATAGTTCCACAAACTTGTTGGCTAGAAAGTTAAAGTGCTTACTTTTATTGTAAACTTCAATCATCAGGTTAAAGAAGTAGACGTGTTACTTTACCACATGCAGTGTGACACATACTTAAAAATCTAAAATATACGATGCAGTAACTTCACTCTACTTCTGTATGTCTTATGGGTGGAATTTAATTAGGATTGCATCAAATTATATTTAAAGAGTGTAGATGCAAAAAACACATTATCCAAAGAGAAGACATAAAGCCCGGCTGTTCATTGCCAACTTCATCCTATTGAATTTACTATTACCAAAAGTCGCCAACAGGCCCGAACCTATGTCTTAGTTAGGTATTTGTAACAAGATCCATTTAAAAATATATTTTTGTAAAAATGCCTAGACAATGTTTTGTACCATTCCAAACATAATTCAATCATGAAAATGCAAAACAAAATAAATATTATAAATTGACTCACAGAAGTACCTCACTTCAAAGCTGACTGTAGCAAATTGGCGAGTTTCCTGGAAAGAACAAAATCCTATTACTTTAAATGCAGTTTTTTCAATTTTAACCAGACACAAAAATTCCTTAATAAAAGGCATACAGACTAAGGACTAGCAACTGGTTATTACTTTGCAACACAAGTTAAAAAAAAGATTGCATTGCACAAACCGGAGACTGGCCGCCCCAGTGGCTCAATCGTTACGATGCTGGCCTTTGGAGCTGCTGGGGTCGGGTTCGAATCCCGGTCAGGCATGGATGTTTGTGACCGTCAATAAATGTTGTTATTTGTCTATGTGTTTGTGTCGTCCTTCTTTGTGTGTCTCTTGTGACTGTCTCTTCTGGTAAGCGGGCTATAAAGCCTACACTTTCCCTTCTAGAGGGCGCAATCACTGTCATTTGTCAACCAGAGACTGATATTTGTGATTTTAATATGAACTTTAAATTGCTTAATTGGTCATAAGGTGTAAGGATTAAATTATTCCAAATCTACTTATTTACACCAAGACCTTTTTCTGTACATAAGTCACGCCACTTGTTTATTAATCAATTTAGAATATTTATATAAGCATAACCACCTTCTTTATTGTTCAGACATATTTTTGTAACCACTTTAAAATAAAAATTTCCTTCATAGTATTGATTAAATAAAATCTTACTAATAGAAAATTTTTAGACCACACAGCAGAAGAAGTGCTTGACGTTGAGTATTCTGGTTTTATGTTCTTAATTATCTAGATTATATGGAAATAAAACACTCTTTAACCAAAAATAATTGATTTTCTAACAGCGCATAAATATAGAACAGTATTTTAAATCCAAAATAATTTCACAGTCATTCAAATTTTTTAACAGCTATGATATAATGACCACTCTCTATTAGGCGATGCATTGCCAAGCAACGAAAAGGCTCAAATGTGGTAAATATTCCACTTCGAATTTCATATAACTCAATAGTTATTGCATTGCAACTACATACCTGAAACATTCAATCTAACTATAAAATAAGTCTAGTGAGCAGATATTTTCAATATCAATGCAGGCAGTATTAAAGAGGTAAACAAAAGATAATTAGCATTTGGTACTTCAAGTTTTCTAATATGGTGTAGACCAGTTAGTTAGAAAGTTCAGAACTAATAAAAATTGTAACTCCTTAGTTAATAACATTTAGGGTTAAAATGGAAATAAGCTCATGTCTACCATTTATAAGAAAGTACTTATAGATTGAAAGAATTAAAAGTATATAATGTCATAGTTCTCAAGCTTTATTCTGGTTGGGTTAAGAGTTGTCAACAAAAAAATTCCTGCTTATGATTCAAATGAAGAAGTTTAATCATCACGCATAAATGCTGGATATTATGCACATCTAGTCTACAATGCAGCACATCTAGTGCTGCATTTTGCTGTGCATTTTGCGGTGTGTAGTGATAGGATGACCAGAAGTTCTGTATTTTGCAATACAGTACTGCTTTATTGGTTTTTATCCTGCCTGTTTCAAAGAGAACTAGAATAGATAAAATTTCCTGCATTTTTAGATGATGATAAAAATTTCTTTGATAGAACTGTAAGCAGGACCTATTTTTTTGCCTACGACTTTTAACCAAACTAGAATAAAGAGAACAATGAATACTTTCTATCAAACAACAGTCCATCAAAAATGACAGGCAAGAGCTTTATTACATTGTAACCTAAAAAATTATTAAATAATGAGTTTAAATTTTTGTATTCTGAAATGTCTAAGTGATTTGCACCATATTACAAGACTCGAGTTGATAACAAGACTGAAACAACAATAATACTTAAAAATGGTGGAATTATCTTTCTTAGTTTTTTTTCTTAAATACTGCACGGTATTGACGTTGAAAAAACATGGTCACCCTAGCCATAAGTTGCGAATAAACCGATCGGCCATTATATCATAGCTGTATAGGTATCAAATATTTAACCCAAAGAATAATAAGCACAAGAAATTAATGCCGCAGGTAGAAATATGATTTGAAAAGCAAAATATCTATAAGAAAACATTCTAATATAATGAATAACAAACAGTCTATATTTTACTTTAAAAATATTACAATAAACAATTAAACTAAAGTTATAGAAAGATCGATATTTATAAAGCTTTTTTTAATATAGAAACAACAATTGCAAAAAGCACACATGTACTAACCACTAATTAAATACAAGAAAACGAATTTCAAAGACTTAGTAATACAATTATAGTTATGATCAAGCAATGATTATTCAATTAAAAAAATAATGTGAAATCTATATTAGGCTTAACAGCGTCAATTGGAAATTTAGACAGATGTTTACATTACGAGTCGCAGCATACGTAGCTCATCTAAAATTTGGTTTCAAAAGTTCAATAAAATTGAACAAAAAACATAACTATTACGTGTTGTATGATCAAAAAGTAATACCTCTACAAATATATACCTTTAAATGTTGACCTTCATCAATGTAAATAGAGAACAGCTGATTCGAAACGACACCTAAACTGCTGATTTGTAACTGAAGTCAGTCTACAAATCGACTCAAATTTTATCAGCATTTACGAAACTAAATGAAATGAACGATACCAACGCTTGTATCTTTGTAATTACATCGAAGACTTGCTGATTAATTTAATAACAATTTAAACCGGAACATTTATAATTGATTACACGTATAATCCATAAAATTACTGTAAAATCCTTATATTATTATTTAAACATTAAAACTTCTTCATTTTTTATGCCGAAAAGAGCAAAAAGGGGCAAAGTTTAAAATAAAACTTTAAAATAATATTACCTTCTCAAGATGATTTAATTTAATCCGTTTATGTTTTGATCACAGACTACAAGATTGCCTTTAAAATTTAACAAAAATATTAAACATTTTAATTATTTTCTTAACACAAAAGAGCCATTTCTTTCAACAACGACAGATAAAGTTTATTTAATTAATGCTATTATTAAAAAGATAATTAGCGAAAATCAAAAACTGTTATTCCTGCGGTAAGTGGGTGGCGGATGAATATTTTCGGTTGTTGATCAAGCGGGATTTTGCTCTACGCGCGCTAAAGTAATGTTTGTAAACAAAGTGCAGTGCCATCTATCGTAATTTTTTAATATTTTAGTTTCGTTTCGAAAATTGAAAAGTGTGCGAGTTATGGCCACCTTACTATGCCTTAGACAGCTCGATTTTGGAGGAACTTGCTGTCGGTTGAATGGTCTGTGGTTAGGTTAGGTTGAATGCTTCCGGTTGTCTATTTCTAGCCTCCAAGTGAGTGGTGTTTGGGGAATACGGCAATTTTAAAAGTAGTTGTGACATTTTTGTAGACGTGGCAGTTCCGGTCGTCCGTTTTCTACAAAACGGTGTAATGGTATTAAAATAGTATAAAAAGAATAATTTATGTATTATTATGTGTGTAAAAATACAAAAATTTCGAGTTTCATAATTTTTATAGGCTACTCTTATTGGCATATTTCATGACGTAAATCTTTGTTTTTATTCCTAAATTTCATTTGATTGTTCAATTTTAAGATTATGTAAAATAAAGCCTTTCTATGATAAATATCTTTGAAAGCAGCTTTCTTTCAATCTACAATCTAAACTGCAACTATTAAAGCAGGAAAGTTGATGGAGGCCGAAATTAATAATGCACTTAATTTCGTTGGTAGAATACAAAAGGGTATAATTGGAAGAAAGACCTTATTTAAATACCTTTGACTCATACACATGCACTAATTCACATCTATCCTCAGTTTTTGTGGAGTACTAAATATTAATTTGTTATGTTAATAAAGATAATTTCATAAACACTCTAGCCGGATTTAGTTTTCATTCTACTTTTCATTCAACCGTGAATATTTATAATATTTAGGACTATTTTAATGATTTATATATTTAGCTGATAATTAATTATTCTCTGGGTACATATTTAAATAGAACTATCCTACAGATTACATTAGTGCGACAAGTTACATATGAATAAGCTTAAAAAGAGCATTAATAAGAGAACTAAGATGCGACAAAATGAGCAATAATAGATAATGAAATTAAAAAAAAAAATCGTAATAAATTCAAAAAGTTAGATTATTACCACCAAAAAAACTAATTCCAGAAAGCCCAAATATTAAACCACAAGGAATTTGAATATAATATGTATACATTTTTTTTATATACATCATCACAGTGTGAAAAAAAGTAAGTGTTACATACGAAAGAAACTGTGGAAATGAACTACTTTTTTGCACTTGTTCTAAAGCGTAACTTTTGAACTCTAATGGTTTCTAAAAACGTGACTTTACACACGTTTATTGATTTGAATCAGAGAGAATTTTGTACCGGATTATGAAAAGTTTTATTTTCTTCTGTTATTTTAATGCTTAATTAAATTTACTTGTAATTGTTTGAGTTGGCAACTCTTATTTACTGTATGGAGTCATAATATCTTAGCTATTCCTATGGGCCCCAACATAATTGAATCGGTGAGTGCAGAAACCACTTCAGTCAAAAAAAATCCGAAATATCGTTTTCAATGAAAATAAGCGTAGAAAGGCAAGATGCGTGTTGGGTGAATAAACTACGTTAGTTTGTTGGGTAGTTCCGTAAATACAGGACGTTTGTTTCGAGTGTTGAGTGCAGAAATAGAGGAGGAGTTATTACGTTTTTTCTTCCTCCTGAAAAATTTGAATTTTGTGACTGACGTTGTTTCTGCACTCACCGATTCAATTAGAGCGTGAATTGGTGATTTGTTCCTCACGTGTCATTAGGCGCGTTTACATGAGCCATCGAATCCATGGATTGAAGAGCAAACTCAACAATTTTTCCCTCTAAAGCCCATTTCACACCTTGTCACAACTACTTGCAACTCCCGTAGAACACCGTGCATTAAAAAGTTGCACTCAGTTCGTGAGATTTTTTCCTGCAAGCACGAAAAAATCGCAGTTGCATGTAACCTTAGCCAATCAGAACTCAGGATTTCCTTGGCTGCATTGTGGCGAACTAGACTTCGCCAACTGGTTGTTTATTTACTTTTTAAGACGCCAACTTTCCCCGTTTGCAAAAATCTGCGCAATTAAAAATGGATATTAAATGGATGGCAAAGTTGAAAATTGATCTAATTAAGGAAGTTCGGAAACATAAATTTCTGTTTGATGCAAACAATGCCCATAGTTTGATTAAAGTTTGCTTTCAAAAAGATGAAACTTGCCAAATTTTGAGATGAATAATTTTTTGTGGAAGCCCGAAAATCCAGGTTACCACAAGTTGCGAGTTGCAGTTGCAAGTAGCTGTGCAGGTGTGAAATGGGCTTTAGGGATTTTCTCCCAGAACCGGAATTGCAGGGTTCATTGGGGGGGGGGGGTAACCCTCCAATGACGAGGGGTGACGTGTCATACCATGGATTCGATTTGGCCACAGTGTTTCTCCAATCGAGGCTTGAAGAATAATTTATTTTCTTTCAGTATTTCTGTTTCTATTTAATACCCGAAATATGTCGTTTAAATTAACACAAGTAGTTTAAAAATCATAAGACATGAGATAAAAATTCGTCTCGTCTTGGCGGGGTGGACTAAAAAGAGATCATCTACTCGAATTTAATTTCGGTCCAAAGTTAGACTTTTTAGATTTGGCAACAATTTTTTTTAGGAATTATCGTTTTGTGTTTTTTTTTTATTAAAGAGCTGTTTTGTTTGAAAAGCGCGGGATAAGGTGTGATATGGATAACGAGTATTTGTGTTTATAATTTTTTTTATTTAATTACTTCATGTAAATTTACCTCAAAAGAAAACCTCATCAAATAATGTCTTTAAAAGTGTCCAGTAGTTATTCTCGGAAGTAAGTTCTAAAACTTAAGATTATCAGTGTTCGTTTGGATCCGATTATACTGAATAGATAGCGTTTAATTTGTGCAACGTTGACAATCGCATAGTTTTCCTAATTGTTTTGATTTATTAATAATTGGGATCGATGTATATATTTTTTTGTATGCAATCTTAATATATTTTTTAAAAATTTATTTCAAGCATATGTATTATATTTAACTACTAGGTACTTCGTATTTCTGTTGGTTATAATTTTATTTGATATTTTCTAGTGTTTTTAAGTGGGAAAGGTAGATATAAGTTTTAATTTTAATGTCCTATCATAAAAAATCTTTTCATCATTACATTTAAAAATTTGTCATGTATATCTAAAGTAAAAGTTTGCTCTTAAAACATTATTTTCCAGTAATTAAATACCTTAATTTAAGGCACATACTAATTTATTTTAATTTTAAAAATAGACATTTTCTTTGTGACTATCGAGAATAAAGAACCGCCCAACTTTTAAACATATATTTAAAAATCATGCTTAACAGAGTCAGAAAGGTATGATTTTTCTGTCGAAGATATAGTCTTATCTAATATAAACTTTTAAAATTCAATCCACTTTAATTAATAAGCCTATTTGGGCTATCCTGCTAAGGTTTAACAGTAAGTACTAGAAATCATTTAAGAAGTACAGTATCATTTTTACTTAATAGATTAAAAGAATTAAAACACATTTCTCTAATTATTTCAGTTACCTACTAGTAAATAATTGAAAATGCCTCTGTTCAAACATTTTCTTTTAATTTAGGATGAAGACCATTCCTAAACCACCTCTTGAGAACAAAATATTTTACCTTGATTTAAAAATGTATCCTGGTGAAGCTACTCTGTCTAAACACCTGAAGTTTCTGGGAGCTGTAAGTAGTGTCTCATTAAAAGCTATATTTTCTTGTAAAATAAAATGAGTCCAGCCTCTAACCTACCGACTAATGCAAATTTAAATGACTGTTTTAATGTGTAACATCGATAATTAATAAATATTTTTACATTTTAAATTCAAACTTTTTTAAGTTAGCAATTTGCAAGTTGATCTAGAAAATTCATACTCTCAAACTTAATTAAACTCATATATTTTCCTTAAAGTAAGACTTTTCTCCTGTCTTTTTCCAAAGTCCTTCCAGAAGCTTTTTAAGCTAAATAATTTGACTATTTAATAATACAGTAGAATCTTGATTAACTCTTCCTCTTTTATCCAAGACTCTGGTAACCAACTATTCTTAAAAATTCTTTAACAAAGTTATTCTTGGCTCTTTCCAAAAGAAACCAATTTCGGAAATTAAGGCAATTCTAAAATGAAGAATCTCCACCCTGCTATACTGTAATCCACAAACTTCCACGATTTAAATATCGTGATTTTTTTCAGATATTCTGAAATAGAAATTGTGCACCAATTTTTAAATCACGAGCTTCTGTGTTTCTGAAATTAAGAGACTTCATTTGTTTTACCTTGGCTTGCTTGGGGTACCTTGAAGTTAACCCTTATTCTCATGATCATCGATTTTTAATTTTTTTTTTAATTTTCAAATTTTTTTCTGTTTTTTTACAGCTAAAATAAAGATTATTTAGTGCCATAACCTTTCTAAAACAATTAGTGCAGCAATTAATTAGAGTTTTATAAAAGGTAGCATATATGCTACTTCATGAGATTGGGGTAACTGGTTGATATAGCTTGTAGTTGTATTTGTGTTAACTGATAAAGGCAGTACAAGTAAAAAAAAAGAATTATACTACTTACAAATATTACTTTAATGATTTTTTTATAAAATATAAATATCAATGAAACAAAGAAAAAAAACTATTTACATCTACATACAATTATGTACAATACATCCATACACAATATTTTTATATTTAATCATGTGCTTGCTCAAAGCAATTCCGCTTTTTTGTCAAACAAAATCTTAAATTACACTTTTTACAAAAGACATTGGTGGAAGAAATTCGCCAAACAAGGCTTTTAGCTAGTTCTAAATTTATTCTAGATTGAAATTACATGCAAATTCTATTTTTATTCAATATTTTCACTGTTTCCATTACATCAAACGTACGAGAAACTTTATTTAAAATAAAAATAACTCTTTAAAAAATATTTATTTTTTGAAATAATTCAATTTGAATTTTTTAATACATAGAACAATAAAGTTAGTTTGATGTTTTTTTTATATATTTATGAAGAAAGATGCATAAAAAAACAAAAAAAAAATCCAAACTTCCCCAAATTTATAATTTTCTTTAATCTTCTTTTGCAGATTTGATAATTAATCTTTATCGTTTGCTAATTTTTTGAAGTTCGAAGAATAATTGTTTTTTTTTTAAATAAATATCTTTTTTCAGCCACAATTTAACATTTCGAAAAAAAAATTAGTAACATTTTTGCTTTAAAATTAAAAGCAAAACTTAACATATTTTTTATGCAAATATAGAATTTTTTATGCATCTTTCTTCCAACATGTATAATGAACCATCAAAATAACTTTATTGTGCTATTACAACAATCGAAATTGAATTCATATCATTCGTATCATAGAAATAAATATTTTTTAAGAGTTTTATTTTTATTTTAATAAAGTTTCTCGTACGCTTGGCGTAATGGCAACAGTGAAAAAATATTGAATAAAAATGGAATTTGCATGTTATTTCAATGTAAATTAAATTTTTAGTTATTTAAGTTTTAAGTAAACTTCTAATTAAATTTTTTAAATTAAATTTGGAAATTAAGGCTAAACTGAGTTTTTGCTTCAAAATGACATATTTTACTTATTTGTGAGACTTTTGGTTCGTTCTGTGAAAGTGGGTGACAGACAGACGGAAAGACTTAACGATTATAAAACCTTCCACTTTTTATGTTATAAGTGTAGTGTGGAAGCTAAACATATTCAAGTGTAAGTAACAACTGATCATGTCAATGACTACCCTAATTTCATGAAGTAGCATATATGCAACCTTCAGTTTTTAGCTTGTATTTTTCCAAAAACAGTGGTAATCGAACAACTTAAACAATGTTTTAAAACTAGAGAACATAAGAAATGTGAAACATATTTTTCAAAGTAAAAAACAAACAAAAATAATTCAATGAACTTGCCTTGTAGAGACAACGAGACAATGATGCACAAACACAAAAACCCAACAAGTTACCTTTCTCTAAAACAAAAATAATTTTAACTTTGCACAGTTTTTTCACTCTGAACGAAGCTTCTGTTGTTCTTCTAACAAATAACAATGCAAACTTACTTGCTGACGTCAATTAACATACCGAAATTAGAGGAAAACCAAAGGTTGCATATATGCTACTTCATGAGAATAAGGGTTAAAAACAAATTTTTGGAATTCTTAAATTTTTTAAAACAAAGAAATTCTCTAAAATAGTGAGACTACTTGTAGAGGCACAATAAAAATGACAATCTTCCCATGTAAATAAAAAGAATGCAAACTAAAATTATTTTTTAATCACTTTCTGTATGCCAGGGAGACTATTTTCAGAAGTTTTCTATTTAATGGAAAATTTTCTATTATATGGAATTTTTTATTATCCAAAATACTATGGTCCCAATAGATAAACAAGGTTTTACTGTAATTTGCATCTAATACCGTATTGTGCAGAGATTTATATTTAATAATGTTCAATAGCTTCCTCTACTTGTTCACTTTTGAAAAAAATGTCCTTTAAAGTGTGATGAATCAATATATTTCAAAGTTTCAAGGAGAATATTAGAATTAATTGGTACATAAATATATTTCTAATGCATTTATATAAATATACATGAAATAGTTTATAAACATAACTAAAAAGTTTAAATTATAACCATATATAAAATGTATAATATTATACTCAAGCTAATAGGTAATTCACAAATGTTACCAATCATCTGTTTATCTAATACTGTATTGTGCAGAGATTTATATTTAATAATGTTCAATAGCTTCCTCTACTTGTTCACTTTTGAAAAAAATGTCCTTTAAAGTGTGATGAATCAATATATTTCAAAGTTTCAAAGAGAATATTAGAATTAATTGGTACATAAATATATTTCTAATGCATTTATATAAATATACATGAAATAGTTTATAAACATAACTAAAAAGTTTAAATTATAACCATATATAAAATGTATAATATTATACTCAAGCTAATAGGTAATTCACAAATGTTACCAATCATCTTATTTAAGTGTTGTTTCATTTCATTTGTGAAAAGTAGTTTGATGAAGGTTTTTTATTTTGATGATAATTTTGAAAAGGTTTAACTTTTTCAGCTCTCAAAACTTAGTATGTCTTAAAAAAAATCTTGTTCTTAGCCTTTCAATAAAAAATTTCTTTCAGAAAGTGGAGCCGCTTTTCAGTCGCAGTGTCTCTGTTGTGGTGACCAACAAAGAGTGTGCACGACGTGTTAACAAACACAGACAATTCAAAGTTCCGCCCAAGCCCCAAAATTGGTCGCCACTAACACCCATAACTAATACGACACCTCACAGTCCTCTCTTTCTCAATGAAAGGTAGGAAAGCTTAAGCTTGATCTATATTTTATATCTGATCTATAGTTTTCCCCCCTCATTTGATATTATATTTCAAATTTCAAGGCATCTTCTTAATCCCGTTTTGATTAATAACTTCACACTCTCATTTGAGCATAAATAAAAACATAAAATGTTTGTTAATTTTTTAAATAAAAAACATCAGCTTCCTTTCCTATTTAGATGTTCCTCAAGAACAATATTTTCTAAATTAATATCAGCAGTAAATGTCATTGCGGATAACTAATTTTATTATTAACAATCAGCATTGTGCATTGGTATAGCTCCAATTCTAAGCATATCCAATAAGTACATTGTATTAGTAGTTCTAGTTTGAATTATTATCGTACTAGAGCTACACGAGGGCTATTGGCGATAGGCTTCGTATTTTAAAAACACTAATCAATTGAGTTGGACAACGCAACCGTTAAGGGCGACATCGTAGGCAGCACTCCCTATACACGGTGTATTTATTCTTTGGACATTTTTGGCTGCACGGGCCGTTTATGGGTCGACAGTTATTTTGGCGATGCCCGGACCCGAGCATGGGAACTTTTGCATGCTGGGCAAATGCCTAACCAGGGTTCCCACGGGTCCTTGAAAGTCCTTAAGAAGTCCTTGATTTTCGTTTTCAAGCACCCCTTTATACTCCTTGATTTTAACCAAAAATCATTGAAAAGTCCTTTATTTTGGTTTTTTATTTCAAGGACACTCTAAACACTCCTTTATTTTCATCAACAATCATCAAGAGTCCTTGATTTTTCTCTTCCGTGACGACGGTACGCAACGTTCAAATTACGGGAACTCATTTTCTTAAACATTTCCAATGCAGTGATAAGTGGCGCGTCTAGCAATTTGGCAAACAAAACGTTATTTGACAGAAGAACCGGCTATATTTTCGCCAAAATCCTTTTTCCCTCTGATATGGTTGCTATAACATCTGGGGTTAGCGATATTTCGAACAATGTTATAAAACAACAATAATAAATATATGTTGTATAAAAAAATTGTGTTTATATTAGTTATTTTTTAAATGTTGTCTTATTTGTTAAAATTGGCATCATGTAATTAAGGATCCTTGAATTTTTTTGGGGGGTCCTTGAAAAGTCCTTAAAAACTCCTTGATTTTTATTTTGAAAAAAGAGTGGGAACCCTGCTAACCGACTGGGCTCCGCGGCCCATCTTCTGAATTAGTGATACTGTACACCTAATATAATATAGTTCCTTAAAAACTCCTGAATTCCTATATTAAAAACAGAGTGAACTCTAGGTTATTTTGAATGAAATTCCTATATTATGCCTTACACCACTAACAAAATTTAAATTTGTGTGTAAATTCATATTTTTATGTAGAATTTTGTTTCTATGTCAGGAGAAAAAGAATAATTATTTAAGTTAATCTGTAGATTTAACAAATTTAGTTTTTTTGAAAAAAATTTCAATTAATACTATTATAAAACTTAAAATGTTTTTTTTTTGATTATTTATAATTTTGTGTAATAATAGCAGTTTTTATTGTTTTCCTCTTTATGTAATTTGTAAAAACGTATTTATTTGAAAAATTTTACTTTTAGCTCTATGGACTATATGGATTCACCTTCTACTGCCAATTCACCTGTCACAGATCAAAATTCTGTTCCTTTGGTATGTATAAATATTTAAAAAATAGAAAATTAACTGAGATTGGTGCGTGTTTCTATTTTAAAATGTTTTCTTTTTCTTATAGTGTCGTGGGATGGCAATGGTCAAACAGGCTATTTTAAAGGTATAATTAAGTGTCTAATCATTTTAATAGTTTTGTTTACTACTTAAAAGGTTAAAAATGTTATGTAAACTGTTCGATAATTTTTATTTATATGGCCAATTTAATTTACTGAAAACAAATGGATGTCTTACATTACTAAAATCTGAAATTCGTGTCAGATTGACAAATCTGCTTAGGACTATATTTTTTTTATCAATTAGAAAAACGTTGCTATCCTTAGTCAAAGTTATTTGAATTCAAATGAAAAAATATTACTTAAGCTGTCTTATAATTTCTTATAAATAATAAATATATATTTAAAATGAATTTTAAGAAGTTGCATGTCTTAATTTGAATTGTGCTATATTTTTCACTTTAGTGCCACAATCTTTCTGAATTGCCATTTTTCAAAAAATTTATTCTTATACATTTTGCATTTAGGTCTCATTAGCTATTTTTTTTTTAGAAACAGAACCAAGGCACTACTGACATAATTGAAAGATGTAGGCAATGGAATGTGAAAGTTCATCATGTAGAAGATATTCTATCAAAAGTAGAGAGTTTAAGGCAAGATTATGGATCCCAGTTTGCTCCTGAGGTATTGAAATAATTTTTAATTTAAATATATGTTAATGTGACTTTTAATTCTTTGTTGTCAAGCATAATTTAAGTATTTTTATGTTTGATTCTGCATTTTATAATATTTTTTCTTTATAATTTTAATGTATGTAAAAATTTTCATGGTTTTGTTTCAAATACTTATTTAATCTCAATTTGATGTAAGCGGTACTATATGTTAGAAACATTAATCCAAGGAGTTCTAAAGTAGGATAGAGACTGAACCTACTAACCGCATCATGCACTAACACAGGCCCCAAATGCCCCTCCATATTGTCCTCGATGGCCGAGTGGTTTGGATCGCAGGCCATAATCCTAGCAGTCAGCGCGTTGTAATGGGTGAAGGTTCGATTTTCGCATTTGCCCTGGATGTACTTCCTTTCTCAGTATCAAAATTATAAATTAACTAGCACTTATTAGGCTAAACTGCCCCTCTATTTGGGCTCCGTAGTGAACCATGGCTACCAATAGCAGCTCAGTACGAGTCGTTCCTCTACCCTACTATAGAAATCTTTGCAGTAACCTTGAAGATACTTGCTTTTCAGTAATGGTGCTAATAATTTTTTGTTTCATTTTTTGCCAAACAATTTTACTCAATAGAATTAACTGTTTTTTCTTCAAATAATTATTTATGGAATTAAATATTGCCTTGCAGAAAAAGAGGACTCAAAATGGTGAAAGAAAATTAAGGCCACCCTTTTTAAAAGTAGAGGAAGTAAAAAAGTATGTCAACTCAAACTATCAACCTTTAAATTACTTTTTTAAAAAAATGCTTATGATTGATAAAGGATTTATATTCATGCAATTGCATAAAAAGATCTTAAATGATGTCATTATTCATTTGTTGATATAAAGCTCTTGAATCCTATTTTTGTATTTTCTGCATTAAATACAGTGAAACCTCTAAGAGCGACCATCCACCCGTTCCCTAATAAGTCGGCCGTAAATAGAAGAGATTGGTCGCTGCAAGAGTACAAAAACTGAATTTGCTAGAAAGTTGAAGTGTGTCATTTTACAACTTATTATTAACCATTACGAAATTACCAAAATCTATTTATCATTACGTGTATTTGATAATTCGCAAATAATGTACACAAAATTATATTAACTTATTTTAACAAACTAGTGTAAACTAATTAAACTTTTTTTAGTCAGCAGAAATTTCTTTATTTTTTCCCCTTAAATTATTTCATTTTCTAATTTATTTTTAAATGGGAAAGAAAAAGAAATTTTTTCATGAAACGGTATTTGAAACCGGTTGCTTGGGGAGTGAAATCTGGTCTCTCCGAGAGTGGTCTTTAACATTGAATACCTGGGGGGGGGGGGGGTAGGTAATCGATGCCTTTAAAAATTGGTCGTAAGTAGAGGTGGTCATTTAATGGATGGTCGCAGGGTTTTCACTGTATCAAATTTTCAATTAAATGAACTTGTATAGTATTAACTTGATAAGTCCATGTTTGCTAGGAAAAGTGGTTTAGTTGAATCTGGACTTTAGTAAAGTCTTTGCTGGCTGTCATCTGTAATTTACTCTCAATTTATTACTTTGTACACTAAAAAGACATGCAAATAGTGCTAATGAAATGTTACTAGCTTATATCTGTCTTAAAGTAAGAAATAAAAGATATAAGTGTTGCCTTGCTAATTAAAGTTGAAAACTATCAAATCTATTCCAGGCTGTTTGTAATGGTTTCTTGGGAAATAAAGTCTGATTATCCTAAATCAACCTCTAATATTTAAAAGCACACATGAAATTATACATAAATAAAAAAAATCTATTTTCCTTTATTTAATTCAATTAAACAGCAAGTACAATTGATGTAAAATTAGGGCATAACAAAATTGAAACTGAATAAATTAAATTATTTTATTTTAATCTTTTATTTGTAGCCTTATGGAACCCTTTTGTTTTTAGGCGTGGTGTATTTTATAAAGAATTTCCTATTTCAACATTCGACAAAAACAAAGATATAGCAGACAAAGTCAAGGAGATGTACAATCACTTTAACACGCATGGAAGTATAGAAGTTTTCATCCAATCAGCACAAGGGGAACTTAATAAAAATAAAAGCTGCCCTGCAACACAATCTCCTGCCCCGACCCAAAGTGTGTCGAAATCCTTCTCCAAGTTTAGTGAATCGGCTAAACCTTCAACTGCAATTAGTGTATGTAATGTGAAAAGAAAAGAAACTGGACCTATTCCAGTTGTATCTAGGTGAGTTAAGCATTTTATTATTTCATTGATTATTTCAACATTTTGTAACATGTATATAAGCATTGAAGTCATTTTTATTTTAAAGAATAATTTTAATTCTTTAAATTGGAACCATGCAAAAGGTTTCAAGTAATGCTAGGCCATAAGTTTTTAAATGCAGTATTACACATGAAGTTTTTTTTTAATGTTTTTCATGTGGCAACAAGCATTGAAGTTATTTGTATTTTTTTGCAAGAATTTTTATTGTTCTATGACTATAAATTGATTGGCAAGAGGTTTAAGGTAATGCTAGGCCATGATTTTAAATGACATGGACCTTCATAATGAATTAAATTTTTTTTTGATTATGTTCTATGCTGCCTAATTTTTTTTTAAAACCTAGTTTCATGTTAAATATTTTTTCTAAGATAATAGTTTAATCAAGAAATAAGTGTAAATCATTTAAGCTTTTAAGAATATTAATTTTTTGTTTTGAATAGTCAGCAGTTGTAGGTTGTATGTTGTTATAGAATGAACTTGAATTTTATTTTTAATTCTACATTTTTCCATCTTTGGTGTATTTGTTCAAGTTTATCTGTGTATTAGAGAAATATTTGCCAAATATTGTTTAAAAGTTGTTTTGGTTATCGTTTTTTGTAACTGACATCTTATTTCTTAAATGTAATAGAAAACAGAAAACTTCTCATGGCAAAAAGAAGAAACTTTATTGTGAAATATGCGAGATAAACTATGTCGATCTTGATAAAGTAAGTTTTTCTTCAAATGAACTGATGAATTCAATTCAAATGAATTGATTTCTTGGCACTGTTATTATTTCATGCATTTAGAGTTATTACCAAATTCATGACACAAAGATGAGCAAAGAAGTTTAAACAAGAAGTTCTAAAAGAACTAAAATAGCCTACTTTCCTGTTACTTAAATACTTACTAAAATTCTTATCTTGAAAAAACAAGGTTCGTTACAGTAAGTGAAATCCACAACCGTTTCTACATTAAATTTATATACATTAGAATAAATTTCGCTAAACACAGCATCCAGCTATAATTTCAACTTCTCAATCAATTATTTTCATTAACTTTTTATCGCCAATAAAATAAATATTACTTATCGTCCGCATGATTATTTGCAGTTATAAATAAATATTAAATTTTTCGCAAAACAAAAACCAAAAAACTACTTCAAAATTTACTTAAAATAGGAAATGTAAATTAACAAGTAGGTTTGTAACATAATCTGTCACTTAACCCGCTTCCACAGGTAAAAAGGCGCCAAACCCAGCATTAATTCTATATTAAACATTTACCTGCTATAAATTCGGCTAATTTCATTTATTTTATTTCGAAAATTAAATAATTATTACTTAAATCGTTTGCAAAAATTTATATTTCAAAGAATAAATATGTAACAGTTCTTGCTTTTAAATAGAATGAAAACATTTCGTACCAACATACGGAATCTCAAAGTGAAATATATATTTGACGTCATTTCAAACTGATCGATGTCGCAAAAATAAATTTATTTTAATTCATTGTCTAAAAGAATTAAAGTTTCTCAAGCGATTGTTGCCATGGCAATGGTAATTTATTTCTAATAAAATGGCTTCCTATGCTTTTTAAATGAGCATTAAATGTTGAAGTTTTTTAAATAATTGAAGTACTTAGAATTCGAATTCTTTTCTGAAATTTTCGATATATTCTCATTTGGATACGCTGAATTTTTTGGCGTATATCACTTGTCCGTAGCATTTGTAGTTAAATTCAGCGATTTAAATGACTCGAAATTGAATTTCAATGCTAATTCAATGGGAAATTCGTCGACAAATAGTAGATTTATGTCCGTCCGATCGTACAGACAGACGGACAAAAAGTATGAAAGTTGGGTGTCTGAGGTTATACCTTTCTAATAAAAAAAGAATTTTTAAGATCGTATTGCTAGAACTGATTTTGGAAGGGGGGTACGGACAGACGGACGGACATCGACCGCATGTCAATACCTACTTTTTCATTTTTTTTTTAATTCTTCGAATTAAAAAAAAAGAAAAGTAGGCTAAAAATCCTAAATCTATTTAAATATTGAGATTGGAAAGGGTAAATCCCTTACTTTTGGGCTACTGCCAATTTTGCTTAAATCAAAATCTGAAAAAAAGGTATTTTTTTTATAATTGGTGTTTTATTTTGGAAGGGGCAAGCAAAATTTATAAAATCATTACCGTGATGAAAAATCAAACTTTATATTCTAAGGACTTATGAGGTTTCAAGTTGTAAAAATATACCTAAGTACATAATGGAGACCAAATATATTTTTAGGCAGTGTAATTATTTACGTTATACAAAATATTTTTTTTTTATGTGTAATCAAATATCATTCTTCATCTAGCATTTGGAATCTGAACCCCACAAAAGTTTCATTTCTGATACCATGAACTACTTAGAGGTTCAAAATCTCATTCTAAGTCTACCCAAGAGAAAAGATTTTTTATCATCTAGATGCCTGTTCTCTTCAGATGCAGGCATTGAAAGGTTTGTGCTTATTCAAATTATTAGTTCACTTTTACTTAACTCTTAAATTTTTTTTAAAAAAAAGTATACAGTCGAATCCTGTTAATGCAAACTCTAAGGATCTCTCATCTTAAGCATTTCGTGTTAATGCGAATTTCATGTTAAAAATCATGTCAAGATTTTTTTTACATTGAACCAGTGAATAATTTTAAAAAAAAATTCTAAATTATTCTAAACTTCCAAAAATAATTATTCTGATTTTATAATGTAATAAAATAATAATTTATGTATATATTTACAATTAGTAACTCAATGAATAATGTTCTTTTGGAGTATACTATAGAAAAATTAGGAAATTATTTTGAGGAAAAGCATTTAAGAATGCATTTTTCAATATCGTTGAAATGGTGATTTTATCTACACTATATTTCGGAGCAATTTCAGCTTTTTTTTAAAAAACATTTGTAGGCAATATCATTTACTAAATTTTGTTTCGTTTCTAAAGAAATATACGGCTGCTTCCATATCATTTTGAATGAATATAAGTTGAAATGAAAACCATATCTAATTTCATGTCTTTACCTTTGACCTCTGAAGAAAAACACTTATGCTTCTCATGATGTAATAGATCGTCCTACACTTGCTTGCGAATCATGGAACATCTCATGATTTTCTCAGAACCAGAAGTAGAAGACAATTTATTTTTAGAATATTTGTTTGTTAGAATTTTGTTTTATTTGTTACTCGAAATTTTGAATTACTCAGGGGAAAAAAGGAAAAATCCTGAATTTTTTGTTCGGGATAAGTAGAATTTTGCTTAAAGCGCTTTTGCATTAAGAGTTTTTTTAGCATTAGCTTAAAGCTTTACGTGCCGGGGAAATGGGTTCAGTTCATCTTAAGCGAGTTCTTGTTAACAAGGTTCGACAGTATATGTGTAAAGTGTGTAAATAACATATAATATGAGTTTCTATATTTGAATTATGTTCTATATATTTTAGATATTTTCAAAACATTAATTTTTTTAGTGATAATTTGGAAAAGTTTTTAAGTTATATAACGTTTTTATTTAATTATACTTTGGAACTGTTGCAATTATGTATTAAGAAGAAAATAGTATAAAAAAATAATACACTGAATAAAAATTAGGGTGCACCTAATGCCCCATTATTTTAAAAAGTTCGTTGGAAGTGTTTGTCCCTATGTTTATTTTGTTACATATATTATGTGAATTGCTTACAAAATTTTTAATTTTTGAACGTCATCTATGTGGCCCACCACTCACTTGAAGTTTAATAAGTTAAAAGACATAAGGCCGTTTATGTTTTTACATTGTTTAATAAAGCAATACATTTGTTTGAACAGAAGAGAAGTGTTGATGATAATCATTCAGTCCTTTTTGCGTTTACGCAAATTCGACTGCTGTTTTCGATCTTTTTCCACAACTTGCAGCACATTCTGATAATGACCTTCGTCTTTAGATGTTGCGAGGAAATCGGAGCTGAGTTTGACACCACGCTCAGCACAATCATTAACAACATATAATGATTCAGGGGTGCCAGACTTCCGCCGAACGGCGGAATTCCTCTTTTTTCCGATTTTTCAAAAAAATTCCGCTTTTTCCGAATTTTTCAGAAAAATCCGCTGAATCAAGATTTTCAAAAAACTTTTAGATTTTCTAAGTTTTCAAAAAAAAAAAAAATCGTATTAACAGGGTTTCCGCGCATATGAAAAGTCAAGAGTTTAGACATTGGGTTAATTTTGTCATAAGTATTGAATTTGAGCAAAAAAACGACCAAAAGTCATGTATTTCAGCAAAGAAACGTCCGAAAGTAATAATAATCGATATATATATATATATATATATATATATTTATTCGCGTCTTTCGCATCGCTGGAGTTTCGGGAATTTCGGATCACTGGAGTTTCATGTCTTTTGCAAAGCTGGAGTTTCGTGTCTTCCGGATAGCCAGAGTTCGTGACTTCCGGATCCGCCGGACTTTAGCGACCTTTTGGAACGCTGGAGTTCCGCGACTTACGGATCGCTCGTGTTCCGCGACTTTCGGATCGCTAAGGTTTCTTGTCTTTAGGATCCCTGGAGTTTCGTGAGTTTTGGATCGTCGGACTTTCAGAACGCTGGATTTCCGCTACTTTCGGAACGCTAGAGTTCCGCGACTTTCAGAACGCCGGAGTTTAGTGTCCTTCAGAACGCCGGAGTTTCGTGAATTTCGGATCACTGGAGTTTCGTGAGTTTCAGATCGTCAGACTTTCGGAACGCTGGACTTCGGCGACTTACGGATCGCTAGAGTTTCGCGACCTTCAGAACGCAGGAGTTTAGTGTCTTTCGGAACGCCGGAGTTTCGTGAATTTCGGATCACTTTAGCTCCGCGAATTAACGATTGCTGGAGTTTCGAGAATTTCGGATCGCTGGAGTTCCGCGACATATGGAACGGCGAAGTTTATTGTTTTTCGGATCGCCGGAGTTTCGTAAATTTCGGATCGCCGGAGTTCCGCAACTTACGGAACGCCGGAGTTGATTGTTTTTCGGATCTCCAGAATTTCGGATCACTGGAATTCCGCGACTTTCTCGATTTTCGGAACGTCAAAGCTCAGTCTTTTTGAAAATCCGGAGTTTCGTGAATTTCGGATCGCTGGAGTTTTGCCACTTTCGGAGGTTTTTTTTTTTTTTCAATTTTCAGATGGCCGGAGTTTTTAGATGTTCTGATGGGCAAAGTTTGCGAGATTTTCAGATCGCCGCAATTATTAATATTAGAAAAAAGTCATTAATTTTAAATTCGATGAAAATTCCAGTGGTAGAGAGTAAGAGATGTATCCTAAATTTAAACTATTATTAAAGGAATAAAATTATGGCAATAGTTTTGCCAGTAGGCTTTTCTGTAATTTTGATTTAACTGGTGATTTATAAAGTGTTTTTTTAATGCAACCACAACCCTTATTGGAAGGAGGAATGCAATTGCACTATACGACACACTTATAAGAGGACAAAGACATTCCTGAAATAATTAATCAGAGAAAAATTTAATGCATATAAAGCATTACTTCTCCAATAAGTTCACATTAAAGAAAAAAGATTTTTTTCACTTTATTAATCTAATTACATTTTGAAATCATTTTATGGTGCAATAATTTATTTCTAAAATAAATTTGTGCACTTGCCCATTAAACATGAAAATTGTCTACACAAACACTATAAATTGTTTACTATGTGTTGTCAACTTTCGAGTTGTTTCAATTTGAATTTTTTATTTTTTTTATTTGAGATACTATTTATATAGTCATAAAAAACTGTTAATTTAGACACGGAAAGTCATGAATTTGGGACTGTCCGTTTTGGCAGAAACCCTATATTGTTACTCGCGTGATTTCCTCTTTTTTGATTTTGCCCGCTTTCACCCCTGAATGATTGTAGTTTGATCAATGCTTCTTGGTAGGAAGTGGATTCTGGCCACATCTCAACATCTTCTCTCAAAAACTTAGAATCTAACTTCAGAAGGTGAAATATAAACCACGAGTCTCTTCCAACCAAAGAAGGAAGGGTTGTCGACAAAGTGATTTTTGTTGGAAATTTCGGTTTTCCAAATTCCGTTCCAAATCTATTCGTTGGTTTGGCAAAATCGGTGTCTGGCTTGACAGAAAGCATACGGACAGCTTTAGCTTGTCGTGTTTCTGCCGGCACCTCTTTGCTCCAAAGTGTAAGTGGCACCATCTCTTCAGTTAAGTACCAAAGATGGTTTTTCAATGCATGAACTGCACTCTTGGAGATCAGAGCATTAACATCTTCATATTTCAACTGAGAGTGGAACAACTTCAAGTCGTTCCAGGGCGCATCAACGGCAGAATTGCAGGTTAACCACCAGGTACTATAAATGAGGGTGACAAAATTCACAAATTCCCTCACCTTTGGAACTTGCTGCTTTGTTGTTATTGTCCCAATCGGTAGTTCTCGAATCTGCTGCTCGAACAGACTTATCTTAATGCTGTATATTAGCTTGGCCATCCATCGGGCATTGTGCAGAGCTCCTGGTCGTCTGAAAGATGGCTTGGTTTGCAAATCTGAATCCTTCTGAAGGTAGAGATTGCACAGTTTCACAAACTTTAAATAATCCTCTCTTGTCTTTCCTTCACAGAGAATAGATTCAGTTTTCTGTAAAACACTGGATCGGTGCTCTCCTAAGAAGCTTTGCACCTTCTCACTGTACGAGTTAGGGTTGAACAGTGACAAAGGCACACAAGTGTCACCACAAGCAGCTGTCTGCAACATGGAAAAGTTCTTGCGGAACCTTACCAAGAGGGTAACATCTGGTGACCGCGATACTTCAACCTTAAGGTCTTCAAAAACATGCGACAAGATAACTTCCCCAACATGGTGGCGACAGGCTGACCAAAGAAGAGCACGACCTAACTGCTTTTGAATGGTTACACATGCTGCAGTCACATGCCCTGTGTTGGATGCTGTTGTATCAAAGGCCATGTTGATGATGGAATCTTTACAATGCCAAGAAGCTAGCAAGGGAACGGTAAGATTAGCAATGATATCTCCAGTTGCTTGATCTGTTCCTGGCAGATATGCGTTCACTTATCATTGGAATGTTTGCTTTCTCATAGAATACTGTTACCTTTGCTAAGACTATCTTGGCTGACTCCCATTTGGTACAATTGATGTGAGTACCTTCTTGAAGGTGATACATTAAGCAGCGCAAGACTTGCAAATTTGTTGGAAGACGTGACCCAGTAATTGTACAGTCTTCTTCTGTTAATCCACTACCAAGGCCAAATATTGTTGAAGATATTCTTGTTGTTGGCTTATCCATTTTTTTAGCACATCAACAAGGTGTCGAGACTAAACAATGAAATATATGACTAATTTTTAATAATAAGAAGGCTAAAAGCATGCAACAATGTTTGTAAATCGTGCTGGTGCTTTGGAATTGAGTTGTGGGCCAACTAAATAGATGTAGGTTTGGGGTTTTGGTTTGGCTTTAATTTTAAAGTTTAAATGATATAGTAAATTAAATAAAAGTGCAGTTTAAGTTAAAAATAGAATAAAAGATGAAAAATTAGCACAATTGGTAATTTAAAAGAAATTATGTCCTGATTTAGGTACAGACGTTTTTTGAAGAAAAAAAAAGTTTTTTATTAAAAAAAAAACGGTGTTTAGAAAAACCGGTTTTTCTAGATGACAACTGGTCTAACTGAAGTCAAAAATTGTTTTTTTTTAAACTGGTAGCAATTTCTTTTGATCCTTCAAATACAAAACCAGTTTTTGGAAAAACCGAATTTCTGAATTCAAAATGCATTAAAAACCGGTTAAACCGAAAACAAAAAAAAACGGTTTTTTATAAACCGGTTTCGGTTTCCCAACGCCAGTGAGAAGTAGAAAGTTCATTAACCCTTTCAGTCCCAGTGATGCCATTTGGCATCATCACCTTCAATATTTTTTTCAAAATTTTTATGTCCCGTTATGACATCCAAACACACATCATTCGATTCTTCATCCTTTGTTCTATCAGACAATATTTTACATTAATCTCAATAGAAGTCAGAACTACTGTTTTATTTAGAAAATGGTCAACAAGCGTTTCTCCTGATTTTTGATAAGTTCACTTCAGTTCCACATATTTAAAACACAATTTAAACTATTTCGGTTAAAATAATTACTAATTTTTTTTTAATAATATGGTCAGATACCTTAAAATATATAACTCGAAGTGTTTTTTATCTAATATATATTTTTTTATTTTGTTGTTTTCCACAGTTAAAAATTTTTGGCATTGTTTCAAAAACCACATAAAAAATTGTTAATGAATTTTTTTTCTTATGGCATTCGTATATTTGACCTAAAACAAGCTTATTTTGTGAATATCAGATGTTTCTGTAGTGTAGTAAATTTTTGGGACTGAAAGGGTTAATGAGGTGGGCCACTTAAATCACTTCCGAAAATAAAATGAAAAATCAGGAAATGTTTGTAGCACTATTGGAATCTTTTAAGACTGGCTGGGGACAAGACATTCCTTGTCAAGTGGGGCGTTAGGTGCACCCTAATAAAAATAAGAATGTTAGCTATAAATAAATTAAAAGGTGTACTGTACATTTTTCACAGCAAATTAAATTTTATGTTTTTAAAGGCTAAGAGTTTCCTTTGTAAAGATGCTTTACATTTTTAATACATTCTTTTGAGCAAATTTCAAAGGTTAAACATAATGTAACATAACTGGAATAACATTTATGTAACATAACTTCTGTTTTTCATATCCTTTCTGTTCTAAAATTAAATTTCAAAGTCATGATATTTTTTTTTATAATAACAGAGATAGTTTTGCATATTTTGTAATGTGCATTAAAACAATTTCTGCGAATGCTGTGATTTTCAACTGATTTCTAAGTAGATTAAATAAATAAAATTTCTACCATCAAAAGAAAAGAAAACTTAAACTGAATTAAAATCTATCCTGAATCCTGGTTCTAAATTAAAGTTTCACGTTTCAACTATTTTCAAATTTAAGTCTAAGAATGAGTTTTGCATGGTATATTTTTTCTCATGAGGCACACCTAATTTTTTTTTACATAACATTAATAAGCAATACTACAACTTGATTTAGTCAATGGCATATTTATTTCATATGCATTCTGCTGTCCTATTTCTATCTATGCATACACTGCAAGTACTACAATTAGATACAGTAAACCACAGTTCTTTAAAAATAAAGCAGCTGTAATTTTATGCGGTTATCTACCTAGTTGAATTTGTACACTCATATTCATTTTTTTTCTGACATAACATTCTTTTTGTTTATAGCAATGCTACATTATCTACAGCTGAAGTTTCAATGTCTACCAATAACATGAAAGACTATCCTAACGCAGATGGATATTTGGAAGTTGACTTCCCACCTGCACTGTATGACCTGAAAAGTGTTAACCTTCCAGACAGGATCGATCTTGACACAGAGCCTTATTCGCAAGTTGACCAGCATTATGTCAGCCCCTCCATTACATCACAGGACTCCGCCTATTTGCCCTATCTGGAAGACTCCTATGATAAGATCATGAACGAGTCTGCTGTGACAAGCAAAGCTAGTGAGACACCTCTGAACCTAAGTAAAGGTGGAAACAGAACTGATGCCTTGAACCGTCATTACATGTGTTTCATGCATGGAGGAACGCCGGCTCTCAAAACACCAGCGGTTAGGGTTTTAGATTTCAATGCATCCACAGAAGATTTGACTACTTTCCAGGATTCATCGTTGCTCGATGTAGGTGTATCTGTTGCTCAAGGTTTGTCAACTAATGTCGTGACGGACGTGATTCGTTCACATAAACGGAAACTAGGAGAGGGATATACGTGTAGTATTTCTCCTCTAAAGAAACGAAGCACAACTGAGGTTTTCAATGAAACAGAAGGCACATATTCACAACAAGGTTATTCTTTTGCTGAACTTGCCCTGAATCCGTGCAGTTTAGATTCAAGAAATATTGACAGTTCCTTTCCAAATGCTCTATTTCAAGAAAAGAACAATATTTCCAATGACAGTGGCATTTGTGATCAAGCTAGCCTGTCCCCACCTGTAACCCTTGACCAAGAAGCAGCTTTTAGTTTGCCAAGAGTAGATGAAAGTTTTGCATTAGACCTGAGTTCAAAAATCATTAATCATATGGATGTTGAAAAATCAAAAGATTTCTGTTGTGATGAGATGCCAGAACTGCAACCCCTAGTTCCTGATGAAACTTGCACAAAGCATGACGAGGTAGCTATGCCTTGCCTTTCCCCTTTTGCAGATGTCAATAATGTTGACTCACCAGAGAAATCCGGAGAACTAAATATGACAATTTTGAATATTTTGTCCAATTTGGATTGTGAAGATGAGTCGCAAGATACTAGTCAAACCCTCATGGCGACCAAAAGCACTGATGTTAATATTGATGCACCTCAATATTTACTAAACAAAGAGAGCAATAACATTGAAGTTTTTAAGAATATTAACTTTGATCAGTCAAAAGTGTTGAATGAGGTTCGTAATGCAGAAAATGCTAGTCAATTTATACCCTTTACACAGATGCCAGTATTTATTGAAAATCAGAATAATATTTGGAATTCTGCCAATAATCAAACCAGCTATGATGACAATGCAGTAAGCTTTGCAGAATTTGACAGCATAAGGTCACCAAATGGTTTATGCCTTGAAGAGCATAAGGATAATCAGCAGAAAACTGATTCAAATAGAAAGGTATCATTTGAAAAGATTTCTGCTGAACCTAAGAATATTCAGAAAAAATGTATTTGTTGTGAAAATGATTGTATGCATTCTGTCGACATTTCAAACAGTCTCGACACACCCTGCGATTTGAACGACAGCAAATGCGAGAATTTACAAAATTTCAATTCACTTGCAAGTGCTGAAAAAAGTCCTAACTGTCTTATTGTGTCTGGTAGTTCAAATGAAGACCTCCAAAATAGTTATGATGACTTAAAAATTGACAATAACACAAGTTCATTGTTAATTGTTGAAAATAACCCCAACTGTCTTGAAACACTTAGTTTCACAGTTGATAAAAATGACAGCACTCAAAACCATAGTACACTTCTGAATACTGACGGCAATCCAGCAAGTACATTGAATGACTGCGTAAACGACAACATAAATACAGCTAACTGTCCTGAAACACTTAGTTTCATTGATGATGAAAATGACAACACTCAAAACCATAGTTCCCTTCCGAAGGATGACGGCAATCCAGACATGCCAAGTACTTTGACTGACTGTAAAAACGACAATGTAATTGATATTAAGGAAGAAAATGTAGAACTTGAAAACGATTTTAGTAATGGGAAAGAAAAGTGTTTTGTTCTTACATGTGAGGAAACTTTTAACAATGATGAAATTAATTCATCTGAAATTTCTTGTTATTCACTTGTAGAGGAGGCTGAGACAGATCCAATTGAGTGTGAATTTTCTGATGAATTTTGAGCGTGTCATCAAAGTTCTGTCATCAAATTTATTTTATATGTCATTCTGGTTTAGAGAGAAAATGATCAGTCATTGACTGTGAATTGTCTTGAAAAGAAATACTTATTTTAAATATCATTTATTATACCTTTATATATATCACTCATAGTGAAAGTTGTTGTAGAAATACAATTTTTAAAATGATACAATGCATCTAGTACTTAAAAAAACTTTCATATTTTAAAACATTTCATTTGATCTTTTCATATGGAATAATTATTTTTGAAACTAGACATTATGTAGTAAATATAGTGTGGGAGGTATTTTTGGATTTACTATATCTATTTTTGATTAAGGGTTATTATACCTTTAAGAAATTCTATTTTTTATTGATGGAGGAACGTAGATAGTTATTTACAAGTGTTTGATATTTTATATAACTTGGAAATTTGTCAGAGAGTGATCTATTTTTTAAAAAGCATCTTGTACTTACAAATTCATTTTATTTGCCGTGTAAGTCACATGCCCAGACATTACATGACAATTAACTATTGTTAATTGCCATGCAGAAACCATGCAGTGTTTGGGTTTATGTTTATTCATATAATAACTTAAATATAAAAGGGCCATGAATTTGATTGCTTATACATGCAGTAGAAGACTTAAGTAAATATATTTACTTTTTTACAGGTGATAATTTTGTGAATATAATTTCTTTACTATAGTTAACATTTATAGTTACCCAGCTATTTTAGTTACACCCTAAATTTACTGCACTATATTTAACTTGTACATCAACTGGGTGCATTTCTGAAACAGTATTTTTTCGCATTGAGGAATTTATGTAAGTAATTTTTATTCTTGATTTCTGGAATTTTTGTCTCTATAGAATCAGTTGAAACTTTTTTAATATACTTTTGATATTTGCTCTATTTTTTTTAAAAAAGAAGACAAATAATAATAACCCA